>CM068828.1:96950857-97303357 GCA_028554795.2 Sinohyriopsis cumingii
TTAAACTAATTGTATCTGTATCTGTAACAATCATTTACATTCCACAATTCCCCTCTGATTTGATATTGAATTATTTCAAGACAAATTTCATTTCATAAACGAAGATTATACTAATTTCTTCTCAGCAGCGAATTTGACGCATAACTCAAAGGCGTGTTTCTCAAACTATCTTGGTATGTGAATGGCCATTTACTTTTCACGAAATCAAACTCTTCCAATTAGGACCAATCACACCTGCAATTTTTGTAATGGAGAGAAAGAACTGATACTAATGCATTTGTACTTTTGCATTACTTTATGCTACTCTTGACGAGTATAATGGCCTTCACGTATACTGACATCACGGATTATCTCAAAACATAAAAAAGACTGACAGTGAATGAGAAAATATCAAGAATTTTCGAAAGAATTCCAGTTGGTTCCAGTGAGGATTAATCTAATTACTATTAGATGTTTGATATCTAATTACTGTTAGATGTTTGATATCTAATAACTGTTAGATGTTTGATATATAATTACTGTTAGATTTTTGATATCTGATTACTGTTAGATGTTTGATATCTGATTATTATTAGATGTTTGATATCTGATTACTGTTAGATGTTTGATATCTGATTACTGTTAGATATTTGATATCTGATTACTGTTAGATGTTTGATATCTTTGAATGAGTACTTAACTCTGAGTCAAAATAGTATGATGTATGCATTTTGCTAATTTATATCAAATAAAATAAATGATTCGTATACTTCATTTAATTCCTACTCTCTTTTTTACCATGCACAGTTTAACCGGCTCATCAGGTAATATATATAAATATATATAAATTTATTGTTAGAAGGCTTAATCGTAAACAATCTCTCGAATTCAACCATTTATGATTATATATATATATATATATATATATATATATATATATATATATATATATATATATATATATATATATATATATATATATATATATATATATATATAATGATTCAAAACAAAGGACAAATGTGGTTAATGATAGGTTCTTTGACTCATTGTAACAAAATCTGCGTAAGTGAATTCTGCGGACATCTTTTGCAAAGCGTTCGTAATGGAAGTCTAGGACGAAAACCGTGTTTACGATGTGGTGTTGGAGAAAGAGGAAACACGCAGTTGTGCGTATCGGGCCATAAGAAAGGCCTGGTATGAAGTGATCTTTATGGAACGGCAAATACTAGTGATGATGACCCCCCCCCCATGGAATGATATCCGCTCATCATTGCTACTGTTTATTTTTTGTTAAAAAAAATATATATATATATATATATATATATATATATATATATATATATATATATATATATATATATATATATATATATATATATATATATATATATATATATGTATATATATATAATAATAATAATAATAATAATAATAAAAATGAAGTTGAAAATATTAATGAAATTATTTCTGCAATAAAAAGGTAAAAAAAAGACAGAATAAACATTCATCTTGATCCGGAGAAAATTGTCTCTGGTTTTGAATTACGGCAAGCACGTAAATATGAAGATAAATATACACTACCAGCTGAATATAAGTTCATGAAAATTATACAGCAGGCGATGTTCAAATCTTTGGCTACTGTAAAAGATACGGAAGTTAACAAATTCGTATTCCTCTCAAGCGTGATAGAAAAAATAGATCAATTTAGCTCACGAATACGAAACGAAAAGAATTATTGACACGCACATGAAACAGTCAAGAAAGATTATGTCAGAAAATAGTAAGGATAATTTTGAAAGTGAAAGTGAAAATGACAACGTCATAGATGAAAATGAAAGTTAATTCTACCGAGAGTCAGTAAAAAAACATTTTGTTTCAATACATATTCCATTTTGTTTTTAATATACCAAATTACACAGAATTAGCCAGTATTTTCTTTTTAAGTTGATCGAGTTTAATACAGGAATGTGCATAATTCAGAATCTGATCTCTGTCTCATAGTAATATGTTCTCACCGTAGCTGATTTAATTGTTCCTGCGTCAATATAATGTCTTCGTTGCCGTATTTATTAATAACTACATTAACACTAAATCGTTCTGTGTTGACTGGAGACTGTCATTATTGTTCTGGTGGCGTTTTCAAGTACCTCCTCGTTGTCATCTTTAAAAACTCTCACATGCTGGTATATTATATAATATACCTCCTGATTTAATTAATTGTAAAATATGATCAAAAAATATCTACCGACAATATTCCATTATGTCTGTTTTTAAATGAATTTAGTCAAATATCATCGTTTTGTCACTCATTTTAGTCGATTTTGTTACGGAAAATGTTGAGGTTGAAAATCGTAAGAGTTTACATATGTATTAATATTTTAAAAAATCTCCATGTAGGTCAATTAAATGGTCAGTTAGTTTGAAATGTATTCGTGATATTAAATTATTATGATAAACTGGATTGATCCGTTCTTTTACAATCAAGTATCCATGTGGTACTTGCGGCGTGAATGTATATAAAATATACCCTTGTTGAGCTTATTGATTTTTCAAGATCTATTTAACAGCTGTCATCAATGACATCACAAACAAGATTGACTGTTACTGTTGCATTTATTTTATCAATTCATGGTGAAATATGACTCCCGCTAACATATGAATCATTGTTATATCGAAGAATACACACTGGTGGGGTTATTTTTCTCCATGATTCGAGTATTTTGGGAACGTTTTTATTAATAATAATTTTTAAGTGATTTCTTCAGCTCATCGGTGGCAAATCCTTGTACTGTAAATATAGCTAATGTTCTTCTGTGATCGCGTAGTGTCTTAGAAATAACTGTTCAAGTGTTTTTACGTCAGGGTATCGAGTAATATGATCACCCCATTCAAAAACATTTACAACTATATGTTTATTGATAAACTCGAGGTCTGATGCAATCTGGTTTAGACCTTGCATTGACTCAATGATCTGTTGCTTTATATCATCGTTGTAGTGTTGTGCGATACTGGAAAATACATTTTGTAGTTTACTACTCAGTTGTTTATATTCAGACTTAATGACGTCGGAAAATTATTTGATTTTTTTTTTCGTCGATGATTTTTTTCCTCGTCAATATTATGTAAATCGTCTGGATGTAATAATCTAGGATGTCTTGTGTCATCAAAATCGTATGTATTTTTTGTGCTCCATGGATGAGTTTTTCGATAATATGGATCCTTTAAGAATATTTTCTTATACGTGAGAAAATCAAAAAGTATTGGTTCTGGTGGTCCACGATATTCTGGTGGACATTCAGGCCAACCTAAAACAGATCTGATCGATGATTGATAAATATCAACGATATAAGCAGGGGAATTGATTTCAATTACAGCTGATAACGTTGGTTCCTGAACTGTTATAGCAACTTTTGCTTCTCGTTCAGTTTTCAATTTTATTCTGCGTACAAATACATCGTTGATTTTTTCCATTTCATAATTGCCTGTGGGTATGTCGACAACATTTCAGCTAGGAGTTCCGTCTAGTTTATTTTTATTTCCAAATGCAAGTAAATTATTCGCCTGTAATCCACCGAATGATTTTGATCTGACGTTTGGCCAACTGCAATATACTCGTAATTGCGCTAGTGCAATTTCATTTGCGCGAATTGCAGTTGGAAAGTTAACATTAAATTCAAGATATTTTTTGAGCTCACTGATGTCCTTGATGTTTTTGTTGGAGCTGTACTATATACAATCTGTTTCAATAGCTCGCATGACGATGTCAGTGGAGTTGACATCATTATTTGAATCCTGATTTTCTAAATTAATCACAGTCATTGCTTCATTGTAAATTTTAATCATCTCCGTGAACTCAAAAATCTGACATTACTTCATCACTAAGACTTGTTGATAATAACGATGATAAATTGGAGTATGCTAACGTCGCTGTATGTAATTTTATTATATAATGATGTAATTTTGTGTTTGTGCAAGTGCATATTTATTTTAATGATATTAAAAATATCGGCAATCGTTGTGGCAGCTGAAACACAAGTTGTTATTGTTGACAATAATACGCCGGCTCCAGCAATAACAGTAGACGCTGATTATACAATTATGTCAACGATAACTACAGTTTGCGTTATTTCTTTACTTTTATCGTATACTCATCAACGATATTCTTTAATTTCATTTCCCATTCTTGTGCTTGATTGTATATATAAGGTTGTGCTGCAAAAATTTTGAATTTTGATCGGAATACTCATTGTATTTTAATTAAGTGGGAATTTAGCTACTAATTCAAGACACCAGTAATTAATCAAGCTGAATTGTTTTTCTTCTTCGGTTCCACAGTAAGTGTTGCCTCATCATTTTGATCTAGCATCACTAACATAGATCAAGAAGATCCACTTACTAGATAACGCCGTGAAATCGTGGTAGATATTATAAATGCTACAACCTGGAGTACTGAGAGTCTGTATACACCGGTAACCTCAGCGCGATGTTTAATAGTTTTATTAAGTGATGACCATAATATTACGTTAGTTAGCTGTTTGTGGGGAATTTTAATCAGTTCAAACTTTCAACGATATCAGCAATTCCACTTATAACCTCTTCTAGTCTTTTTCTAATCGTTTCAATATCCGACATAACAGTCTTAATATCGCTAAGCTTTGTGTTAATATCAACGAGTTTTACGTCAGCAGTCAACGGATTTCCAAAGATTTCATCTGAGGTTTCATTACTTTTTCTAAAGGTTCTACGAAGATTTGTAAACATACTTACCTGAGCGTCGTACTCAGTTCGCAGAGTGGATAATTTAGTGTCCACCTTGTCCAATTATTTTTTTTGTTGTTGTTACAGCAGCCTCATCAGATGTTGAATCTCTTAAAACAACTATTGTATTTCCATTCATGCTGAGTTTACCCGTCTTTATATCACCGGTAGATCGTAAATTGTGTGATTTCATCGCTAATAGATGCGATGGATATACTTGAGTCTCTGATTTTACCGTAATTGGTAACTACTGGAATATTATTCGTAGTAGCACCAAGAACTTTTTGACCTATGTCATTCCATTTGATATTACTCGTCTTTAAGACACCGTATTTATCCTGAAAAACAACAACTTCATCTCAGTCAACTCCAGAGAGGTTCATATATCAGCGAGTTGATATTTTGTCGGGTAATTTGACAAATCAATGTCGTTAATGTTTTATATACTCTTAGTAGTATTGCCGCGGGATCTTTTGTAAAATCTATCATTATTCGCTATAACATCCACTTGTATAATTGTGAGGTGGTAATTCTGTTTTTGAAATAACATCGAATACAGCGATTGCTTCACGACCACATATCGGTGGGTCGGTTATTGTTTGTGCTGGTAATGTTGAATACCAAACATGTATTTTGTGTGGTGTGACATGGCTGATAAATTGTTGCAGTGGGACCAACAATTCCAAGTGGATCAATCGCATATGCAAAAGAATGAGTTCCTGCACCGGCACTATTATCAAGATTAATGCTGATAGCGCACAAAACACCTCTAAAAAAATTTATATTTAAAATTTTAGCACCATTAAGTAAATCAAAATTTGACATAGGTGTTAACGAAGTGTACCTCGAAGCCTCAGACCTTTTCCAGTTGCTTTTCTGTAATGCCATTAAAGCAGCGGTTCCGACAGCAACTAACGCGGCCGCTTTTGCGACGGCTGGAGGTGCAGCAGCTATCGATGCTGGTTTCGCCGCGAGAAGTGGAAATATACGCCGGTCTTAGCATTGTCTTTGATGGCTCCAGCGGAAAGTTCAAGTCGTATTCCAGTTTTGAATTATTCGGCTTTATTAAGATGTTTAAGCTGACGTTCTGTCAAAGACAATATTTTTGACCACCTGTAATCTGACTGATTTTTAGCGTTATTGTGGTTCCGGATTTTTTTTTTACTGATGGTGATTGTAATTTTTTAATCTGACCGGGAGTTAGACTGACGCTTACATGATGAAATGATGCCATTTGTGAACATACTCGTATTTTTAAATCACCGCGCGATTACAAATCTTCTACTGGTGCATAAATAACTCTCATTCGGCCGCCAACACCTTCCAGCAACATTGCTTTGTCGCCGAGTACAAAAATTCAGCGCCGGGTCTATCTATCGCTGTATCTGGTTGTGGGTTAGGTGCAGTATTTCGCGGTACTTGTACTTGAAGAAATTGCCTGTGATCAGGATGATTAGTGTTATCTTTGGTAAACATCATCGACGGGCCAATTGATCTTGTATAATCGTCGGAGTATCTTGATAAACCTATTATTTTTGTAGCAACGTCAACGTCCTTTTGAATTGTCTCGATACTATTTTCTATCAATATGTGGCGCTGTCAAATAACGCCATAATACCATTATTAATAAAACGAACTATAGCCTCAGCCCCGTACGCCGTATTGAGAGGAACATCTGTTTCAAGCTAACCTTCTACTTCAATAAATGCCTCGGCGGGTAGAAAATATCTACTTGTATCATGAACTTGCAACTCAGTTCTCCCTCGTTCATTGGGCACAAGTGCGTCGTAAGAATAATACTGATAATCGCGTAGAGATTCATCTTTGTGAATTTGTTCATCCATGTCGAATGCTGTCTCGGATATACATTTGAACATCTTATTATATTGCCCATTTTTTCAAATTGTTATCTCCTTGACCTACACCTCCCAAGGACACGAAGACCACTTCCTGAAATCAAGCTTGTGGTTTTTTTTCTTCTCCTCTTTAGGCTTGATTTATTAATTTACTGACATCAGCGGGCATAACTTCGGTGCTTGGTAATTTTACCGGTTGCTGTGGTCGGACCGCCTGAGGTCTGCGTATTAATTGCGATAGTCTTTCTTTGATTGCCTAGAATGCTTTACCAACAACGTTGCCGATTACACCGGGAGCTTTTTCACGAATAATGTCAATAGCTTTCATTGATAGTTGTTTTGCAATCGGTGCTGCTTTTGGGGCCATCCTTTTGAATAACCCCTGAATAATATTACCAAGTCGATCTCCCTAAAATGCTTTATAAACGGGTAATCGTGAATTTACTACACTGACCATTACAGGTCTACGCTGAGAACTGTGTATGATCATCTTATTTATTATTCATTTATCTAATAATGGTGACAACTAGTCACTATGATAGTCACCAACGAGTTCATCAATGAGATATCGGTCAATAGAAATATCTATGATACCGCCTGTAAACCATTGTTGACAAATATCAGCTGCTTCATTAATAATTTTCGGAGAATTATTTCCAGCATTTGTGCTTCTATGAGAACTTCTAGTCGTTGTACTCATCGAGAATATTGTTAGGAAAAGTAAGAAGACCACTTACTTGAGTAGCAAACCCACTTCCAGTAGCACCAGTATCAGGTACATCGTAAAATTCTTCTTCTTGCTGATAAGGTTGTCGCTGCAGTTGTTTTTGTTTCTGTTCTCGTTTTTGTTGTAGTTCTTCTTGTTTATGTCCTTTTTATTGTCGTTGTAATTTGTATTGTTCTTGTTGCATTTCACCATAACGGTTTACTCCTTTTAAATACGTTTTATAAAGTAAATTTTATTTGTTTATTCGATTTAGATTTCGATTTATTTTAAACACCCAATCGATCCATGTGTCACAACTTACACCTTTAACATGTTCAGGTTTTAAAAAATTATCTCTCGAAGCAAACGCACCAAACGCGATTGTATCGTCATGATATTTTAGTGGATAATTTCTTATTGTTCGTATACCGCCAACAGTAAATTTATCCATAAAACCAATTACCCTTCCCTCTTTCGGTCCTTCAATAACACCTTCAAGTGTTTCTTCAAATGGAGCTTATGCGGCAGCGATTTCAGTTGGAAGTTTTCGTAAAATCTTTTTTGTTTTTTTTTAGCTCTTTCTGCTATTTTTTTTACGTTTGTTCAGCGGTTTTGAAAACCACAACGCGAAAAAAACCGGAGCTACACTCTGGAGAAACTCTCCGAAAGTTAGAAGCTTTGATTTCACGTTATTGACCTTATGTTTTCATTTTTGTAGGAAGCCTTAGTTTTTAAAATGGGACGTCCTACAAAATAGTCGGCTGCTAATTAAAATGGAATTCTTATGAGAACATGGAGACCTCCCGAGGTACCTTCTGGTGATGAGTATGCAGTGAACTATCAAATTGTAGCTCCAAAACCTTACAGACAGGAAATACTTAGGATAGGCCATGAAACTCTTTTGGCTGGTCATTTAGGGATTAATAAGACGTATCGAAAATCTTGACTGACTTGTACTGGCCAAAGCCAAAAGTGATGTTTGTAAATACTGTAAATCTTATCATTCCTGTCAAATGGTTGTAAAACCCAATACGAAGATACATAAGGCTCATGTACAAACTATTCCTACCTTTGACGAACCATTTAGTAGCATTATGATAGAATGTGCTGGTCCTTTACCTAAGACTAAGTCAGGTAACCAATACCTATTGACCATTATGTGAGCGTCATAATGGTTTCCAGAGGCACTTCCTTTGAGGAATATAAAATATAAAACAATAGTAAAAGCTTTGATACAGCATTTTTACTCAATTTAGCTTTCCAAATCTGTCCAATCGGGTCAAGAGTCAATTGTTAGGTCTGAAACTTCCCAGCTAATTATGCTTGAATTTGGCACTCAGCAATTCAATTCAAAAGTGAAATTATGGCTTGACAGAACTACAGTGGAGATACGTTTTGAGTCTGGAAACAGAGTTCTGTCTCTCTTGCTCATTCTTCAAAATTTCCTTCAGATTAGAGATTATGGCTCTTACAAAGTTAAGAAGAAATTTAGTGAGTCAAATCATAGTATTAGTGCTCCTGTGATCTAAATAAGGTATAGGACTTAAAGCATATTGAATGAGATAGCCAGATTAAACATGCAATTAATTTAGTTGTAGCTATCTCACTCAGTGAAGATTTAAGTGAAGGAATATCATCAGATTATACTGATGTTGGAGTGGAAAACTTCGGGATTCAGACAATATTAAAGATCTGGACCAGCAGCATTCACATTTGCAAGAGCAAGAAATAAATGAAATTAAACAGTTATTATTTGAATATAAGCACGTAATTCCAGATGTTCCTACAAGAACTAACTTGCAAACCTGTGTTACAACACCCGTACAGGATGAACCATCTCAAACATGAATATTTTAAAATAGAAATTCAGTATTTGCTGGAGAATCATTTCATAGAGACCAGCAAAAGTGATCGGAGCTGACCATGCATACTTGTTTCTAGACCAGATAAAACTTTCCGTATGTGGACTGATTATAGGAAGGTAAATAGTGTGACAAAAACAGATTCATTTCTATTACCGAGAATCGATGACTGTATTGATAAGATCGGAAATGCCAAATATGTCACAAAATTTGACCTTCTCATGAATATGATTACTTCTGGTCTAGACAATATGATGCTTACATAGATGATGTCATCATCTACGACAAATTTAAATAACATCTAGCAATAATTCGGAAATTCTTTGACAGACTAACAGATGCAAGTTTGACGATTAATTTATCCAAAAGATAGTTCTGCCGTGCTAGTGTAACTTTAGGATATATTGTGAACAAGTTAAACCAATAGATGCTAAGGTCATGGCTATCTCTGAGCTCCATGTGCCTGTTTATAAAGAGCAACTGATGCGATTTTTAGGTATGGATGGATACCATCGGAAATTGTGTTCCAATTTTTCTACAATTGCTGAACCCCTGACAAATTTAATGAGTAAGAAAAAGTAATTCATTTGGACTGAAAAATGTCAGGAATCTTTTGACAAGTTAAAAGCTATACTTAATAGCGCGCCAGTTCTTACAGCTTTAAAATTTCATCCAATCATTTAAACGGTTTGTTGATGTAAGTGATCTTGTGGTTGGAGCAGTTTTGATTTAATGTTGATCATCAAGTGTGCTATTGTTATAAGAAATTAAATAAACACCAACAAAAGTATTAAACAATCAAAAAGGAATGATTGGCTTTGATGTTGGATTTACAATATTTTGAAATTTACATTCGTTCAGCTCCTTCTTCAGTTATTGTGTTTAGTCACCACAGCCCCTTACTTTCATCGGCAAGATGAAAACAAAAATCAAAGAATACTAAGGTGGAGTTTGTTGTTACATGAATATGATATAGACATCAGTCACATCGAGGTTAAAGATAATTTAATAGCAGATGCACTTTCCCGTGTATAGAAATGTATTATTTCTTGTACACTTTATATAATTTATAAGAGTTCTTTTTAACCTCATGTATAAATTCATCTATGATATAAAAGCGTTATCATATCATTCTTTCTTTTTCTTTATAGGGGAAGTGTTATGTATATTTGATTTAATTTATATTTGATTTTATTTAATTGTTTGCAAGTTTTATAATAATTTTGGCATTTGTCACAAAATTCACTTTCACCTGACTCTTTTCATAAACACCTAATAATAGAAACACTGTTGTTGTTTTTTTTTTGACTTAGTTTGCGACCTTAATTCAGAAATCACTGAGACAAGTAAACAACGTTGAATTTTCATTTTATTCTCGAAGTAAACCGATTGGATTTTATCAGGGTCATAATGGGAGTACGTGACTTTAGATTGTAAGTAGCCTCTTTCTCGCAATTCTGGGTTTTCCGAAATCAATAGTGATATGTATACAGAAAATAGTTAGTTAGGTCTTTACACTGAATGTGTTTGTCTGTGACCAGTTTATAGTTGCATTTTTATTTTTTTTTCGAATTATTTTGTCAAAGATATTTCTGTTTTAAAAAATCGGAATTCAAACACGGGGATATTATTTTTTGTGGTTCATTAAGAAATGTAAACACATCAGCTCTATACTGGCTACAGTATACGTCATCGCTTTCCATCTTGTATTTTGCGTCGGGACTCGAACTTAAATTCATTAGAACATTTAATTACTAAGACTTACTAGGACATCTAACATTCAATTCGTGGATTATTCTTGGATTATTTTTGTATTTGATTCGTATAACAGTAAGTTCTTATTTTTTTATTTTTAAAAGTTTCAAATCTTGTTGTTTTCACTCTTTCTTTTGTTACCGTTATTAGAGTTTAAACACGTAATAATTTTAATATCAAGCTTGCATCGAGTACATGTGCAAAACAAAATAATTCGTTCCTTTCTACTTCCTCAAGACTAACAACAAGAATTCAGATTAGGCAAAGTTTTTATGTTGTTTTTTTTATGAACGTTGAATCTTAAGCGATGTTGATCTGTATTTGGGTTGAAAGTCGTATTCATTCTCGAGGTGCTAATCTGTATTAACTTGGACCAATCACGACTGCATAATAAAGTTTTGATTCGCCGAGCCAGATTTTACCCGGTCCGGATGACAGTACAAATATTTTTTTCATAGCTCTGGTCATTGACATTCCTTCATGGAATTTGATTAATACCGATGACATAAGTCGTAGCAAGGCAAGTATTCTAATGGCTCCGCATTTAATCGACGTCGGACCATTCAAACATTGTATAATTAATCAGTCTTCTAATAACATTCATATACCAATGAGCATAAAGTCTATGCCGTTTTGTATTTAATCACTTTTGTGTGTGTGATTGTGTGTGTGTGTGTGTGTGTGTGTGTGTTACTAGACTGTAGAAAGTAGTTGCGGATGCGATAGTGGAGTTAGAAACTGAATCTGCTCTTCTAAACTGTCCACTTACAAGAACGTTTTCCGGCCATTTAATCAGCTTTTTATAGCATTAATGTACTATTGGCTAAAATATTTAAGTAGGAGATGTTGGAATTATTATTGTTATAACCAGCAAATTTGCAAATCTAACTGTTGTTTTGGTATGAACATGTTACACACAAGTTAGATCCTGCCATTGAACGGTTTTCTAAATAAATAAGTAATTTGTAAAAAATAAAAATGTTGCGTATTATTTGCAATAAAATATAAATTACTGGTTAAATTCTAATAATTTTAATCAGTAAACTAGATATATTTTCATTTTGCATGTGACCAAATTTTAGAGGGGTTTTAGGACGAAAAACTTTATAAATATAACGGTTATGACGAAAGTTTAGTCCACGTAAAGTATAATGCAAAAATCATAGTCCCAGTAAATAGGTAAGATTAGAAAATTACTGTCAGGTACGTAATTTATAATAGGGAAATATGATATTGAAAATATAATGTTAAAGACTGGATCTCTCTCACCGGAAATATAATGGGGTAAATTATAGATCCATATGCTCTCTAACGGGAAATGTATTGTTACAACTACACGTACTAAAATGTTTTATGGAGTTACGCGACGTTTTGAGTGACCAACAAGCATGTACTATCCAGCGCCGGTTACATACTATACAATCACTGAAGACGATATGCACTGTAAAGAAAATGAATGCTTGAATCTGTGTGCCATCATATATAGTGTTGACCATTTTGTCTTAAGACCAATTGTAAAGTTCGTACTAACTCTGTACGTTTCTTAGAAGTCAGTTTTCTTCACTTCCATTTTTGGATGCAACCACGCTCCAACCACTGGTAACTTACTTAATACGTCATCATCAGGAGATGATACAGATATGGTTTCCGACTGACGAAAGCCATGGGAGGTGAAGAATGCTGGACTGAGGTCAGGCCGATAGTCTTCAAGTTCAATATCAAGATTCAGTTTGGAAACGACCACAGATCAAACAGTATTCAAAAGTTCAATGTCTCAAAATTGAAACATGAGAATGTGAGACAAGCATTGTCGAATATCTGTGAAGGCGATGGGAAACAACTGATTTCTACTTTGACAATGCCAGTGAACACTAGGCATCCTTCAGAGATTACCTGTACTCAACTGCATCCAAACATCTCGTTCCCCCCACACGCTAAAATCAAAATTATTTCTACGAGAACGATGCTATAATATGGAGACTACTGAGTGGAAAGCATCGGCTACAAAAGGCATGTTTCAAAGACAGCATTTTGTCATCTACGAATGTAGCCTTCAACAAAATTAAAATGAGTGTCCAATGCAAAGTCAGAGTTGCAAGACTCAAAAACAGCAGCAAGGCACATACAAGTAGGTCCACCACTGACAAAAATGATATGAAAAGCATATATAGACTTTGGCAGGAAACTGACTGAACTCTGCCAGTGAGAATGAACTAAAGGATCTGTAACAATCGAGTACAATAATGCATCTTTCTTGCAAGAGTAAAGACAACATAAGATACAATGACAACCATTGGGCATCTTCTTGCTGTCGCTATAACGCTAACTACTCGTCCGAATTCTGCTAAATCGCCTTGTACATCACAGCAATGAAGGACTCCTGTGAGAGAATCAGGAAAGGACGAGAGACCACAGACATGTCGTTCGAAGCTCGTCAGCTTCAGGAGAAACGACAGAAACAGATCTCCAACTTTTAGACACATTCGTTGACATGTAAAAAGTCTTTGCAACAATCTGCCATGGGGAGGGGCGACTGGTTCCGTACGTATATTGACATGCACGGTAGTGTCGGTGACGACAGTGGGTCATCGGAATCAAGGTTATACATTAATGGGATCAAATAAGGATGTGTGCTGGCCCAAACGATCTTCAGTTTGATGTTATTCTTAACGATGTTTTCGGTGACTATGACACTTAGATCGACATCAAATACCGAACTGATGGCAGGATTTACAATAGGGGGACACTAAGGGTGAAGACGAAGTTACAGAAAGAGATTGTTCATGATTTCGTATAGGCTGAGAACTGTTCTATTAAAGCCAAACCTGAGCCTGATATGAAACAATTTCTGGACCATTTACCTTCAGCTTCTGAAAATTTTGGTTTCATATTCCATAACAAGACCCAGAGGTACTTGTGCAATACTCACCAGCAAAGCCTTACGTGGAGACTGAGTATCCTGGCTATGTTCACCTTCCTAAGCGGTACACTATCACGTGCACTCCACATCGATGACGAAATCAATGACAAGATTGCTAAGGCAAATGCGTTGGATTCCAGCTGTTTCTCTCGGCCAAAAACAAAACTTAAGGTCTACTAAACCATTGTGTTGGTGGTGCCGACATCACCGTATGAAATCTGAACGTTGTATGTGTGCCTAGTCAAGAAGCTCAATGATATGCACATAGGCTGCCTGAGGAAAATGATAATAGGCTGATAGAACAGGGTCCCACACACCTCGCATCTCGCACGAACAGCCAAAACAATAATCTACACTCTGCTAATGAAATCACATATGATATGGACATAACACTTCACCAGGATGACAGTAGACAACCAAGTTCTTCTACGTCGAGGAAAAGGATGGAAAGCGCTCTCAGGGTTGTCTGAAGAAACACTTCAATGATTTAATCGGGTCATCCTTGAAGCATGTCAGTATTCACTAGGAGTCTTGAGGAGATCTCGCTCAGGATCGCTTCACCTGACGCAGGCTCATTCATTCAGTACTTACAGATTATTGATGAAGAGTCCCCATGGAAAATAATCTCCTGCTACAGACAATTGAGAGCACACCTTGCATTAAAGTAAACACAGAAACAAACCCAGTAAACTATGGCATAGTCTTCTAGCTAGATAGAAGAACAAAAGTGACGTTTTTGAAACATTCTTACACCTTCTCGTTTCATCGTAAATGTGCGACGCTGAATAGTATATAACTGGCTGATGGTCACTTTAGCAACGTATTATATAGTAAGTGTATGTATTGGTTGTTCCAACAGTGTGTTCGTGATGCAGTGCAAGTGCTGGATAGTATATAAACTTGGATTAGATAGTAAATAACTGAGTGATGTTCACTTCAAATGCGTGTAGCTATTATAGTTTAGGTGACCATAAGTTTGATTCCAGAATATGTATGATCAAATTCCTAACATCATATTTACAAATTACAAATATCTTAAAGTTCAATCTAGAACAATGGACAAAAAATATATAACTATTTAATCATATTGTAAACAAATGATCATTAGCTTAAACTACATCATGCAATCATGAAGTTTACTGTTCAGGTTTAAGAATTCGACTTTCCTAAATAAATCGTGGAATGCTCAACAGGTGAGCACTGATGAGAGCTTATAGTTGTCATTTGGACTTTTTTAAAGGGGGCATCTGCTCCGTTCAAACCGACCGATTGAAGTTTCCCATCTCTTTTTCTTTTTCGTGAGCGATGCCAATTGTTTCGTTTTTACATAAAAAACGCTGAAGAGTGCCGAATTCAAAAGAACTTTATAATACGTGTATACATTATTTTGACGTTCTAATTACGTTTTCTGTTTGTAGGCCAGGCTTAACAAACAAAAATGATTGAACTAATTTCGCTCATTCATATAAGATGAACAAATGTATTGTGTGGTTACTGGAACAGACATAATTTGCATAATAATTCCCAGTCTCATCCTCCTTGTTGTAATAATCATTATTCTTGTTCTTATACTACATATAATATGTAAAGTAACCATGAAATGAGAATCTCCTTCTTATAAAAGTCGAAGCAACAGTAAAGACAATATTAATACACAAAAACTATGAAAGAAAAATGTCCTCTGCTATCTTTTGTAAAATTCAGTATGTATATTCTTTTTCCAGCAGCATCCCAACGCCATATGAATGCCAAAGTAAGTACTAATTGACAATTTAAATGAAAAGAAAACCAACGCATACCATGGACTGTTTTCTCTTTCAATAGTATAATAAGCAAAATTATCAGAACTTATAACGCAGTGGGTAAATACTATCACTAAATTCAGTTGATATCTAAATATTTAATTGTATGTAAAACGGCGTCATGCAGAGTAGTATTGTCCTTAACAATCATTTGTTCTAGGTTCTTTTTCAGGCTGTCATCGGTAAATCTTTGGAACATGCCAGTCCCGTTTATACAGTTAGATTTAGGCTTCCAATCATCCCTGCATCTCCTATAATGCTTTAACACGGCAACATCAGTGGGAACAACGATGCTGTAAGAAAACAAATTACGCTAAATATTTTTACAAAATGGTAAATAGTTCTGTTCCTGAAAAGAAATTATTTGATTAGATATATAAATATTATTTCACATCTTTTTCCATTGGTGACGATCTGGTGTTCTGTTGTTTATATGTCCTTTGTTTTGCTTGTTTGCCAAGATAAATGAAGCCTCCATGAACCACAAGATACTACTTTTGATGGTTTTATCCTTATCATTTGAACTAAACTGTTCATTTTCTAGCTGATATACCACAAAACAATTAACATGTATTTTGCTCATATTTGGTGGCTTCTTGCTGGTAAAAATAATTTATATAACGCATTTGTTCGCTAATGGAAATATAAATTATATAACGCATTTGGGGGCTAATGGAAATATAAATTATATACCGCATTTGGGGCAAATGGAAATATAAATTGTATACAGCATTTGGGGGCTAAGGGAAATATAAATTATATACCGCATCTGGGGTATAAATGGAAATATGAATCATACACCACATTCTTGGGCTGGGGGGAAGAAAAGTTATGTACATCAATTCAAAAATATGCTACAGCATTTTTCAGCAATTCCTGATTTCGCCATACGTACGCCAACAATAGTTTTAACGCAGATAAATAGCTGTTCTTCAGCATATGATGTATATCCAAAGAATGGTTGATAATCATATCTTTCGTAAGACATACACGAATATTTTATGTAATGGCAGTAACAGTCAGGTGCATTTATTCTGAGCTTTTCATGTATCGACCAAACAAGATGTCCCTTTGGGGCCCCAGGTGGCACTATGGTCTAAAGGGTACACGTTTGAAGATCACTGGCATCTCACCTCTGTCTGCGTGGGTTCACGTCTCTGAATGACCAATGTGGGCATCTGAGAAATATTGTGGGTCAGGGGTTCTTCCAGTGGATTTCCCCGGTTCATCCTCCATCAGGTATCATGGACGCCATATATTGAAATAATCCTGAATACCTGTCAACTTGTAGTCTTATAAAGTACATTTGCACATATCATTAATGTCGGAGATAATTTATAATCTCCATTTATTGTTTACATTCCCTTTTTGTTGGAAAGTCGTACCTCTGTTTTCAATGCAAATAATAGTAACTGTAGTAACCGTTTCTGATATTTGACCATGGCACAAAGGAAAAGTAATTTGATACTATATGTAAATCATATAAAATGATTTGTTTAAATATGTATCATCTGGGTAAAGATTTTTGAAGCCCAGTGTGTACATGCCAGGATTGTAAATTGTTATCACTTGCCTTCTATTTTGAGAGAGAAATAGGAAATTGTATCAACACAAACATTTCTGTATTAAGGTAACAGTCATGTAAATTTATAATTTGTCGTCACCAGTGTAACAAAACTGTTCATCATCAATGTTGAATCTTTCTATAATTTATTATGAAATAACTGCTATTTTTGTCGTTTGAAATCGGGTCCATTTTTACTACTGTGTGTATTGGGTGCTTGGCATTCCACTAGGAGGCGCTCAAGTTAATCCTTCCGAATTCTTCCATATTTAGTCATAGTCGTGAAAATATTTGTCTTGAATTTCCCGAGTGTGTTCCCAAAACCTATAAATAGGGGTGAGATCCGACCTTTTGGCAGTTGTGGTTCTACTAGATTCCAGTAAAGGTCTCAAGACCAAGCAAACAGATCAAAAGCCTCTAGTCATCTCAGCAGTTAATTTCAAGCAAGAGAGACTAGTTACTACCGACACATTAAATTTAGTACTCATGATGACTATTATAATGTTTCTCTGAAATTGTTTCAACGCTTATTTCCTCGTTATCGCAGATACAATATTCCATAGACGGATTTAGCTGACGACACTTTCACTGTGTCGTCATCACCATAGCCGTCTGCTATCCATTGGAAATATGGTATTGGCATTATCGAATTTCCTACTCAGTTTTATGTATCATTTTGAAATCACAAATTTCCATCCATTTTGTAGTGGTTGTGTCATTTAGATGTCGAATTAATATACCCAACACAACGACACACTTTGATTTTACAAAACGACACGCTGTGTCGCATTCAACTCAAGCGACACCATTGACATCCGGTTCAAGACCGTGTCTCTCGAAACTAAACGTCAAACTGTGTCGCAGCCAAAGCACACGACACACCATTGACATACGGTTCCAGACTGTGTCGCACAAAACGACAAACTGTGTCTCAGCCAACAAATGCGACACACTATTAATATCCGGTTCCAGACTGTGCCAATAACATATTCATAGTTGGACTATAAAACACAAACCTAGGTCTGGTTCCGAACCTTGATTGGATGCACAAAATCATTACCACTTCGGTACGTCTTATGAACACATTTTAAGAACTTCTTTTTCTTTGTAATATTAGTTTGGGAATTTGGATTTTCTGAGTTAGAGATTATGTGAATTAGGACAAATGGAGCCTTTATACTGATTTTCATATGCAATTTACCACTGCAAATATTGTTGTTATTTCAAAATACTGTATCAAGCATCTGATCTGCATATTTGCAAATATTATATTTCACCACTTTGAGCACTAGATTTTGTGAGAAAACACATCCAAGCCTTGAAGTCGTATACTAATCTGTGTTGAATATTTATATTTCTTTTTTGTGCTTTTATGATCTATATAAGAACTATTGTGGTGAGCCCACATTTCTTGACACTTCAATACACTGGAGCAGCAGAGATGGTGAACAGACTCTCGCTGATTCTCTCTTTCTCTCGTAAAAATAACCCTTCCTGAAAATCGTTAAAGCAAAAACATAAAAAAGCGATAACGGTGACCGAGAGCCAAGTAGGAGACTTCACCCTCTCTGCTACTATAGTTAAATAATGCCAGAGAGACAGAGCAAACAAACTCTAATTGACTCACCTTCGAATTGTAAAAATAAGCCTTTCTGAAAATCGCAAAAGAAAGGGATTGCGGTGACTGGCTGCAGAGTATGAGACTTCGCTCTATCTGCTGCTATTAATTAAAAATTGTATGAAGACCAAATCGGTATCTCGACATTGGGTCATGTAAGTTTATTGTTAAGAAATCATGTGGGATAACTGAGCCTGACTAAATAAATTTCTAAACTTAATTATAACCATATCACCGCTACACTAAGTCTGATGTATATTTCTTAGTGTATGTGTATCAACACCTTTCAATACGGATAAAATATTGCAGTTATCTCTGATCACTTTTGGCATTTGTGTATACCGCTGAATACTATAAATCACATATGTGTTTTTATCTCTACCGCGCGAAAATATCCGAGCAGGATTGAACTGTTTGTCCAGCATTACATCATCGTATACAACTAAATTATTAATAAACCCATCAATATCATCTATGGATGGCGCTTCATCGATATCAGTAATAAATTCAATGACGTTATCACCGTTTTCATTTAACAACTTTGCACGTTCGTTAAAGTATTTTAGCACTTCGTAGCATCGCTGATTATCTACAGACGGAATAACTAAGTACAACTTATCCCACTTGAGCCATCTCATTATCAAATTAAGTAATAGTTTGCATTTTACCAGACCCGGATGGCCTAGTTATGATCATTCCGACAGAATTTGGTAGCGCAGCATGATGCTTGACCATGCAATTACATCCATGTATAAATATAATAAATAATATGGATTTATAGTGTGTGAAATGCAGGGCGCGTACTTCCACAAGTGAACTAACAACTATTACAATAAAGAATTACAGTACGGCAGTTACGGGTAAGTGTGAAGAATGTGGAACAAAGAAATTTAAATTTATCCCCGGATCTAACATTAAAACAAACGGAGATGATATTGTTGCTTAGTTACCAAGAACACCACGTGCTAAGTACACAGGAGAAAACGCCTCCCAGGATATAATTATTGTGGTCCTGATACTCGACTTGATATCAGGCTTGATATCCAAGATCAACCAAAGCCAGTAAATGAAATTGACAAAGCTCATTCACGCGCTAAATTCCATAAAAAAATAAATCTTTCAAAGAATCATTAGCTAGTTGTTTGGTGAGATCTGCGATGAAAGGTAAACCTGGCTGGTGATTAATCAATAATGGGGTCGATTTATTATAGCCCAAGATAATAGTGGAGGGGTAGAGCAGCGATTAGCAAACTCGCCGAAGCAGCAGGAATCGGATGTGTTGCTGCTGAAAATTGGTTAGCAAGACAGGCAGTATGGCCAATTCAACTACCACCAACTAAAACAAAAGAGTACACACATTTTGATGTTAGTGTGCCAAATGAAGTTCATCAGGCTGATATTTTGTTTTTACCACATGATACTATCAAAACTGGAAGAAGCCGATTAACGTATAAATACGCGCTAACTGTCGTTGATGTTGCAAGTAGATACAATTAAGCAGAGCCGTTATCAACGAAGTAGATTCTGCGTTTGAACGAATGTATCGACGTGGTGGTCTAAGATGGCCACAACTGCTACAAGTTGATCCTGGCAAAGAATTTCACGGCGTAGTATCATCGTTGATGAAAAACATAATGTCAAAATACGACGAGGACATACTGCACTTCGGCGCGATCAGGCAATTGTTGAACGATTTATACGAACACTTGCTGAGCGGTTATTTGGATATTAATACGCAAAGGAAATCATTCAAGATACTAGATCTCGCGAGTGGGTTGCAAGATTACCAAGTGTGATAGATGCATTAGATAGTGAAATCACTCGAACAACCATCATGAAGCCTATTAACGCGATCACAAAAAAACATATACCCGTACAACGGCGTGATTTTTCAGCGCAGCCACTATTTTGTAATGTGACTGTAAGATATTGATATGAACCCGGTGAAGTTGAAGGTGGTAAAATGAGCGACTGATCCTGTCTGGAGTATAACAGTACATAAAATATTCAGCGTGGTAAGAGTCGCGGATAAACCTGCAGTGTACAGATTAGATTCAACTGTTCCTCAACGTGGGTTTACACGCGAACAATTACAAGTAATTTCTGAAGACACATTATTACCACCTCGATCACTTAACTAGCAGCCTAACATCGATTACACTCAAGACAGGTTAGAATCACATTTTCGCATGTATGACCAAGACTACTATCTTTTCTATCTACGGTAAATTGTCTTGGATCATTATTTGAATATCGCCACAACATTATACAATTACAACTTGCACAATAATTATTCTGCTGATGTTTTAGCGCTTTGACAAATTCAACATCGAGATCAAAGTCGCGGTCATTTTGTTGTGACTTTGTTTATAACCAACTATTTTTTTTCTTACTATATCAGTATCATCGAGAACATCATTGATAGTTTCTCTAACGTCTATGACAATTCTCTGCAGATGAGATATTCTTCTGACTCGAGAAACTGCGAGATAAACTAAGTTTGACAACTCGACACGATCATCGACAATCCAAACTCGAATATCAGAGATGGTTTACCCTCGAGATGAGTGAATTGTCATTGCGTATCCTAACGTCCACGGGATTTATCAGCGCGTAGCGCAACCTCAACAACACTGACATCAACTGCGACAGCATCATTTAATACGAGATTCTGTTTCTCAGTCTCTCCTGGTATATCAACGTCGATATTCTGTCGTCGTGTATCAGCTGGTCTATAACACAATGGTACACGTAAATCCGAAAACTTTTCTTTATGCTTTTCAAATAACGGCTGTTGAAGTGTATCACGAACTACCTTTCATTTTGTCTCCACACTTGCAGAAAGTCGTTCATGGAAGTTTCTGAAATTATTTTACCCATTACTTCATATTTAATTTTATTTGGCTGTAGTCTGAATAATTTTTTAACCTCTCTTAATTCTACATGAAGAGATCTATCATCATCAGTCACTTCTTCATAATAATCTACAAAATTCTTTAGCCATCCGTGTGGAGATAACCCAACAAACGGCGGTGGTTAAACGTGATCGCCGCACATTATCACAGCTGTATTTTTAAATAGCAACCAATTCAGAAACATTTGTAATGTATGTAGCGACACTGTACATATATAATCCCATATAATAAATTTTTGGAATATATTTCTCTCCCATTCGATCAGGAGTCCGCGCGTCACCCTTGTATCGAAAAAAGCTGTGATAAGTACATGATTGCACTCCTCGTTGTTTCATTTCTCTTGCGAGCCTGAGTGTAGTTGTTAAAAAAACCATATCCTCCGAACTGTGTCAAAATACTTCAATCGCTCGAGTCGTCTTACCAGAACCTCCCGGTCCGTTTACTGGATCATACACAGGTGTCGCAGACGATAATTCTTATATCTGATTATTTTTGTTATTAATATCTTTAATCGTAACATCTGCGGTTTCAGAATAATCATATAACATTTCTTGTTTTATTCTCGATTCGCCCCATGATTTACCAGCTCTTGTAAAACGAGTTAGTAATTCCGAATATTTTTTTCGATATAGAATTAATCCGTGGAAACTCTGACTGCAGTGGTAGGGAATCTATTTATCATCGATAATAAATTTATAGAAACATACTCAAACGTTGAAGATCTTAAATGAGTAAACTTAGGTGACTCGCCATCCATATCACCAACAATTGTTCCGTCAGATAAATAAGTGTTTTCTCGACTGACAAATCTATCTCTCTTTGTTGCATCAGCAACTATAAAATCATATTCGACATCATTTAGAATTAGTCGTGCATAATGTCGTTTGTGATCATATGCCCCACCTTGAGTAAATTTGCCGATTATTCTGCTACCGAGATTCTTTTCTGTTTTATCATCATCAGATAGTGGTGACCAAACTTCGGTCTGCTTCCGATATGATATAATTGCCTCACTTACAATCAACGATATTAATATTTTAAATCAAGCATATATCGTAATTATACTTTTGGTGCCTACCAAGTATCTACCAAACCAAACATAACAGACGGATGAAGACGATTAGCAAACTCGAATGATACAACACGAGCGAATCCGGTTAGATTAAAATCAGGTAGTGGTCTATTTATCGATACTCTAGTCATTTCGTTTGTGGGGTGTCCAAATCTTTTAAAATATCCAAAACATTTTCGAGAAGTTCAAATCGTGTTGGCTTCCACGAATTTTTCTCTCTTGCAAAGTGAGTTGCAACTGATGAAACCCTAAAACAATTATTTAGTAATTGTTCAGCATTCTCTGTTTAAAATTTCTGCGCGAGATTTTTCATTTCTTCATGAAGAGATTCTTTACGACATATTTCGCAGTTAGGTCGTACAGATTGATCATATTTCTCATCATCGGAACTTCTAAATAGCTATATTGACACAGGATCGTTTTTGTTTATTTCGTGAATAAAATCAAACATGTTTCTTCCAGACTCTTTCTCCGGGTAAAATCTTACAGTCCGATCTCGTGGAAATATTGTGACTGAGCTAGTCCAGGCGTGAGCATTATGATCAATAATTTCAATGGGAGCCCCTCTCGATTTATTCTTTGATTCTTATAAAAGCTCTCCGATTAACGTTTTTACTTCTATTAGAACTTTTATTTATTTCCTAACTCGGCGACATCATTTATTTTTTTCCACGTTGTAGATCCGTTAACCCATTTCCACGCATCGCATTTGTGAAATGTTTGGTTACTTGTTCGGCTACACAATTCAGCTTTGACTTTGACAATCTCATTGGAGCAAGATCATTAATATTGCAGTTATCATTTAGCTGGTAAATTCCATAAACAACATCGGTCATAGGATACGCTCGAGCGTAATATGGTCTGTCAATCCCAGTCAGCATTCATGGCTTGGATTTTTTACTTAACACAGTGGATTTTCCATTAGCAATGACAGGGTCACATTTGTCACGGACAATTTACACATCATAATCTGTTTCTTCTCATAATGCAATAAACTTTATTCTAAAAAATATCTTTGATTGTTGAGATAATCAATAATCGTTTTTGCCCGCGTATCGTTCATTGTAGTATCAATGACTTCGTCGATGACTTTGCCATTGAGTAAAATTTTGAATGTCGACCACGTGTGAGATGCCTCATCATCACGAAATTCTATTTCAGCATTCCGAATAATATCAATCAGATTATTCGACGGATCAGCCAGAGTTCGCCTCCGTAAGTCAGTAGTTATTCTGTCAAGATCGAATCTGGATATGGAAACGAAGTTTTCCAGGGTCTGATTGTAGATAATTTCTCAATCTCTTCCATATTATATTTCAGACAAGTATTTAAATAAAAAATATTATATGCATGATGGCTCATATAAGAAATCCGTGCTAGTGTTTGATGGTAGGGTCTTTAACTTCTTGTAACAAATCCTGCGTAAATGAATTCTGCGGACAGCATTTGCAAAGGGTAAGGAGGGAGAGTCTTGGTCCAATGCCGTGTTTACGGCGTGGTGTTGGAGTTTGAGGGAAAACGCAGTTGTGTGCGCGTGTGGTGGTAAAATGTACAGAGAACTAAAACGTTATTATAATAAGTAAAATAACGACTCTGTCCTTGATAAAGTTATAAGAACTCCTGAAGACTGTATAGCTAGATTTGAAGATAAATTATAATTTAGACAAATAATATTATACATAAATGGAGCAAAAATAATTTGTCAGACATCCTATCATCTAGAATTATGAAGCATCTCGTGATGGTGTAATAAAACACTCAGCGGAAAAAACCAGTCTGTGTTGTTGATAATGCTTGTTATTTTAGATTTAGTGTTGGGAAGAAACATTATTACAATGATTGGTTTGTTTTCGGGGTTTCTTACGGGGTGATCAAACATGGTTTTGTGATCGATCATATTGACGGCCAAAAACTTAATAATTGTTTACAGAACCCTTCAAGCTATCACACAAAGTGAGAATTCTGCAAGCGTTGGTAACGGGAAACACATAAAAATTGCAACGGTGGTTAAACCTTTCAATACTTAAACCTGTAACGAAATAATATTTCAGTCAATGACCGCAGCTAGTAAGTATTTCGGTATTAACCCACGCTGGGTACAACATGTTGCAGATAAATAACCAATTTGGTTTTTTCACACAATTATGAAAACTGGATCTCATTTTCTTATGCCCCAATCGTGTTAGATACAGACAATGAAGAGATATAAATCTGCCGTGGTTATGTAACCCGGTTGACAGAGTCCTCCCCTTGAATGTCATATAGAAATAAACGGGTTAGATTGCACAATAATATTGACTTGTAAAAAAAAATTTTTGCGGCTAATTCTCTCTTGTCATATATTCATAAAGTCACAAAATCTAATAGTTGAAAAAAACAATATGTAATATTGTAATGTTAATTTGACAAATCGAAACTGAACACGGTAGTAAATAACTACGGTCTATCTCAACAATCAGCCTGTCTTGCAGGGAAGTATCTATTTCAAGTGCTGACAGTTATCTCCGTTGCAACATTCCTTCTCGTTGTTTTATATCAAGGGCTGTCAGTATATTTAGGTGTAATCGTTTATTAACGATAAATAATATATTTTTTAAGAAACGATATTGTTGTATTATATTTAAGAAAACCCAATAAGCGAGCAGTCAAGCCATTTCTTGAATTATTTTCAGGTATATATATATATATATATATATATATATATATATATATATATATATATATATATATATATATATATATATATATATATATATATACATACATATATACATACATATATATATACATATATATATCTATCTATATATATATATATATATATATATATATATATATATATATATATATATATATATATATATATATATATATATATATATATATATATATATATATATATATATATATATATATATATATTCGAGAAAAAAGTATAACTTTCCAAATCAGACTTGTTGAGTAGAAAAACGTATTTTCTCTTACTTTTCTGTGAGAATAACTAAATTCAAATTATAATAACTATTATTTTCTTGCGGTCCAACATGTATAACTTTATAATAATTTCTGAAACATAAAATGTTAGATGTCTCTGTAGCTCATTGCTAAAGCATACAACTCTGATACTCGAGGTCTGGCGATCGAGTTCCCATGACGGATATTGCCGACGGTTGCGAATATTTCGCGATTTTATGCATATATATAATTGGGGGCCCAGTATCCGCCTCAAAAATCAACAGGAAACAAACACACCCTCCCAGCATGTCACTACGTGGTGGAAACGTTTTGCACTCTCCCGGGGTTGATGTCGGTGTGTGTTTGTGTATGTGTGTATGTGTGTGTGCGTGTGTATGTGTGTGTGTGTGTGTGTGCAAAAATCTGTTAAATGTAGAGAATGGCTCCCATGTATGTTGTGCTGTCCTTAATTAAAATTGTATATTCTACATGTGCTGTGCCGTCCTTGCTATAAATAATATATGTACTGTGCCGTCCTGCTTAGGGAATCTAAGTAATTAAGGCTTACTGTAGCCTTGTGGACTTGCTAGAATGTTATATGGCACCCTATGGTTCACATAAGTAATTGTGCCGTCCTTAGAATTAAGTTAATTAAGATTTATGTAATCTGTTGTCCTCCACTACACACTCCCTCTGTAAAACAAACCACTCTTCTGGACTTGCTAGAATTCATATGGCACCCTAGGTTTTCACATAAAAGTTAAAATGTTTTTCTTTTAAACGTATATTTAGTATATAATGAATTAGGAAAATATCAATGATATTAGTTCTGCCATTAAATATTAGAAAAAGACAAATATATCTGAAGAACTAAATCCTGAAAAAAATATTTATGATTTTGAAACCTTACAAGAACGTAAATATGAAGGTGGATACACGCTACCATCGGAATACATGTTCGTAAAACGAATTCAAACGGCGATGTTACAAAAGTTAGCTACAATAAAAGTAAATGAGGTGAGGGAATTCGTCCATCGCTCTCTCGCAGTAAAAAAAATTAGATCAGAATTATCTCGTGGATACGAAGCAAAACAAAATTAATACTCGTGTAAGACAACTAAGAAAAATTATGTCAGAAACTGTTAGTGGTAATGAAAATGAAAGTGAGACTTATTCGTGAAATGAAAATGAAAGTATGTCAGATATTAGTCCATTTGCCAGTAAAAAAATATCCACCCTTGGTTTTTTCAAGGACAAGGCGGATAATTAATTTTTTGTGCTGTTTTTCATCAAAGAAATATAGCACCCTGCGAGGAATGTTACGATTTTACATATAAATTCAGATTTCTATTTGTTTAATGATTTCCTTGCGTGAACTTGTTATATCAAAAATATATTCAGTGAAATTTTGCCGTAGTCTTTCTCGTTGTGTTTTATGTTCTCGATTAATGATTTCAAAATATTCAATGATTCGTTTTAGGTGAATAACTATAGTGCACTTCCTTCGCAAGAGTATTTTTCATAACTAAAATGCCACCAAATATAGTCCTTGCTGCTGAGGCCAAAATCACTACCCTACATTGCGCTTTTTACATCAAGTAAAACAAAATTGTATGACGGGGTAATTTCCCAATATGATTATTTGTCCTCAATGTGGATTTACACACGTACAATTACAAGTAAAATCCTCTCGTTTGGGTTCTGGTATTAGTGCCATCCTAGCACTGATCTGACCGGTGACTGATAGATATCAACGGCCTAATCTGGAGAATTTATCTCTATCACGGCAGACAGTGTTGGTTTATGAACTATTATTGCTATCTAGGAATCTTTCCCAATAATATATTTTTTCTACCGGCAAATTCATCATTGATTTGTTTGATTTGATAACTGCCGGATGGAATTCCAACAACTACCTAATCAGGTGATCCATCTGGGTTTTTTTATTTGCAAACACCAACGAATTATTTGACTGCAGTCCGCCGAATGATTTTGATCTGATATTTGGCCAAATGTAGTATACTCGCAACTGCACAAGCTCGATTTCTTTTCCTGGAATCGCGATTGGAAAATTAAGACTGAATTCATGGTTTGTTGAGATTGCTGTTATCATCGTGTTTCTCAACGGGCTTGTATTTGCGACTATCTGCTGAAGTATTTCTGTCATTATTTAAATCTCCATTTTCTAATTCATTAACTTCATTGTATGTCTTAACGATTATATCAAATGCAGAATCTGATATAGTCGTACCGTCAAGGCTTGATGATACCAGCGACGATAATTTCGAGTACGCGTTCGATGCCGTATGTAATTGCAACGTAGTCATTTAATTTTGTACTCGTGCACTTGGATATATTTTTCGCGGTAATATTAAAAACCCCAGCGATGGCAGCCGATGATAAAACACATATCGTTGATATTGCTACCGTTAGCAGGGTTAGCGCTGATAACACTACGCCGGTGGACGCAACCAGTGTAGATACCGAATATACAATGACATCGATGGCAACTACACGTCTTATATATTTTTTTACTTTCGCGGTATACTTATCAATAATAGTTTTCAACGTTATTTGCCATTCACGTACTTGATCATATCTAAACTGTTGGACCCTTGACTCAGTGAGCGCCATTATTGTTTTACACAGAAACCAAATGAGGCGTTTCAGCAACAAATTCCAGACACCACCAGTAAGATGTTGCGGTTAATTACTTATCAGCTGTTTCCAAAATAAAAGTTTCTTCGTTCCCGCTATTTAACACAACAGACACAACTCCGGAAAACTTATCGGTTGAATGCCGCCAGGGATATGTAGTGTATATACTAAATTTTGCAGCGCTGAATACAGACAGCCTGTACACACCAGTGACTTCCGCAGTATGTTTGATAGTATTATTTTGCTGTGACCATGGTTCGAACCCGGATGACACTGTGTATACGTTATTGATGGCCTGTTTGTGTGGAATTTTAATCAGATTAATTTTGTAAACGGTATCAGGAATTCCAGTTACTACATCTTCTAGTGTTTTATTAATCGTTTCAATATTCGTCTTGACGTCAGAGAGTTTCACATCAACGGTCAACAGGGTGCCAAAGAAATCGTCTGCGATTTTATTGAGTTTTTGAAAATTTCGACGGGTGTTCATGAACATATTTACGTGAACATCATCCTCGGTGTTGTAATTAACGTCTACATAATATTTTTGTTGCCGCATCTTCGTCGTATTTGGATCTCTGAGCAGTAATATTTTATTTCCGTTCATGCTGAGTTCACCTGTCATTGTGTCGCCGGTATTCTTCAAACGAGTAGCAGCGCTTCTTGCAATTACATCTTTCATGGTTGTAAATTATATATTTGAGTCTCTGATTCTACCGCCGTCAGTAAATACTGGAATGTTATCCGCGGTAGCACCGATGATTATATGAATTATATCATTCCATTTGATATTGCTCGTTTTCAAAACGCCGTATTTATCCTGAAACACATCAACTTCATCTCGGTCAGCCCTAGAGAGGTTCATGAAAACATTAAGATAGCCTTTAGTCGCATAATTTGACAAATCTATTTCTTTTAACTTTTTTTTACTCTTAGTAGTAACACAGTGGGATCTTCCGTAAATATCTACCATTATTATTTTCTCCCATTTTTCAAATGAGGATCTAAATCAATGATGTCTCAGACTGTTGACTTGTATAATTGTGCACGACTTTGTAAGGTGTCAAGGATGATTTTGATACAGACTTGAGTATAGCAATTGCTTCACGGCCGCATACTGGCGGATCGGTTAATAAATTTGTTGGTAGCGTTGAGTACCAAACTTTAACTTGTAATGGCGTAACATACTTGATAAATTCCTGTGGTGGAGCTAACCCATACTAATCGAAATAAATAATTCCACGACGGTCAATCGCGTATGATACCCATATTCAATATTGTTTGGTCGTTGTGGGAATTGATCTCGCACAAAAATACCTCTAAATTTCTTTAGTTTTAGTTGCTTAGCAGCATCAAGTAAATCAAAATTTGACATAGACGTAAAACCGTTGGTTTTCAATGAATTGTTCCTGGAAGCCTTTTCCTCGATGAGTCCTCGGAAGTCTTAAGCTCTTTCCCGTTGCTTTTTTTAATGCATTCCACCTAACGCGGCTGCTTTTTCAACGGCTGGAGCTGCTGTGGCTATCAGCGCTGGTATTGCTGCGAGAAGTGGGAATATACCGCCTGTGTTAGCTGTATCCCTAATGGCACCGGCTTAAAGTTGAAGTCGTATTCCAGTCTTGGATTGTTTAGCTTTATCAGAATGTTGGGCCTGACGTTCTGTGAACGACAATTTTTTTCACCGCCTGTACTTTGATTATGTTTAGTGTTATTGTGGTCCCACATTTTTTGTTGATGCAGATTGTAGTTTTTTAATATGACCAGGAGTCAGACTGACGTGATGAAATGATGACATTTATAAAATACTAGTGTTTCTAAATAACGTGGATTAAGGTACCAAATTAAGATTTTCCACTGGGGCATCAACGACTCTAATTCGACCACTATCACCTTCAAGTAACATTGCTTTGTCACTGAGTATAACGGCGATCGCTCTGTAATTAACACCACCACCTCTATTCACGCTGGCTGTGAAGTGTATATAGTGTATAGATTGTTTGGATAAATGAAGATGCTCCAGTGAAAAGTAATAGATCGGATATCGTGTTTTAAAATTATGATGTGAGATCTGTAAACCACTATCTACATTTTGATCACATCCCAAAACGTCATTAGCCGATGGTGTACACGTGCTATAGGATTTTGTTCATAAGTCAGTGGTATGTTTTCTGTTGGTTATTGTTGTCCGTTTATCCATAAGGGAACCTCAATAACACACAGTCGTCGGAGATATCAGAATCGTGTTTCATAAACATCATTGTGGGGCCTGCTGATTTTGTATAATCATCAAAGTATTATTATTGTTGTAGCAACGTCAACATCATTCTGAATTGTCTCGATATTTTTTCCGTCGATCATATATATATGGCGCTATCAAACAATGCAGACGTTGTTGACAAAACCATCTCGTACTTCATTTGCATTTACAGTATTATTCTTTTTTTATAATTTCACCTTCTACCTCAATAAAAGCCTCAGTGGGTAAAAAGTATCTACTTGTATCACGGACTTGCAGTTCAATTCTTCCACGCCGATTTGGTAGTCGTGCGTCATAAGAATACAATTGATAATCACGCACAGACTCATCTTTAAGGACAGATGCTTCCATGTCAAATGCTGTGTCGGATATGCTCTTAAACATTTTTATTATAATTATTTTCGTCTAACACGAGGATTACCACCTTAGGAAAACTCCGCTTCTTTAATATTAAACTTGAAATATTATTCCCTGCTTCACTGGATCCTTGATCTGCTAGCGATGCCAGTTTCTGATTTGCAGCTTAATGTATAATTTTACTGACATTTGTAGGCATGACTTCGGTGCTTGGTAATTACACTGGTTGTGGTCGGACCGCTGGATGTCTGCGTATTAATTGTGCTAGTCTTTCTTTGTTTGCCTAGAATGCTTTACCAGCAACGTTGACGATTGCACCAGGAGCTTTTTCACGAACAACGTCAATAGCTTTCATCTATAATTGTATTGCAACGGGTGCTACTTTTGGAGCTAACCTTCTGAATAATACCTGAATAACATCACCAAGTCCATCTCTGTAAATCGCAAAGTAGATTGGTAATCGTGAGTTTATTACTCTGACCATTACAGGTCCACGCTGACTATTATGTACGATCATCTTATTTTACTTGCCATTTATCTAATCATTGTGACAACTAATCACTAAGTCAAGGTCGTCAACGAGGTCATCAATAAACTCCAGTTAAATGCTAATATCCATGATACCACCTGTGAATAATCGTTGACAATGATCAGCTGCTTAAATAATTATTCCAAGAGAATTATTACCAGCACGTTTTCCTCCTATGAGAACTTCTAGTCGTCTTACGTCAGAAAGAATATTGTTAGGGCATGGAGTAACAAGACCATTTCCGCCGGTTGCTCCTTTCTCCACACTTGTTGTTTCCACGCTTTTCTTAAATAGTCCTAAGGGTGTGATCTTTCTACTTTTGCTCTCTTAAGTAGCTCTTCAGACCTTTTAAGTTCCTACATCAACTTTCGCTGCGGTGTAGAAGATTGTTGTTGTTCTATCTGTTGCTGCGGTGGAGGAATTTGATACGGTGGTGGTAGAGAAGAAGGTACAGAAGGTTGTTGTTTATTAAGCTTTTTAGCAAGTATTCTTATTTCTTCAACAAGTACATCGAATTTACCATCATCACCTCTGACTTGTTTTTGTTGTAATATGTACGATATACCCATTTAATAAAATTGTCATCATTTACGGTTTCATAACCAGGTTTTAACATTTTAGATTTATCATACACACCAAGTAGTATTTTTGCATGCAAATCATGTTCTTTAGTATTTTTAATATCTTCAATATCCTGTTAGTTAAATTATTTAATTAATTTAATATTTTCTTTTATTGGTTTACGTTTAGGTGCAATTTTTTTCTCCCGTCGGCGACTTTAGCACGAGTTATACCAATACCTTCAAGTATTTCTTCATCGTCTGTTGGAGGTTGAGCTGCAGCTATGTCAGTTGGAAGAACTCGTAAAATATTTTAGTTTAGTTCTCGCCGCTATTTTTTCAATCTGCGCAGCGGTTTGTTGTAGTGGTGCAAGTAGACCTTCAGTAGCGGCTATGACTTTTTCAGTATCACTTGTTCTACACCCGTTGCAAATTCAACTTGTGCTTCTTGCCGTCCTTGTAGTATTTTTCCGAATGAATCTCTCACAGGGAGAAATGTATTAATTGTTTCTAGTCGCTATCGAGTTAGACGTGTAGTGTAAGATTTCGAATGAACCATTATTTGTTAACAATGATTGTAATTAATAGCAGCAGAGAGGGCGAAGTCTCATACTCTGCACCCAGTCACCGTAATCCTTTTTATTGCGATTTTCAGGAAGGCTTATTTTTGCTATTCGAGGGTGAGTCAATTAGAGTTTGTTTGCCCCCTCTCCCTGGCATTATTAGTTATAATTTTATTTAACTATAACAGCAGAGAGGGTAAAGTCTCCTACTTTGCTCTCAGCCACCGCGATCCATTTTGTTACGATTTTTTAAAGATTTTCAGGAAGGGTTATTTTTACGAGAGAAAGAGAGAATTAATTAGAGTCTGTTCACCCTCTCTGCTGCCTCTCGAGATATCTAGTAACTAAAAAGGGTGTGAGCTGTCCATCTATTCCATTTTATTTTACCTTGACCATTGACACGTTACAATATAGCCAATCATTTGCTTAAAATGGCGATAAACAGACACAGCAAAAACTTTGTTTCATTGCTTACAGTCTCTCATCACACGAACAGCAAATTTGCGATAAAAAAGGGATTTCGTTTAATTAATGACTCTTTATACCATTATTACTTTTCAAATGTCGACTTTGTTCAATTTGATTTTAGATACAGTTATGTTGTTGATGGGTTTTTTCACCTGTAGAGTAACACTAATAAGTACAAATAGATATACAGCCCCGTAACTGTCCAAAGGTTATCTTTAATTTACGCTATAAAATATATTGAAATAGTATATACTCTCACTTACTTTATATTTAAAAGTGAGATCTATTAATCTATTTCAACTTCATAGAATTCTATTATTTTATAATACGTTCAAACGTTTGAAATGAAAACTATAACACTTCTGTATGATATGGATTGTACTTTTGGCATTCCTAAAGGGAAAGGAACAAATTATTACCAAGCCTAGTGGAAAGTATATTTGCTAGTGTAGCATTCTAAGCAAATTTGAAATGACCAAACAGATAAATCAAGTTATGTTTTTCAAGAAAAATATTAGAGATAGTTGAGTTTTTTAGCATTTGATTGTTCACTTATTTGATTAAATTAGTATTTATTCCTAAATCAGTCCAGTAACTCGTGTACTGTTACTTAAAGGACTTCAAGTTAAATACTGCAGATAAAAAATAAAACTAAATAAATAAATGGTTTGGTGTGTTAGTAATTAACCGCTTTATGAAATCTTATGTATCATTAAATTGAGCACAAATAATAAACAAAACAATATATTTTGCACATATGAAAAATATCCTTCTTAAAAAGTCAGCTGCTCAAACAAAACGTATCTGAAATGCAAATGAATATGATCCTGTCCTTGATTTATACATACCTTTTAAATCCGTTTCTTGGATTAACGGTATGCGTCGTAATAGAGCCGGGTTCAAATCGATCCCGTACAGCAATATTTTTGACCCTGTCTTTCATGGCGGCGGCCCTCTGAATATACTCGATTGGTATTAGTTGTTCAGATGCATTCTGTCTTCCCCAGTTACTTATGTAGTATTCAACCAGAAACGTGAAGGAGGCTGAATCTGTGTAATTGTCCAATAGGTTACTCTGAAAAGTTTGCATATGTATTAATCAAGTATAATTATCTGACAGTAATGTTCCATGTAGATGCAATATATACATTCTTTTAATTGCATATTCACATGTTTTGAGTGAGTGGTTGTTAGATGGAAATTCAAAATGGATTATTTAGGTATGATACATTTGTAAAATATTAGAGTATTCAACTTTTCTTCAAATTTACATTTTTACATACCTAATTACCCAAACAATCGAAAATAACTAAATATTTTTAATGTTTCTGTGCATTTTTCTACGCGTCTGATTTCAATATCAACTCCCAGTGAGTAAATGCTATTCCGTATCGCAAAGTTATTGAGATCGCACGAGTTTTCTGAGATCCGAAAACATTAAGTTGTTGGTAAAACAATAGTATTATCAAAGATCTTGTGTACTTTTCTTTGACAGTCTAATTGTTTCACATAACTTTATTGCGATTATTGAAATTTCATTTTCCTTTCTTAATTAGATATAGAAGTCGCAACCGTATCGGTCAGTCCCTCCTAGTATTCATTTCGATACAATACTCACCATTACAAAACTGGCATCATATTTATGACGTCATTATGCAATTATCATTTTATTCTGATATGTGTTATAAGCGTGCAGCAAGAGATTGTAAAAGCGAACTACCTTAAAACTATTTATTAAATATCGCAGTATGTGCCCATTATTTCTCCGTTAACTTTACATTGTAAGAACAGTGCAGTAGCTTTTCTCCATACTGTACGATATGTGTGTCTAACATATTATAATTTATTAGGAATGTTATGCATATTTGGTTTATTTTATATTTGATTTAATTTAATTTATAAGAGTTGAAGTAAACAACATTTTTATTTTTTTTATATTCTTTTCTGAGTAAATTTATAAGTGAAATTGATGCCATACTTAAAGTACGTGACAAAAAACATGTAGCAATTGTTTCAATTTCTGATTTTTCCAGTGGATTAACCCACATCCGGGCATCTGTTTTGCGTCTAACTAAGGCTTAATATCGATCTATTGAGAAATAATAGCCATTCTTGCAATAACAATTGATGACTCAGTGTTTTATGTTGTGACCAGTTTGGGGTGAATTTTTAATTTTTGTACAAATTCTTTAGATTTCATTATTCTATTTCCCTAAATATAACTGTGCTCTAAATTAATTCTTGGATAAGGACAGTTATCGAAATTTACAAATTCAAACACTTGAATACTATTTTATGTGATTCAACAAAGATCTTTTGACACATCAGGACGACGCTGACCACAGCATACATCATCGCCCTCCATTTTGGATTTATATGAATTTGAACTTAGTTTCATTAGGACATTTATTACTAGGACTTCTATTTGTTTAATCCTTGGATTATTCTTGATTACCTTTGGATTTGATTCGTAAAATGATAAGTTCTTTTTCTCATTTTACCTTGTTTTTCTAGAGAAATAACCTATTTGTTATATTTTACAAAGCTTGTTGTTTTCACTCTTTTCGTTCTGCGTTTTGTAGGAGCCTAAACGTAACAGGAACTGCTTTGTAAACAAACAATGTACACTCATTCAGTACAGGCTTCAGCTTTTAATTTATTAGAGTTGTTTGTGGACGAACTAAACAAACTGTTTCGTTCATTTTAATCTAGAGATGATAACGTTATCGTTGTGGACGAGTTCACTGAGTCACAAATGAAACTTCCAAACAAGAGAACTAAAGAACGTGATATTCGCAATATAAACAACAAAAGTGAGAGACGCAGTAATTGAAAAATCCATTTTGAAAACAGAAAAAAATTTCTTTGAGAAATATTTGTAACTTGTCGCTGATAGATTGGTTTTGTCTAGGAACATTGCTCTCTTGGGTCAATACTGATAGCACAGAAAAACATATAGAGATCAATGACTAGCTGTTATCGGAGACGTACCATTTTACAAGTCACTAAAACGCTAAATTCGAGAACAAATGAAACTGAATATTTTCCTCGTTTGAATGTGTTGATACAATGTTAGGCTAGCGATAGAAGCAATACAGGTTATACCTGGGGTCCCTCCAACAGCAAGAATGCAAGTGACAGGTCATAAAGATGTCTTCTGTAGTTGATAATAAAAATGGCAGTAAATATATTTACATTTATGCGTTTTGAATTACCACAAAATGCACTTTGTTGGTTCTGCAAATCCAAAAAAAACATGTTCTATGTCATTCGTTCCAAAACGTGATACACAACGTGAAATAATACTGTAATTTCGAAAACATTTTCAACTGAAATCACAGTCTCCTTACTGTACTCAAAACGTAATGAATGTGATATTCCATGGCATCTCTTTGATAATTTAAATTAAAAGAATTAATATGTTTCGCATATTGTGATTCCAAACAATCAATGACAGAACAGAAACAGAAGTGTGATTGATTACGCAAAAATCATCGTTCATATTTTCGCGTACAAATGCAGTAACCTAAGTATTTTATTTTATTATACTTTGTAGTTAAATTTACCATTTTCAAATTTTACATATAAAAAGATTTCGATTGTTAGTTTGAAATGATTATGTGCGGGATGAAAAGCACATGCCGTCATTGGTCAACATGGATCCCAACATCGATATCCAATAAGATGACTGGTTAATGGATTCCCTAACAAGGATGAAGTCAGTGACGATTCTGTGGAATATTTGTAACTGCGTAAATCATTATTATTACCCATATTTATTAAATAATTTATAATTGAAATGCTAAAAGGGAAATATGGCAAGCGTCTGTCCTTGTCTGTTCCAGCTATCGACTCTTAAAGTAATGCACAAAATCAGGCCAGCTTCTATATAAAAACATCTGTTCTTTGGTGCTGTGAACACAGACTGAAAAAATATAATAGTATTCGTGCTCAAACTGTTTCTTTTTCATGTTTGAAGGTATTCTCCGTTAATAAAAGCTGGTTACTCACAAGTATATGCCATAATGCACTTATATTTGAAATATAGAAACTTACTGGCAAAATAATGTTAATATTTTGTTTAATTCCTATATTTTCACATAGCAAACCTATATCCTTATGTATGGTTACAACAGTTGTACCTGTATGAACAAAACGAGCTCTTTGTGAGCTACATCAAATAAATAGAAACTGTTACATTTTAGACCTGAAAATTAATCTTTGACAAAGAATTTTTGACACAAGCAGATAGCATATCTCTAAAGTTATTTACCCTTTCTTCCTTTACAAAAACGTTAACCCGATGTGGTGCATTGTAGTCTCGGGCTTGTTTTGTTTTCAGAAAGTGTCAAATAGTTTATAAAATGTTAGAAATGTAATTTATTGCAACAGATTAGGTCACCCCAATCTCCATTTTTCAGGTATTATTAGCCTTTGAAGGTCAGGTGAATTTACAAAAAGAAGGTGGGGGTGAGTGTGTTGTGCCAAAGAGTACATTTCATCTTCTGTGTGTGTGTGTGTGTGTGTGTGTGTGATTTGGATTTTTAACGTAGCTTTAATAACTTTTTAGTCATATCGCCTCGATATGATTGCGTGTGCTGTACATGATAAAACTTTTTAGAAACCATTCTGAGATGGTTTTGTTATAAAACAAATTACGATGATCTGCTCATGAATTATTGGATTTTCGTGCACTACAATGCTGTCCAACGCTTAAACGATAGAATTTTTCTTTTTGTTGTCAGACGAATTACCTATGTGTATTTGCTGAACACATCAATGATCGTCATGAGATATTTCAAATGATCGTTGAATGCGATGTAATTTCTCATGTCGAGATCTACCTTCCATATATCGTCGTGGAAAATGCTTGTTTGCTAATTTATGCAGTTCTGCGAGCGTAGAATGAGCTTCGACCTCAGCGTACTTTTTCATATTACCTGGAATCCCTATGTCCAGCTTATGTTTGGTGGCAATGATGCCCCGCACAAGAGCTCGGCCTAAGCGTTCTTCGAATTTCTTGTTTTGAGTGTTTTTAATTCCCTACGCATGACTCGCTTGCATACCGCGTTGTTATCGGGATGATCTCTGTACCATATGTTGTGTTGCATCGCGATGGTATCTACACTATTATTGGGATCATGACGGGACAGCGGTTGATCGTTTTCATATAGTTGCTGTTATAAGAGATTCCACCGTCCGATATATTTATGTCCTGGAAACGTCCATCCGAGGCCTTGGAAGTTTTCAGATAATCGCATGGACGTCCACGGCGCCACCGAGAATGTGGCTCGCAGTGCAGCATTTACAGTCTCCCACGCACAGATTTCTTACCGCACGAAGGTCTTCGCAGCCCGTGTCTATGCGACAGTGCCTACAATGGTACATTTTTTTATAAAGAGCCATGACACTAATTCACCATCGCACACAACTCTGCTGCTTGCATTTTACTTGTCTCCGTTGCTGACTGCTTTACCTTACATGTGACGATGTGTGATTTCTTGGAACCACAAACTGCACATATAGATTAGATTACGAGGCGATTATTCTTGTGACGACCTCGGTGGGGTCGATGCTCTCCGTTCTGGTTTTGCACTTAAAGCACCATTAGTTCAGGTTGGATGTTTTATGTTATAGTTCACACTATTGTGGCAAATACGCTGTTTCGAAAGTTGTAAAATCACTTCCATGGGTGATTTTCCTTCGTACCTGCTTTGTATGTAATCGATGAAGTACCACACACACGTGCTGTCGTTGACGTCATGACACCTGTAACGAGTTGCACACTGCTCCTTTATGCAGTTGTTGGATGTAATGCACAACTTCATCTGGTGGAGGTAAACCAAACGAATCGAAATAATCGACGTCGCTGAATCATGGATCGTCGACCACAGCGATCCAATGAGTGCTATGTCCATCGTAATCATTTTGAAACTTAATTGCGCAGGTCTTGTCGGGTGTAAAATTGTTTAGGAAGCTGATTCTTAGAAAATAAACCTCTGAAATTTCCAAAAAATTGTTTTCGTATGTCTTTGCTGAAACTACCTATAATGCGCGTGGTTCCAGGAAGTTGGAGTCCTTTTCCGATGCCGAGCAAACCTGGAAGTAGCGATCCAGTAAATCATCCTAACAGTGTTCCTATAAATCATTATTGTTTGGACAGCTGTGACGCCAACAAGTTAAGAACGGTGCATTTTCGTGCAGCAGCGTGTTCGGCTACAGAGGTGACCTGACGGTGGGTCTACATGACTCGGTCCGGTCCTGTGAGTGCCGACGGTTTTAGCCTGATCGGTACTGGCCTTTTATATATGGCTGCCACAGCAATACTTTTCTTCTGCTGTAGTAACAGCGTCAAATTACTGACACGTACGACATGGTGTTATTTTAAATGCTAGTATTGTTGGTTTTTTTTTCTGACAATATTATTTCGATAGCCATGATTGCCATAACCAAAGGACGACGTCATGATGGCACGTTTTTGTCAAAGATTTCTGCTACGGGAAACCATTTCTCATCACTGCTTGATATGTAGCTCCGGTAACGGCTCCAGTCGCCGCAGCAAGTGCTAGTGGTGCAAGAACTGATGCAAATTTATTTGGCGTCATGGTCTTCATACTGGTGATCCTCAGTCGCGTTTGGCTCTCCAAAGTTTGGACGACGTTTTCTTCGACATTTCTATATACATTACATGATGATGTCAATTTTCCATTGATCACATCCATTATGATGAATAGGACTTACGTAATCAGCGAGAAACATATGTAATCTTCACCTGGATCGCAAATAGTTCACCGGATTTCGATGTCGGAGGAAGATTCTTTAAGACACTTGCAATGTTTGGAGACATCGAAGTGGTAGATGGGATGCAAGTTAGCGTAATCTTCCAGTTATATCTGCGTGCCCATGTCTACCTCTTCGTACTTCTGCATGGCTTCAATCAACATCAAGTACGCTCGAGAATAATTTCGGGTACCTACAGCGAAGTTGCTCCCCCCCCCCCCTTTGGATATTGCCCTGACTTGATGCAGACACGAATTCTAGACATATTAAGATGTTAAACACGTGACTATTTCTTTGTTGAACTCTGCCATCTGAAACACCACAATCACGTATTTTGGAAGCTCGCTGCCTGGATTTGTGGCGACTGTCCTCGGGGTGGACACCTGAGCAGAGGAAAATTGTTGCATGTGAATGCGGTCTTGCTCACAGTAAAGTTTCTTAGTTAATCTGGCAAAATCAATTGCAGTTCGATCACGTGATCGTCGATTGTGTGATGTTGAACATCCACAGCGACCACCACGTCATAGTAAATTTCCCATCTGCTGAAACGCCTGATCTATACATGTATTGTTCGGCGGAATCTCGTTATAGCACCAGCGAAGATGCTGCGGAGAGGAAGCAACGTGCAGATCGCATGTTCGGAATCGGTTGGAGTGCGTCGAGCTGCGTACCCCACGTTGTAGGTAAAGGTACATACATCCGTCAGCGCAGTGGCATTGGCTGGTTGTGTACCAGTGCAAAATTAGTTGCTTAAAGCAGGGTTAGTGTTCGTATCACTGAACCACCACATGTTTGTGGCGCACGTTCGCGTGTAGTCATCACTGAACATGATCATGTTCAGGATCGCGTTCACTTGGTATCCATTGATTTATTCAACGGTCTGATTGTTCATCTAGTACTGTGCCGACTTACATAACGACCACCCCTTGTTTTGCAGCGTGACTTGTGCGCCTACTGCATAGTTTCCGCCCTCCGCATAGTTTCCGCCTTCCGCATGTTATACTTTCCTCGTCCCTCCAGAAAGGCCTTATGGAGAAACAAGTACACATCTTCATCACGCGCCTCTATTTTTCGATGCATGTTCGTGTTGAGATTGGTGATGTTTGTCTCCTGGTATTCGACGTACTTGTAATCAGTTGTCGAGACGTTGATGGGAGTGTCATCGTTCAGATGAGAATAATCGGTAGTAAACCTCGCATACATGACGTCTCTATGGTATAACACTGTGATAAAAATCGCATGGTTATTAAAAGGCATTATATTTTTCTAAAACGATTTATTTTACTAAATTCTTTTTATTCCATAACCGGACATAATGTTACCAAGAGATGGCGTTAGTGCAGTTACACTAGCCTTTATCTCAAGATCCTTTAAAATCGTTTCTGGTCACGAGCTAGAACCTCTGTGGTTTTCTTGAGAGCATGTTTTATCTGCGTTGAAAGATCGGGTAGCTACCCTGTCTGAAACTGCGTCACCGGAGTTGTCTACTGTGATGGTACCGAGTGAGGTTTTTCCACGATTTTACTGGTCATTTTTTGTCCCACGGCCGTTTCAGCTGCAGAGGCCGCTTAGGTAGCACTTGGACCTGCCTTCGCTGTAATACCAACAAGGGCTGCTTAAATGGAATAAAACAGCGTGGATTAAAATCCGCCAACGATTGTATGACGTTTCGCACTTGATTGCATCATTTTAACAGCTACTATTTTATCTGCAAATATTGTCTGTTAAGCCATCTTGCGACGCCTATGTCGTCTTGCTACGAACGTGCGGATAATAGGTGATTCTTTCTCTGTTATTATCGACAGCATTTCGGGACTGATCTGTAAGACACAAGGTAATTCCCAATATTGCGTACGTGTTCACGATTGGATAATAAATAAATGGATTAGGACGAATATGCGCGGGCGATACCGGAGGCATCTTAATCGCTATACAATAAATCATGTTTTAGCCCGAACTGACCGAAGACAACGATCCCTGTGCGATCTAGCACTTGATGAGGAGGCTGTTCACGAGCAGATACCCCTCGTATACTCCATTTTCTGATGCAAATGTAATAGAACCAAAACTGAGGATGGATCGAATCGACTGAGTGATGTGAAATCGTATTATGTGAATCTCTGCGAGCATGATTCACGTTCGCAGTTAGGAGTAATTTGGTTCAATTTTAATATTGTCAGAGATGTCTCCATTAGTAGTGATCAGTCGAGAGATTTCCATGGCGATGTCGGTGATGTTGTACCAGCGAGATCCTAATCGTTTTGTGCTGAATCGATGGGTAGAATGTCATGTATGAAAACCGAGCAGCAGAGGGGGCGAATCGGACATTTTGTCCAATCGTTATTTTGCTTAATTATTACTTTCTGCACTCAACGATCTAGTGTCGTCAGCGCCTGGTAAAAAAAAAACGACGACGTCGTTGGGGGATCGTCGCGTCGTCATTTGGTTTAATTAACACCTTCTGCGCGCCGATCCCCAGCGTCGTCAGCGTCCGGTAAGCACATCGACGACCGCGTCGATGTCATTGCCCCCTCTGCTGCTAAGAGGTTATTTACAATGATCTTACAAACAGAGTGATCACTAACTCCTCCTCCTGTAGATCAATTAGGTTATTTGACTGATCGGTGAGTTTAAAATTAATTCTCGTTAAAAACCGATCATGGCATCGCATATAGACCGGATTAATCGGACTCTCAACGATTAAAAATCCCGGAGGGGCTGTTGGTGAAAACGAATAAAGGATATATCCCTGTTGAGCCTGATTTGATTGCTTGGTATCTACCTGGTAACTTCCTTCGATAGCATCACACACTAGATTAATCGCTATCACCGATGCAATATTTACGTTGTATGGAGCAATATGCCTACCACCATCTCCGTTATCGTGTCTGAGGATAGTTGATGGGGGGGTGTCCGCGGGTGGATTCTCAGGCCATCCTAGTATGGTTCTTATTGAACTGTTATAAATATCAACCATATACCCCGGTGTGCTTATTTCAATCGTCGATGATAACGTCGGTTCATGAACCGTAATAGCGATTTTTGATTCCTTTCCTGTGATCGATTTTATTCTGCGTTGAAATTCTTTATTGATTTGCTCTATTTGGTATGACCCAGTTGGTATTGTAACCTCCTCCCAGTCTGGGGTCCCATCGGGTTTATTTGTCCGTGCAAAAACCAGCGAGTTATTAGGTTGTTGTCCGTTAAATGCGTCCGCTCGGATATTAGGCCAACTGTGATATACTCGCAATTTTGCCAGCGCTATTTCCTTTACTGGAACCGGTGATGGAAAGTTTACACTGAATTCGGGTTTCGTTGATGTTATCGATATCATATTTGTTTGTACCGGAGTGGTATTCTCCGCGATCCGCTGAAGTAATTGAGACCCTTCGGGGTTCAGCGACATTATTATTATTCGTTGTTTTTAGTGTCTAATTTTAACAACCAGGTGGTTTCGGCTTCCAGTTGAAAATCCTCGATTTTTGACATCGCGGAGCTATATAACTGGACCATCGTGGAGAATTCAACATCGGATACGAACAAATTATCAATCGATAACGAGATTAACCCGGATAATTTCGAGTATGCGTCGGATACTATTTGATGTTTTACTGTATACTCGTTGAGTTTTTTCTGAAAACACGATGATATCTTCCTAGTGATTGCGTTGGCGACTCCAGCAATTGTTGTCATCGCGGAGATAGCGATTGGAACAGCGATCGGGGCTATCGTGGTTACCGTGGATAAAATAACACCGGTGCCAGCTACTATACCCGACACCGAGTACACGACCGCGTCGATGGCGGTTATTTTACGACGGTATTTTTTTATTTTTACACGGTATTGTTCGGAAAGCGTTTTCAAGTTCGCGGAAAATTCTTTTGCGGTATCGAATCGATATTGATGTGACGTCGGTGATACCTCTGATTCAGTTTCCTTGGTGGTCATTTTTATTTTAAAAGAGCTAGTGTTTTTAATTACTTAGATTCGCTGCAAATTCCACATACCATGTAATGTTTGCCCCGGCTAGATTTCTATCAACGGCATAAATTGTAAACTGTTCAGTTGCGTTCCTGTCTATAATTGTTGATATTGTATTGTTAAACCCGGATGAACTCGACGATAATATATTAAACTGCATCATTGAAACCAGTGTCAATCGATAAATACCCTTAACAGTTGCGGTAATATTTACTGTATTCTGTGTAGGAGTCCAATCGAATGATCCATGCCGAATTGTGTATACTGTGTTGATGATGTTCTCATGAGGGATTTTTATTTTTTCAAATTGCTCTGCTACTCTCGGTAGCCCGTCTTTAATCGCTTCAACATCAGTTCTGATTATTCCTACTTCCTGCCAATGCGCGTCTATATTATTCTTGTTCGCTGCAACATTAGTTTTGATTGTTTCTATTTCCCGTGTATTCTCGGTCATACTTTTTTTGTTTGCTGCAACATCAAGTTTGATTGTTCCTATTTCATATGTATGCACGTCTATACCTTTTTTGTTCGCTGCAACATCAGTTTTGATTAATCCTATTCCCCGCCAATACGCGTCTACATTTTTTTTGTTCGCTTCAACATCAGTTTTGATTGTTCCTATTTCCTGTGTATGCGCGTCCACACCCTTTTTGTTCGCTTCAATATCAGTTTTGATTATTCCTATTTCCTGTGTATGCGCGTCTATATTATTTATGATCGTTGTAACATCAGTTTTGATTGTTTCTATTTTCCGTCCATGCGAGTCTACATTATTTATGATCGTTGCAACATTAGCGCCGATTATTTCTATTTCCCGTTCATGCGCGTCTACACCCTTTTTGTTTGTTGCAACATCAGTTTTGATTGTTTCTATTTCCTGTCCATACGCAGTGATATCATTTATAGTTATTGTGATTTCATCCGGCTTGGTATTTTTTTTACCAAGGAATTTATCAAAGTTGTCATCGATCCTGTTAACATTTTTTCGTAACGTGTAAAATTGGCCCGACAGCGTCGTAAACTCCAAAATAGTATTTTTTATTGTTGCAAGATTTGGTTCGAATACTATCGGGTACCCAAAAAATCTATCGATAGTTGTTTTCACATGCCCTTCGAGTTCGATTATTGATCTATTCAACCTTATACCACCGTCTCGGATTAATTCTATCATTCTCTCTATCTCCACTATATGTCGACCCGGTCTGAGTCGTCCGTCGCTGGTATACAGCGCGATAGTGTTCTCGTCGGCATCACGCTGTCGTATTAAAACATCATTCAGTGACACATTACCGGATTTCAATTTACCCTGGCGGTCTTGAAATACAACTATTTCATCTGGGTCAACACTGGTTAAGTTCAACGTATCAGCGATTTCATCCTCAATTAGTTTTTTTATGTCATCGGTGGCGGCTGTTTCCGTGGATTCTTTCAGCGCCGAAACCGATCGTCCCCAAATATCAATCATTATTATTGTAAATGTTATTCTCTAAAATCCGTTGAGCTTCTACGACCCCACTAGTGTATTCGTTTACAACCACATGAGGTGGTTTCCGCGATGATGAAATCTCCGCGAGTACGTTCAATACCTCACGGCCACATATCGGCGGGTCACTCAATTGCTGTGTTGGCAGCGTGGAATAAAAAACCCGGGCTGAACACGCCCGGGATGAACACGCCCGGATATACCGCATGAACTCTTTCGGCGGGGCTAACCCGTATGAATCAAAATAGACGATCGCACGCGGATCAATCGCGTATGCAACCCAATGAGTTCCCGCTCCGGAGGACCCATCGAGGTTAATTATGCCTGTTTCAGTATTCCTTGGGGCCGCCGGTAATTGATCCCTCATAAAAACACCTCTGAAGTTTTTTATCGCTAGCGCGTTTGCGGCGCCTATTAAATCAAAATTAGACATGGGAGTCATTGACTCCCGAGTCAATAAACGGTTCCTGGTAGTCTTAGACCCTTTCCCGAGTACCATGAATACGGGGTTCCCGGTAGTCTTAGACCCTTTCCGGCCACGGGTCGTTTTTTTTTGTAACCTTTCCCGGTTGCCTTCTTCAATGCCATCCCCGCCGCGGTACCAACGGCTCCTAACGCCGCCGCCTTAGCCACTGCTGGTGCGGCCGCGGCAATCAACGCTGGAATCGCAGCTAACAGTGGAAATATCCCACCGGTCCTTTCCATGTTTTTAATTGCTGCGGCTGAAAAATCTATTTGAACACCCTTTTTATTCTTCATCGCATCATTGAAATGTTTTATTTGACGCGCCGTCAACGATATCTTATGATTACCACCTGCCATCTGTGACGGCTTCAGCGTTATTGTGGTTCCGCATTGTTTAGCCGACTTTGATCGTAATTTCTTGACTTGACCATCAGTCAACTCTACACTGACGACACTATACGACATTTTATTGTAAACGCGTTTTGTGCTTTCAATTACATGTTTTCCACTGGCGCATCAACGATTCTCATTCGTCCACCAACGCCTTCTAGCAGCATTGATTTATCGCTGAGAATGACAGCAACCGCTCTATAATTAACACCACCCGGGGCTATACGAGCTCGGAAGTGTATATCAACGACGGATTGTCTCGTTAAATCAAGATGTTCCAGCGAAAAATAATAAATCGGATACAGGTTTTTAAAATCAAGTTGTGATATTTGCAAACCGGTGTCGACGTTTTGATCACGACCCATATATGACAGCAATCGATGATACACACGTGCGACATGGTTGTCACCGTAATTAAGCTGTATATCCTCGGATGGTTCCTGTTGTCCGTTTATTCTCAGCGAAACATCCCTGACTCCTAATTGATCAAATATCATATGGCTGCGTTCTTGACTACCCAATCGTTCCCTATTCTGCAGCGCTATGAATATATGACGCGGGGCTGAAACACCCTGTTTTGACGCCAGGTGCCATGTAAACGTATCGGCGACGTTATCCTCTTTAGCATCAGTTGTTACCGCTAGCCAACTCAGCAACGATTTCCCTCCCTGTTCCATAAATGCTAACAATCGTGCTTCCGTGGTAACTGATGGAGTCAGCACCGGCATCCACAATGCCATTTTAGTTAAAACGACTTTACCGGCAGCGACGCCAGCAGCACGCCATATTGCATTGTTATCATCGCCCCTTCGCGTCAGCGCGATTGTATGCTTAGCCCCATAGACAACTTTTCTGACATTTCTGCAGAATCCAAATATGTGATGGAGTGGAATCGCGCATGAAAACTGTCGGCGTGGTCCTTGCAACATTCCTACTCGTGCTGCGAATCCTAGATTGTAATCATTGTTGGTGCTTTTTATAATATTGAAATTAGCGCCTGGTCTTGCTCTGCGGTCTGGATTGGCTGCTTCAGCCTGTGGGTCAACTGCGGTATCTCTTTCCGCCAGCACGTTAACGTACTGAAGATGGTCAGCGTTATTGGTGGTGTCCTTCGAAAACATCATAGATGGGCCCGCCGATCTTGTATAATCATCCGAGTATCTCGCCAACCCAATTATCGTCGTTGCAACATCAACCTCGCGTTCTATTGATTCAATTTCTCGCCCGTCAATAAGATATCTGGCGCTCTCAAATAACGCCATGATACCGTTGTTGACGAAGCCAACTCGAACACGATGGTCATCTGCGTATGGTGCATTATCGGCGGCATTTGTCACGAGTTCTCCCTCGATTTCGATAAACGCTTCACACGGCAGAAAGTATTTACTGGTATCTTGGACTTGAAGTTCAATTCGCGATCGTAGGTCAGGTTGCGCTGCATAATAAGAATAATATTGATAATCACGGACAGAATCATCCCTGCGCACTGGGGCGTCCATATCAAACGCGGGATCAGCGGTACGCGCAAACATTTTATTATTTATCATGTTGATGTTTTCAATTGCGATTTTTTCGTCGTAAATTCTTTGAATTTAAACCACTTCCCGCTATCGCGTTCATGAGCGCGTTGGTTGCCGCATCGGCGGATGGCGAAGTCGCCAACGACGGAGTCGTCGCCAACGACGGAGTCGTCGCCAACGACTCTAGTTTTTCTTCCACGGCGTTATTTATTACTTTACTGACATTTGCAGGCATCACTGTCGTTGATGGCATTACCGGTGGTTTCTGTTTTTTTCTCCTGGATTTCACCAATGACATTAGTTTGTCCCGCGCGGCTGAAAGCGCCTTTCCGGCAACATCTCCAATAGCACTAATTCCCTTATCACGAATAACATCAATAGCCTTCATTCCTAATTGTTTGGCTAACGGCGCTACTTTTGGAGCCATTCTTGTAAATAACCCCGCAATGGTGCTACCGAGACCATCTCCATAGTACGCGCGGTAAATAGGCAATCGCGAGTTTACCACGTAGACGAGTACTGGTTTATCGTGGTTGTAGTGTATGATCATCCTTATTAAAAACACCAGTTTTCCAATTAGTGATTGAGCCCCTTCCCACCGCCGTGTGGAAAACCGGAATAAATTTTATCAAAATTTCCTTGGGTTTTTTCCCTCGATAAAAATCCGGTTTTTTTCTGGTTTTTTCTTGATTTCTAGTCATTTTTGGTCGTTTTTTGTTGCCTACAGTCGTTTTTTTTCGATTTTTCAGCAAAAACATCGATTTTCTCTAAATGATTTCCTTGGGTTTTTACCCTCAAAAAATGGCAAAAAACAGTCAAAAAATGGCCAAAAACAGTCAAAAAACGGTCAAAAACAGTCAAAAAATTAACAAAAACGATAATTTTATAATTTTATAATTTTTTTAATCATCCACGAGCTCGTCTATGAGCGTTCGATATGCATTAATGTCCATAATACCGCCTGCAAATAACCGCTTGCAAATATCAGCGGCCTCATTGATTATTTCCGGAGAGTTATTTCCGGCTCGTTTTCCTCCGATTAGTACTTCCAGCCGTGATATATCACTGAGAACACTATTAGGACAGGTAACGCCGTAGGATTCTTTACCAACAGAGTATCCTTTTCCTTTTTTTGGTGTTATACTCTTAACTTCCTTGTGGAATGCGTCGTAATCGGATTTACTACGATGTGGTAATGCATCTTTATGTTTACTCGCTAAATACACTATTCTTGCCCAGTCCTTTAACGACTTTATATTTTTCTCGTAACCGCTATTGATATGCTTCTTATCTCGTATGCTCTTAGCAAAATTGTTGGCAGCAAAATTAATTAATTCTTCCCTGTTGCTGAAGCCTCTAATTTGATCTATTGTGCTCTTCTTGAGTACAATACGGGGTATATTCCCCTCTTTTTCTTCCGGTATTTCTTCTTCTGGTGTTTCTTCGGGTATTTCTTCTTCTGGTTCTTTCGCAGTAGCGCCTAGTTCTTCCTCGTCGGCCATTGTAACATAAGGTTCTTGTGGTTCGGTTATAGCGAGTGGTGGTGGCCTCCGTGTTGTAGCAGCCGCTATTTTCGCAGGGAGTGTTTCTAAAGACCTTTTTGTTTGTTCGGTCTCTGCCGCTATCTTTTCAAGCGCACCAAGAACGGGTACAGTTGCCGCCGTAACATCTTTGGTCGCTTTAGTTACCGGGGCAAACAGTTGTTCGCTTCCAACAGTAAAATCAGTTTGCATTTGTTGCCGCGTTTGAAGTTGTTCTCGGACCCTGTCTCGTAACGGTATGAACTTTTTAAGCGCTGCTAGTCGCTCTCTGGCTAGCCGAGTAGTAAGTGATTCGCCTACCATTATTGCAATTGCGAAGCAATTTCTAATTTCTCGCCGGAGTTTTCGTCTATAATCCTTCTAATGTTTTTGATTTTACTAGAAATCTCCCGGCGTCGTTCATAAACACGTCCGAGTTTTTTTCGTATTATTTCAACGGCAGTGAATAGTCCAATGAATGCATTTGCGTCATTGTGGTACAAGTTTTCATTGATCGTATGTTGTAATCGTTTTATAAAAAAGTACTCGCGGGCCAGGGTAAAACGCCCCCGTTTCGACTGTTCGTTAATAATCTCATAATCGGATAATATTTTTTCACTGTCGAGACCATCAGATAATTCAATTCCTTGATTTTTTAATTTTGAAATCTCAGTTAATATATTATTGATGTCTTCGATATTCATTATTCTTATAAAACATCTTGTTTTTAAATAAAAAAAATGAAACCCCGTGTATCAATTCCGAAGGTGTTCATACTTTGTTTTCTTCCGGAATGGACAATTTATTGTCAGCGCCGGTGGCCTTGTCAGCGCCTATGGCGCTGGTGACTTCGTATCTACATATGAAAATCGAATTCTATACCCGGTCTTTTTTGAGATTGCTGTTTGATATACTCGTTCTGCAACAAATCGTATTGAGGTGATACAAATGTCAAAATATTTTCCTGCTTCATTCATCGACTGAAATATTTTTTCCTCGTGAGTTGTTGTATCAAATGACCTTACGGGTTTTGCTTTCTTTGGGTATTTACCGGTTTGGCCTTTTTTACTATTTTCACTCTGAGAGACAGTTTGCAGGTTTGTAAGAGAATTATCAGTCTTATTACTATTAATATGATCAATCACAAGTCCATTCTCGATTAATCCGTGGAAACATTCATAGATGATTCTGTGACAGAGATATTTTTTCCCTCCAGCAGTAAACATCAAATACCCGTGATTATTTACGGTGCCAACTGGTTTCTTCAGTCTACGATTTCTAACAATGCCGTCGCGAGACGCCTCGTAATTGACGAGCACAGGATGCGGCTGAAATTCTTGGTCCATTTGTATAATAATACTACTTGTCTAATTTATTATTTGGTTTAATTATAAATCTTTCAACGTAGTCTTGAGGGGTTTTGATGACGAAGTCTGCGGTGGGGTCAATGACGGCGTTTTTAATTCGCTTGTCATAATAGCGTTTTAGTTCCCTGTATCGCTTTCCGCCACAATTAATACACAACTGCGATTTTCCTCTTACACCAACGTGGCAAACCAAGCACGGGAGGGGGCCAAGAGAACCATTACGAACGCTTTGTAAATGATACCCGCAGAATTCACCTCTACATGATTTATTGCACGGGGTTGTCGACCCAATCATCAACCATTTGCAGTGATTCATTATACTATATTCTTTCATTTAAATACTTGTTTTAATTATATGGATGAGTTTGAGAGATTAGCAGTAATTAAGCCCCGGAAAAATATTAAGTTCAATCTCGATAGAGTCCTCAAGGACACACCAAAAGCGTTAATAAACGATAGAACCCTGTTGAATAAAATACGCGATTGTATCGATGAATTCAAGCGTGATGGTGCATCTCATAGTTGGTCAACATTTCAAATTGATGGTGTTGTTGATGCTACCATGAACGACAACCGCGCAGCAATGATAATATCACAACTTGACGGTAAAAAGTATTTCTTCAGAGTAAAATTCATTGTCCGGGTGAAATCAGGCGATTGGATCATACGTGATAAATTTGAACCAGTTCTCAGCGACAAGAAAACAGTCATTGTCAGCCGCGACTCCAAGCCGGGGTTGTTAACCGGAATTGACAAACCATACTATGAACGAGCGTATCCTGAAACAGCAGTTGTTTATGGAATATACCCGTTAAATAAGAAACCTGATATCGGAAAACTGAAACCGATGAAACAGTCAACGGGGATAAATTGTGTAGCAGAACGAATAATAGAGCATTTTACAAATGCGTGTCGAGGAAACAAATTGACTGATTTACGACGTAGCAAAATCAACCAGTGGGAACTAACCGTAAAAGAGCGTGGAGCAACCATCAGCGACATAGCGAGATTAGAAACATCGCTGAGATTTCCAATAACCGTTACAACGATAACCGGTGAAGTATTATACGAATCGAAGTATAAATCGAAGGGAGCCCCAATCAAAATTATTGATCATAACGAACACGCATGGACGCCCGCGATCACAATATTTCCACGGGATAGAACAGTAAAGTATATACCCGAAGAATTCCTGGGAGAACAATTCTCCCGGGATGGTTTTCTCGCGGAGAGGAAACTATTTGATGCTATTGCCTACTTGTGTAAAAACGACCCTGTATCAGTGTGGTTACTTCGCAGCGCTGAAAACGATGCGGATACCTTTGATCAGTTTGTAAGACCAAACGGTGAATTATACCGCACTGAAGCGTTTCACAACAAGATGAAAAAAACTGCCATAGAATTTGAGGAGCATGATGAACAACTGCTAACAAATTGTTTTACGATTCCATCGGTTGTAGCTCATGTTGCAGCAAGGAAAAATGCGTGGAGACCAACGCGCAAGGAATTTTTACCAGATGTACAATCCAGTTGTTTGGAATACTATCACGGTGGACTATGGAACACTGAATACAACCGCGACGCTATGATCTCGGTTGATATGGTTGCCTGTTATCCAGCGAGTTTTCTCGGGTATGGATCCGCCGCTGAGTATTTCAAACGATTTGGACACCCCAGACATGAAATGACTCGTGTTGCTATTAATGGACCACTGCCTGATTTTGATTTAACCGGATTCGCTCGCATAGTATCATTTGAATTCGCGGCAGGACTCCATCGCTGTTGCTATATTTGGATCGGTAGACACATAGCTGAAAAGAAGTGGTTGCCAATAGCGCTGCTACGGTATATGATTGATTGTAGCATGCTAGTTTCGTTGATTGTCAGTGACGCGATTATATCATACCGGGCGCAGACTGAAGTCTGGTTACCAGAACCAGAGCGTCTAGATAGCATAATTGATGAATCCAGAAAACACATTGATGCCGACGAGGAATATATCATCGAATGGTCCAGGAGGATATTCAACCAACGAAACCGCGAGGCAAAAGATCTCGGTAGAAGAATAATTGGTAAGTTTACACAAGGTGGAAAAAACTGCGATTACAAACGATATTGCTCACGGCTGATTATAGATGACGCAGAATATGATTTCGTAATCAAGGACGCAGTGGCGAAAAATAGATACGTGAACTGCAAAACAGCTTTCTTGTCCAATGGAACAAAGTTGGGTACAGTTGTTTCCTACAGCGATGGAGACAGCCCCGCGTATCCACATTTGAGGGCGTCTATGCTGGGTTACGCCGCTATCAATTTATTCTCGATGATAAATAGATTCCCCGATACCGCGGTTAGAGTAGCCGTTGATTCATTTTATATTGACGTAGCGTATAAGAAAAACGTAACCGAGTTTACTAGTCCGGACGAGAGTTGGGGTACATGGAGAATTAAAGAAGAAATACGACGCGATTATTCCCCGTCAGCAAATGTCATCGTTGAGAACAATTACCTATGCGGTGATAAATTGTCAGAATGGTCTAATGCACCACCGTGTTCTGATCCAATTTGTAGACACAAGACGGTTTATTTAAGCGGCTGTGGCGGGTCAGGAAAGACGACTCGGGCAATTGAATTATTTCGAACGCGTTCAAGTATAATCGTGCTTACACCGACCCATAGACTAGCGCGAGAGATAAAACAACGAAATGTTGACGCCGTTACTTATCACAGCTTTTTTCGATACAGCGGCGGTGAGTGGACTCCTGATCGAATGGGTGAAAAATTTATTCCTGAAGTTATCATCTGGGATGAGATATGTACTGTTTCGTTAGATACTTTACGAATGTTTCTTGATTGGTTGCTGCTCGCGAATACAGCGGTAATCATGTGTGGGGACCATGGCCAACCACCACCATTTGTCGGCGAGGGTCCACATGATTGGTTAAAGGGTTTTGTGGACTATTATGAAGAAACCGATACTGATTACCGAGCACTTGATGAACAACTGCGCGAGGTTAAAAAACTAATCAGATTACAGCCGGATAGAATTCAATGTGAAATAATCCGCGAGGTGATTCCGGAAACGCCGTTAAATGAATTCTGGGAAACATGGAGACCAAACGATTTAATTGTAGCGAGCAGAAAGATAGTCAGAGACACACTTCAGCGGAGGTTGTTTGCGTTGCATAAGGAAAAGTTTCCAACGCGCCCAGTGCCGTTGTGTTATAGACCCGCTGACACACGGCGGCAGAACATTGAAGTTGAAATCCCGGGGCCGACAGCGTCAGGGACAAAAAAACAAATTCTCGTGCTGAATGATATCGTGCTCGTTGATATCGGTGTCGTCGAGGACGCGCTACGTGCTGATAAATCCCCGTGGACGCTAGGATACGCAACAACAATACACTCCTCGCAGGGATTAACCATCACGGACACAATTGTTTGGATAGTTGATAATCGCATCGAATGGTCGAATCTAGTCTATCTTGCAGTGTCCCGAGTACGGAGAATGAATCAGCTTCGAAGAATTGTTGTTGACGGAGCCGGTGACGAAGCCGGCGACAAGGTCACCATCGATGCAAGCGTCATTGATAGAAAACTCTCGGGTTACCGCCAACAGGATAAAAAAAAACAGCGGCGTTTTGATATTGATGCCGAATTAATAATCTCGCTACGACAACAACAGAATAATCACTGCGCGAGTTGCAATTGTATAATGAGTTGGCGTTATTCGGATAAAGACACTCGCCAATTTACCGTGGATAGGATCGATAACAGTCTCGGTCATGTCAAAAACAATGTGAGGTTGACCTGTCTTGAGTGCAATAGACGCAACGGCGCTAGTTAAGACCACGTGGTGGCAATTGAGTATCGTTAGGTATCACTTGTAGTTGCTCGCGTGTAAATCCGCGCTGAGGAGCAGTTGAATCCAGTCTGTAGATCGGTGGTCTACCAGTTGATCGTGTTATCGTTGATATGTTATGTGTGGTAACACTCCAGATAGGATCAGTAGCTCTTTTTTTACCGCCTTCAAGCTCTCCTGGTTCATATAGATATCTAACAGTGACATCGCCAAGAATCGGCTTGGAAACGCTATTTATTTTTGATCTTCCGGGTATATACTCGTATTTAATCGCGTCGCTGGGCTTCATGTTGATTGCTCGGGTAATCTCGTTATTTAACGCTGCAATTACGCCTGGCAACCTTTTAACCCATTCACGAGATCGTTTTTCTTGGATGAATTCCTTCGCGTATTGATATCCAAATAACCGTTCAGCGAGAGTCCGATTGAATCGTTCAACAATTCCCTGATCACGATGTAGCGCAGTATGACCTCGTCGTATCGCGACGCTATGATGTTTCAGCGTTGATAAAACAGCGCCGCGAAATTCACTACCGGGATCAACTTGTAATAGATTTGGCCAGCGCAGAGGGCCTCTTCGATAAATTCTTTCAAACGCAGCGGCTACTTCAGTTGCCGACTTTGTTTTTAACGGCTCCGCTTGTTTGTATCGACTCGCAACATCAACTACGGTTAGCGCGTATTTGTAACCGTTGTCATGCGGCAGAAATAATATATCAGCCTGATGAACTTCATTAGGTACGCTGACATCAAAGCGCGAGAAGTTGATTTGTTTAGGCGGTGGTAGATAGATTTGCCATATAGCCTGTTTGGATAACCAATTAGCCGCAGTGGTCTTTGTTACCTTTGCAGCGCTTGCAAGCTTACCAATTGCGGTCTTCCCCTTCCAGTATCCCCTCGGAGAATAATAGATGGATTCCATGTTGTTATTATAAACGCTATCGTTTTCAATTACCAGCGCCAGAAGCTCCGCTTCCAATCATTAATTTACCTTTCATAGCCGATTTTACCAACCATGAGGCCAATTTTTCTTTGACGGATTTATCAGGAATAGCATTTAACGCGTGAATTAATTTTACATCCGCGATATGACGCTGTTGCAGATCGCTACTTTTGTAAGCAACATCATGAGCATGACACGCCTTATCGATAGCGTTTATTGGATACTCACCGGGTTTGGGCTGATTTTGATCATCGAGTCTAATATCTAATCGTGTTCCGGGGCCACAGTAGTTATATCCTGGGAGGTGTTTTTCTCCTGGATACTTTGCCCACGGTGTTCCGGGGAGTTTTGCCAATTTGGCTGCGATGTCACCTCCTCGCTTTTTTTTAAAACATCTCCGGGTCTAATAGAAATAAATCTAAATTTCTTTGTACCGCATTGTACACACTTGCCAGTAAGCGCCGATCTATTATTTCTTGTTGTAACGGTTGTCATATCATTTGTGCCAGTACGCACTCTACACTTTACACAATATAGATCCATAATTTATGTATAGAGATATGAATATAATTGATTTTTCGGCGACTAAAACAAGAGAACCAGTTAAGCATGTTGCAGCGTTACCAAACTCGATCCGGATGATTATCATCGGACCATCTGGATCCGGCAAGACGCAATTGTTACTCAATTTAATAATGAGATGGATGAAGTGGGATAAGTTGTATTTGGTTGCTCCTAGCGTAGATGATCAACGATGCTACGAGGTGTTGAAAGATTTCAACGAGAATGCATCAGCGATCGCTAAAAAGAATGTTATTGAGTTTATTACGGATATCAATGATGCACCGGGTATTGATGATATTGATGGCGACGTTAACAATCTAGTCGTGTACGATGATGTTATGTTAGACAATCAAAAGAACCCAGCTAGGATATTTTCCAGAGGCAGGCATAAAAACACTGACGTGATATATGTCACTCAACGATACACTCAGATTCCAAAAGTAATCAGAGATAACTGCAATATTCTTGCTGTATTCAACGGCGTTGATACACACACGCTACGAAATATTTGGCAGACATGGTGCGGCGGTGACATGGACTTTAATGTTTTTCGAAACTTTTTTAGTCATGCTCAGTCGACCCCACATGGATTCATAACGATAAATTTACATGATCCTCGGACACGATATCGTATCGGACTTGACCAAATATTCGGTTAGTTGTAAATAATTTTCATTGTAAATAACCTCTTAGCAGCAGAGGGGGCAATGACATCGACGCGGTCGTCGACGTGCTTACCGGACGCTGACGACGCTGGGGATCGGCGCGCAGAAGGTGTTAATTAAACCAAATGACGACGCGACGATCCCCCAACGACGTCGTCGTTTTTTTTTTACCAGGCGCTGACGACACTAGATCGTTGAGTGCAGAAAGTAATAATTAAGCAAAATAACGATTGGACAAAATGTCCGATTCGCCCCCTCTGCTGCTAACCGAGTGTTGTTCTTTGGTGACGTTAAAAAAGTTATTCGATATTTTGGCGGAGATCAACAAGATCTCGTATGATTCTTGTTGGTCTAATTTCAACGGAGAATTATACATCACCGTGGATGTGACCGAACGTGAATAAACCTAAAACGTGGTATCCACTATAGGAAGAAGCAGAGCTTGTCAAGTATTTCTATATTTAAGTGTATATGCCACAGTTGTGATCAACTTCATACCAAGTCCTTGCACAGAATCTTATACTGATCCAACGTCATCGGTTGGTGATCCAGTAGATGATTGATGATATTCATCATCTCGTTTTCAATCTCCACGCCGACATTCCCCGCTTGTTTAGAAGCGATAATCAATTTTAATCGTGAAATGATCTCCGTTGTACTTTGGTAGTAGCATGTGTTGTTACTTTTACTACTCAGCGGATGCCTTTTCCAGTCGTTGACTTTTTATGCCGCTTGGACTCCTCTTCTTGACGACGTCATTGTGCTAGCTCGTAAGGACGGTTGATTATCCTTGTCTCATCGGCAAGCTATTTTGTAATAAAATATCCCACCTCTTTAAGTGAGGCTTCTGTGAACCCTTTCCAGCCTATGCAGGCAGTTTCGCTGAGGTCTCTTGATCCATTAAACCTTGTTTTATTTTAACCTAGCAATCTAAAGGTTGGATCTGTCATACGAAATATGAGTCTGGCTCTCGAGCGGTAGAAATTTTTCTCTGACTTTCAGGTCCTCTTTCAGTTTAGAAAAGTGATCTGTTAACTCTCCAAGCTTTTGGCTCATGTATTTGTTCTCGTTCTCGTTATTGTTGTGCTGAATTGACGGTCCGTACTTTTGGTTGATACCTAGCAAGCGACTTGCAGCTACCGCATTATTGGATCAAAACCTTACTGAGACATAGCAGTCTTTGAATTATTTTGCGGTAACGCCACAGCAATGGTCTTTCGCGATCGCGTCGATGTCCCTGTTGTCGAGTCCTGAAAACAGCAAATATCATCCCGTTTAGGTCGGATGTATTTAGGCACATAGTAGTACGACTGAGTCAGAAAAAATGTTGTTGCATCGCTTGTTACGCGACAACGAAATATACTCGCAGATCAGGTTCATGTTTTCTGGGTGGATTTTAGTTCTGCTGATGGTTGCATCTGATCTGGGTCTGCTATGGTGAAAATAACGTCTCCCATGGAATCGTCAGCAACGCAGTTACCAAGCTCGTGCATCACCCTGTAATTGTCCGGTAAGGATTGAGCGTATAAATAATCACGCGATCGTACATCAACGTGTTGTTCAGGAGCATGTTCATGAGGCAGATTCGTTTTACAGGTCGGACCCATTATCATGTATTGTCAATCAGGCATCACAAAATTATGCTAGCTCGCTTTCATTTTCGTTTTTATGTCGACATTAATGATGTTCATTTTCTGTACAATTCACCATCATGTCGTACACGTCCTTTGGTACTCTCATGGGCTCAGAAAGCTCTTCTACGAGTCAGGATGAGCGGAATAAAAAACGTGCAGCGCGCCGGAGATTTCATGCAAGGTAATCTCTACATATGCGGTCACAGCATTGTTAGTCTCAAAGATGTGCGTTATCCACCTCCGGACGCTAACGTCGCACGATGGTCTCAAATGAGCAGACTAGAACAGACTAAATTGTAGCTGACAGGCGGAACTCGAAGGCAGCTTAAACATCAGTGGAAGGAACTTATATGGACTTGCAGCACCGACTGGACAATATCTGGTGTCGTCGCAGGCCATATCGTTGGCGGATCTCGAGGTGGCACTGGCGAACAAGTATGATAACACATGTGGAACTGTTACCGGCAGCTTAAACATGGGTGGAAATACTTTAGGTGGACTTTCAGCAACGTGGCTGAAGATCGATAATACCTAGGTGATATCATAACCGCAGTTCAACACGTTTATTGGCATACAATTATCTACGACAGGAGGAATACACATAGAAAATCTCACTGTGGCGACTGGTGCTAACATCGCAGTGACGGAATGTACGTGGACACTCGTTACGTTAGAAATAGTGAAGGATACATTCCAACGCTCACAGAAAATACTTGAATTCGATACGGCTTAGTTTTGTCGGCATCAACGGCATTTTTTTGTCTTAATAAGTTTAAAATGCATTTGCTTATTGCATCACAGCCACAACCACTTGAAGCATATAGGCAACTGCCGGAATCACATCCAATGTTTATCTACTAATATAGTCACTGCAGGCAGTTGTCATCTGGAAATTTCAAGTGCGTGGATGAACTTCTGTTGCAAAGAGAATTCTCACATGGAGACTCAATGCCACTAAATATGTCAGCACCGCGGATGTGATTTCGCCGTGTAACAATTTTTTTGTTTGTTCCTGATTAGTAAGTGTTTTTGCCTAATTCCTTATGCCTCAAAAGCATAGAAATGACTATTATTCCCCACAAGCTTTCCTTTTGTGACTAGGACAGTGCTATTTTGAAATTTACCTATTTTCCAGAAAATGCCAGATAGATTCAGTGCTGAGTAAACTTGGAGTAACTTCTAGAACTTTCTATAATTTTCCAGTAATATAAATAGTGGTATAAATACATAAACAAAGAGGTCATAATCCCACCAGTTCAGTTCAGTGTTAGTTGATGAAGTGGATACATATCTGCATTTTTCTGAGATGCCTCAAGAGGCTGAAAGCATCCGACAGACGCATACTCCGTGAAAGAATATGTTAATATGTATGAGGCCTACAAGCTATATTTCTGCATGCCAGTCGTGGATCAAGACAAACTCTAGGCACCTCATTTCACCTACGAGGACTGCAAAAAACTCTGGAAGCTATGATGGACAATTATTGCTCTGAATTTTATGTTATAAAATATGTTATAATTTTTAAAATTGTATATGTTTGTAATTTTAAAAGGTTAAACAATTTTTAATGTCATTGAAAAAATATAACATATATGAAAGATGTTGCAAGAATCTCTTACATGTTAGTCATGGGTGAGATAAATGTAATTTTGTAGGATATTACAGAGGGGAAAAGAGAGCCATGAAGTTTGCTATCCCAAGAATTTGGCGGTAACCCATTGACCAGTCAAGCATCTGCTATTTCTGTACGGTGGACTCTTCTAAACGTCGGACTGGCAAGGATGCGCCTGCTATCACGTATCCGGACCTTCCTTCATCCATCGCCAAGGTGCCACACTTCCCTCAGCTCCCCGTACCCACTCCTTCGGAGAGAGAGCAGCCGTCTTTAGAAGAGAGCAGCAAGTCAGAGAGCGAGGAAGACGTTGTAAATCCAGATGACAATTTCAGAGGCGGAGCTGAGGAGAGAAACCCATACTACCCTAACCAAAAAGACCTCAACGACTTGATCAGATATCTAGGTCTCACCAAGTCCAATGCCGAGCTTTTGACGTATAGGATCAAGGAGTGAAACTTGTTGGATGAAAGTGTGCAATGAGCAGATGAGAGGAAGCGTCGCCAAGCTTTTTACAGCTTCTTCATTTGTCAAGATGGGCTTTGCAATGTGACCCGTCTGTTCGAGGCAATCGGAATAGCTTGTAACCAGAATGAGTGGCGCTGATCCAGAGGCCTCAAAGCCGTGCTGCTCCATAATGGAAAAAAGTACCCGTCTCTTCCCCTGGCTCACTCTGTGCACCTCAAAGAGGATTATAACTGCATCAAGACATTGCTGGACGCCTTGCGTTTGATGAGTACGGCTTGGAGATCATCGGAGACTTCAAAATGGTGGCATTCCTGATGGGTCCCTAAGGTGGTTTTATCAAGTTTCACTGCTGTCTTAGCCTTTGAGACAGCAGGGACACCAAGGCATATTATCATAGGCGTAAATGGCCATAGCGGACCGAGTTCTCTTTGAGGAGGATCAACGTCACGTGGGAACCACTGGTGGACACCCGGAAGGTACGGATGCCACCGCTGCACATCAGATTGAGCCGTATGAAACAATTTGTCAGAGCTCTAGATTTGCAGTCAGCAGCCCTCACGTACCTTCAAGACTTCTGCCTTAAGCTTTCTGAGGCAAAAGTCAAATCCGATGTACTACAGATAAAGAAGATCCTTGAGTGCTATGAAGCTCACTAGTAAGGAGAAAGTGGCATGGAAAAGCTTTGTCACAATGGTTCGGGGCTTCCTGAACAATCACAAGGCAAACAACTATGTGGAGCTGATTGAGACTCAGGTGAAGAACAACGACAAAATGGGCTGCAGGATGTCCCTCAAAGTTCATTATTCTTGATGCTCATTTTGATATATTTAAGAAGAACATGGAAGCGTACTCGGTCGAGCAAGAAGAACCATTCTAACAGGACTTTGAACACCGCTACCAAGGACAGCATAATGAGAACTTGATGGGAGACTACATTTGGTTGCTGATTGATGAAAGTGACTTACAATATCAACGTAAATCTCGAACGACTATTCACATCTAATTCTTTTGTGGTCATTTTTATTACTTTAGTATAAATACATGCTAATTTTAATTATTGTGCTGTTTTTCTGACTTTATGTGAACCAAAAGATACAAATTCGCCCGTTTTATCATTGGAAATAGGTAAATTACAAATTACCACTGACCTGCTCACAAATACAATTCCATTTTCTATACTTTTTGGGCACAAACAATTACGAAATAACATTTACAAAGGAACAAAAATTGTGTTACATAAAATTTACAAATGCACAGCAGCGATCGGAGCATCCACAATTACATTTTACATCTGCGGCACTTATACAAAGTATTCCACGTTTAAATTTGCAGCGTTCACGTCAGAAAAAGATAATCAAGTCCAGAGTTATTTTCAGATTTTTACGATGGATGAATTAATATAATGCGACTTGATATAGTCACCATGGCGGAAATGGTCCAAGTGGTGATCAAACTTTACCAGCTTTTGTTGAATGATATATATAGGCAGGCTGCTTCGTATGCTTGAAATGCCGATCACGTGCTGAAGCATACCGTGATAGTTCAAACCGATAATAAAATGGTAAGGAACATGAGTTAATCATCGGTCGAAACTGCTCACGAACGATGGAAGCACCAGGAGGTGAAACTGTCTCACATTTCATTGGGGAGTATGCGTGAAAAGCAGCTCAGAGACGCCATCGATAGGTATTTTGTCGTGTTCAAAATTTTGTAATTATTGAGAATCGGCGAGGCTGGTCAAAACCACCGAGTGCCTCATCCACGACATCATCCAAGAATTGTATCCGAGCCTCGTGGACGCGATCGTGGAAACCGGATACGTGAAACGACGATGGTTTGGTTAAAAGGAAGACGATGACGCACTCAGACAAGATCACGACTGCATGGACAAAATCGTGGCAGGAAAACGATTTCGAGGCAATCTAGCACTCCGCGATCTTATCGACAAAAAATGTGTTCTCTGCGTGGAGTACGAGGACGTGAACACGACCATAGAAGTGATGACGCTTGACGAACGATCTGGCAGAGGTGCTTCTGACGACGAGGTACCAGGACGTTCTCACTTGCTTATATTTTCTAAGGACATATTTGCCTTATGGTACGTGATAATGTACGGAGGCCATGGAAAGGTGGATCTATATTTGGACGTGGCCGTGTACCAATACCTGGAGAGTTTTAAAATGGACGAACTCGTGAGAAAGCTGTCCAATGTTCTTAAGGACGGTGACTCCATCGTCAATGGACATTTCGCTCATCCTCCAATAGCCTCTCATGATGTGCTTGAAAAAATGAAACTTTCCAGGTATGAATCTCTTCTGGACGTGGTGGTTATTTCTCAATAAATGTTAGCTTACGAAAATGTAAATAGAGAAAATAGCTAATGCTTTTATCACCTTTACAAATATGACTCGTGATGAATACAGTATAACGTTTCGTGTAGCAGTGTTGGAAAATTCTTATGAATACTTAGATAATTTTACCTGCAAATGGCTCCTGACATGTTAGCGGATCTTGTTAAATTAAACCAGATGACCGAGATAAAAAGGAATCTGACGATTAGTATGAAGATTAACTGTGGCCTCACCAATGAGTTCGATGATAAAACCATCAAAGTGGATCAAACGCATATCAAATTCCTCAAAGATTACCTGTCAAAGCTTGAAACGCATATCAAGAGTTTAGTAGACACAGGAGCATAAGATAATGAATCGCATCATCGACTTCAATCGCATCAACGAGAATTTGTCGGCGGAAGAGCGTCACGAACTAGAAGCGTATTACCACTATTACAAACGACATATATACGTGCATAAGCACGCGTAGAGGAAATACAAGCGCGTACTGAGATTCATCTAGGTGACAGTGATTGCCACTCCGATGATGCTGTTTTTTTCCGGGGCTGCGTCGCTTTCATACGATGATGAAATGCATCGAGCCAGAATTAAAGGCCCCCAAAAATAGTTTCATGCAGGCCATGCTGTCGTATCAGAAAATGTTAAATAAGTTCCGATCCTATTTGCGTGGGTCTCCATTTGGCATAACGATGCTGATTAGCGAGATGAGGACCGTCAATGATCTTATCGTGGACATGGTTGCGATATATAACAAATGCCTGGCTCTGTTGTCGACCCCGACAAGGTCCTAGTCAAAAGACGTGAGCTTTCATTATCTATGAAGCCATGACTCATGTCATCGTGGAAATTCGAAAGGATCTCAGGGACGCGTTCCATCTCAACAAAGAAATTAGCATGGATCTCACGTTCACTAAGGTGGTCGGGATAGGAAACGATCTCGTGCTGCTTACGACGGCTCAGCAGAAAGAGCTGTACGACAATGGGACGCTTAACATCGCCTACGATAAAGATCTCATTTTCAAGCACTGCGTGTCTTGCATGCTTCGAGAAGAACGCATAAAACTGATACATAGAAAATAAAGCATCTTTTTTATGTAACAAACCGCAAAACATTTGTCTCTCGACATTTTTGTCGCTTCTCTTTCCTTGCTTGGTATCTATCAGGTCTTATTTCTAAATTGTTTAATCATTATTGGATTTATCACCGCTGAGATGAACAACGGAGTATCCGATGAGAAAAACTCCTTGGTGAGCTTCAAACACAAAATGATGACGGTACAGCATGCCTCTGATCCCACCTACAAAAAAATGAATGATTCAATATAATGTGATGCTGAATCTTATCACATGCCTTATTTTAGTACACACGATAAGTACATTACAATTTGTGTTAGCCTCGTAACGACTAAACACAGGATGAACTCTCCTGGTCGTTTTCGCGTACAGCTGCGTTATGCTTAATTCTTGCCAGAAACTCGTCGAACACCGACGGATGTGTTTTGAGTCGGTGGTTAGCTTTCAATTCCTTGTAGTAATATTGAATATCTCTTTAGTTTCGACCACCACAATGCTATTATACCTGCAAACGACCTTAAACACCTTCTTGACGCAATATTCTCTCAAGCAGTGCCTTGTTGCACTTTTCCGTGCTGTCCTGATGTAATCAGGCACACCTGTTTTAGCCACGCAACGACCTTTTATAGCAAGCAATTAAAGAAACAGTCGACATAGTTTATATATATTTTTTACCAAAATGTTCTCTGACCAGCAAAAATAAAAAGCAAAATATATATATATATATATATATATATATATATATATATATATATATATATATATATATATATATATATATATATATATATATATATATATATATAGATAGATAGATAGATAGATAGATAGATAGATAGATAGATAGATAGAATAAAAACGTCTCTATAAAAACGGAGCATACAATTTCACAATTCTTTGCACAGAGTAGTGGCAAATACTGAGAAAGATTTTATCCTACATCGTTGTGTCACGAGCATTACTCGATGTACTGGGTAAACGTGCCCGTTCCAAGATCGAATACCTCTTTTCATGGATTGATCAAATGAGTCAGAGAAGCCCTAAAGGCAAGGCCGAATATTGTTGCATGTCGTAAGTTCGCGAGCGAGTATACAGTAGCTGGCGGGACGAGCAATGATTACCGAACAGAAGTACATGAAGCAATTGCGAGACAAGTACAGGTCGCTCAGTAGAACAACTGCTACGCGCTCAAACCTGCTTCTATTTCCTGGGCAGATCGCGACCATAAGACATCGATCAAAGACGATCCATAAGCCATTGAACGGCAACGTGATAAATCACTTGGAAGCCAGCAAAGCTGTAGACAACGAAGTTGTCAACTGCACCTTCACCAGCACGTGATTCAGAAAGGAATCGATTAAGATCTCCTGAAACGTATTCTAAAACCTACCGTGGATGCAGAACTATGCACACCCACAGCCATCAAACTCGGACTAGCCCTCAGAGTTCATTTTGTGCGAGCTACGGATCAAAAGAGCATCGACGCATGTATGAAATCCAGACCGTTGATTTAATTCACATCCTCGACGTCGCATGGTCGTTTATCCAACGTGGTATCGATGATTGTCAAGAGTCAGGATCGGCATGGAGCATCACCGGAGACAATTCTGTCTCGTTTCAAACTTCCAAATTTACACCGTTGCGTGGAAGTAAGCACGTGTCACTTTACAAACAAAACATAGCGCATCAATGCAAAAAACACGGACGGCTACAAAACTTTGTCTTCACCGTACCGTATCTTCAGCATCCCGGCGAACATTGCGTCCCTTGGTCCTTTGAGCAGATAGTGGCAGAATCACCGACAGCCGCAAACCACCGCCGACGATGATCCCACTCACTACATACCAACTGCGACGGCACAAATCAGGAAACAGTACCACATCTGCAAAAAGTACTTTAAGTTGCACGGTAAAAATGTCAGAGACCTTTGCCTTGTTACCGGTTAATATCGAGAAGCCGATCACGATAACTGATATCGACGTTTCAAAGATCCAGACTTCCTACCAGTGATCGTATATAATCTACCAGGGTATGGTGGCTATTTAATCGTCGTTGCACTTAATCATCTACGCGTCAAATAACTTCTCGCCGAAGTGGGAACACAAATCAAATGCATCCCCAATAATTTTGAAACGTACATGTTTTTCTCGATTGGACCTTTCCTATTCCTCTATAGCGCTCAGTTCATGCCGGAGTTTCTGGAAGAACTCGCTGCAAACTGTCCTAAGTTCACACACCTGGAAAAGAATATTGAGCCAACGCAGATATAATCACAAAAAAGGCATTTATCCTTACGAATACATTGATGCATGGTCACGATTCGACGAAACTTCGTTGGCACCCCAAGACACCTTTTACTCCCACTTTTACTACCACTTTCATCTCTAAGGAATCACCAACGTTGAATACCGGTACTGGAACAAGATATGGAACGAGTTTGATTGTAAAACCCATTGCGATTATCTCAAAACGGATGTGCTCCTTCTCACGACGTGCTCGACAATTTCAGGCACACGTGCATTGACTATTACCAACTCGATCCACTCTGGTATTTCTCCTCGGCAAGAATCTCTCGGGACGCACTTCTCAAACAATCAGGAGTGACATTAGATCTCTTTACTGATTCAAACATGTTACTATTTATGAAGCAAATGGTACGAGGAGAAATCTCAGTATCAGCAAACACACGCAATTTCCAACCACAAATACCTGAAACACTACAACCCGACAAAGCCTCCCGTGTACATAATTTACCTTTACACGGACAACCTCTAGGGACGGGCGATGTCACAGCCGCTTCCCGTTGGATATTTTCATTGGATTACCTCACAACAGTTCGTCGAGGCAAGACAAGCGGGTCACGACAATGATTGGGGATATTTCGTCAAACTCGATCTTGGGTATCCACAACATCTACACGACGAAAACTTGATGCTGTCTTAACAACAACTATATCAGAAGAGCCAGTTCGGACTCGGGGACGCCAAGGTGAGAAAATATTACCATATGTCGCCAACAAAACCAATTATAGATTACACCATCGACTGCTCAAACAAGCTCACCAGCACGGACTGATTCTTTAAAAAGTTCACCGTGCTCTCAAGTTCGTCAGTGACCGTGGATGAAACCCTACATAGACTTCAACACGAAACAAAGAGCCAAAGCCATGGCGGCTTTCGGCAAAGAGTTTTTCAAATACATGAACAATAGCGTGTTAGGAAAAAACATGCAAAACATTCATCACCGCAAGAAAATCGAAATCGTCAATAACCTACGACGACGAGATAAACCGGTCGCCAATGATGCCTTTGTGCGCATGAACATTTTTGACGAAGAACTCGTCGCGATCGTATTTAGAAAAAGCCAATCTCAAGCTGGACAAACCCATCTACGTTGGTAAAGCCGACCTCGACTTTTCCAAGAAGCTCATGCTCGAGTTTCACTATGAGTTAATCATTAACAAATACGGAGACAAATATACGCTGCTCATGACCGACACTGATTCTATTGTACACAAAATTCACACCGATGACATCTACTAGGACATGTTTCAACACCAAGAATTGTTTGATTTCAGCAATTATCACACACACACACACACACACACACACACACACACACACACACACAGCCCTTTCCACTGTGACGACAATAATAAAGTGCTAGGAAAGTTCAAGAGGAAACTCACGACGTACCCATTATGGGATTCGTCGGACTTTGAGCCTAAACGTACTTAATCATCCTCAACTATGGTACCGTCATGAAAACAGCAAGGGTTTTTTAAAAGTCATCTCACACATCGCCAACAACCAACATTACACACAAGCACTACATGGACACATGCATTACTACTCCATACGAACTTTTCCGAACACAACAACATAACATATCTACAACGCTCATTAACAAAATAGGACTATGCCCCTTTGATAGTAAACGTTAATCCACCGATGGCATTCACACATTCGCACACGGACACAAAGACACAGTCTAACGATCCTTATCATCACAGCTATGTATTACGCACACATTAAAAACATGACATCATGAGACAAGCCGAAGGCGTCCAGAACACACAGCACCTACAACAAAAAAGCTTAAATAAACGTAGTCCAAAACCCCCATTTCTCTAAAATGGCCAAGAACCCCCACAAGACAGTAGTATAGTTCCTTGGGGGCTCTCTCATGCACTTTTTATCACATCGTGATAAAATGGTCCAGACCCCCATTTCCGATATTACTACTGTGTCATTTATATGGAAGACTGGCTTAGCCTCTTTACAAGTGTAATTTCAAAATAAAACTAAAATATATAAACTGTTCTGCTCTCCTTAGTTTATAATTTTATAATGGAAAGTATCAATAAATCATCTACTCAAATATAACGTGTACGTGCTAGGCCAAAATCAGTAATGATGTTTATAAATATGTTTTCCCTTTACTACGCACATATATTGTATGCACACCAGCAACTTAAAACGTTGCCCTAGGACTAAAATAAACAGTGCCGATTATTCAATCACAGTTTAACAAGACTTTATCGTCGCTACAAGATATCCTTTTTGGCTAAATTATTTTGTTTTCTCATATTTAAAAGCTTGTTTTAGGATAAAACGATTTCAAACTGATTTGGAGTATTTTTTTAAATTTGACCGATGTTTGGTAATTTATAGCAGGATCATTTCTTACTTAGCGTATATGCATATATGATTGACAGGGAAAAATTTGCTTTTCTTTCTTTTAAATTTCTAAAACCGATTTCGTTACCTTCCTCAACAGAGCTTTTTCTGTTACTCAACTGTTCTCAGAATAACTACTGTTCAGATTGGAGTTAACCCTTGGTCTGTCACGAGTTGGGAGTTATGTCCCTTGACTGTAGCTACTACTGATATATCTTAGTGATATCAGCGCTTGAAATCGTGGGTGTCAGTAAATTTGTATGTTCTATTATGACAAAACCAAACCCGTTACGAACTGAATGAAAGTGCGTTGCCATATATTATTATATTGAATACTCTTGAAACAGTTTATTGGATAGTTTAATGTGTGACTATAATTTAAATGGTCACAGACACAGAGAGAGAGAGAGAGAGAGAGAGAGACAGAGAGAGACAGACAGACAGAGAGAGACAGACAGAGAGAGAGAGAGAAAGACTGTGTGTCACGTGTTGTGGCTAATCTGCACAAATGAAATTTAGTACCTTGCATTTATTTCTTTATATCAATACATAAACCTACCAAGAGTTCCTTGAAATTTCTGTCTTTCTTTGGAAAAATGAACTCATCGACATCAATAACACCTATAAAGGAGTATCCCGCCAGTCTGTCCTGACAATAGTAGACTAGAATCTGCTCATCTGAGGACACAAGCTTGCTCATATGAAGAGGCTCCCTAGGGATCATATCTGAGTAAAATGGAAAGACAGAAAGAAGAAAAGATGTATCAGAATATGGAGTGAAACGTGCTACATCTCTCTCTCTCTCTCTCTCTCTCTCTCTTGTATAATCGACCTGTGACTTGATGTGTCTTTTGGTTAATGGGTTTCTTAAAGCTGTCAAAAGACCAAGTTTTTAAACATTTAATTAGAAAGCCTTAATTTTAAAATAAAAGCTAAAATAGATACACCAAACATACGACATCTTATATACATCCGAAGGAAAAAAGGACAAGTATATTATCACCTGTACTCTGGCAATATTAATGTTAAATGTTGGATTTTTATTAACTAAATAAATGTTATTCTTAATTCTGCAAGGATTTTCAAACCTGAAACACACACACACACACACACACACACACACACACACACATATATATATATATATATATATATATATATATATATATATATATATATATATATATATATATATATATATATATATATATATATATATATATATATATATATATATTATTTAATTTGTTTGTCAGTTTTTATTACAATATTACATTTTGTTTTTCTTACATGCTATTGTAACTGGAGATTATATGTTTTCACGAAAATTGGTTGACCTGAATCATTCGTTTCATAAACAACAAGTGTTGGCCTAGATGCTCACCTTGAATCAAAATTAGTAAACAAAGTTCTATCATTGTTTTAAAATGAATGGTTGTTTTCAAGGCCATGATGGGGCTTTGGCTTTAAGATGTAAATACCTTTTTTATTTTTTTATTTCTTAGAGAAAATGATTTGTTTTCGTCAGGGTCAATTTTGGTGTACGTGACAAAAACACGATCACGTGGCACTAGTTGATTTTGCAATTCTGTTGTTTGTTTTTTTCCATTAATACACATTGTTAGTTTTAATAGAGATGTATTGAGAGAGATTTCTCAGTTTTAGGGCTTTTTACACTGATGTCAAGTTAGTTTGTTGTAGCCAGATCTTGAGTTCTAATTTTCTTTACATCAGTTGGATTTCAAAAGGATTAATTATTTTTATTTTCTGAAAATATTTTGAGGAGTGTTCACACAGAAATTTTGGAAAGACACTGCTTACAAATTTAATTTGGATTCCCAACATCGGAGTGCCATTATTTGTATTTCTAAAAGGAACTGTAGATAAGCACAGTACTGATTACAGCATACGTCATCGTCATCCATCTTGGATTTTCCACCAGGATTCGAACTTAAAATTATTAGAACATTTGTTACTAGGACTTTTGCAAAATAATTCTTGGATTATTCTTAGATTGTGTTTCGATTTGATTCTTGAAACCATAAGTTCTTCTCCTTTTTTCATTTTAACAGAATGTTTCCAGGAAAAGATATTATTTGTTAAATTTTAAACAGCATTTTGTTTTCACTCTTTCTGTGTTACTTTTTTTCGAGCCTAGATAAGTAACAATATATATATATATATATATATATATATATATATATATATATATATATATATATTAAAAGTCAGTATTTATTTAATTCTATTGTTTCTCATTTGCAAATAGTATTTGGGTTAGGTAGTGAAAAGAAAACGTTCAAAGAAGTTGAAAACATGTGCATCTTATCCAAGCTACCCCAAAATAATAGACAGCACACGCACACATAACATCAAGTGATAAACCTTTTAGATGCAATAAATACGAATCTTGTTGAAATTTAAGTTTTCAAAAACAATATTATTAAAAGATAAACATTTAACAGGAAATTCTCAAAAACATTTTTTTTTTTTTCATTTTCCCTTTGACAATTAGAGAGCCTTTTTACGATTTGGCTTATTCCTTCTAAAAGAATGTACGAACAATTAAATTAATATATATACAGAAGAATAGACAGATAGAAGAACATGCGAAGATATTAACAATACAGTTTCGTCACTAATTATTGACGCATGACACATACTTTGTCAATTCCTGGTCAAATCATTCCTCGTTATCAATGTAGAACTTACAAGAACTGTACCTTGCTGTTCGCAAAAATGCCACTATCAAATGTTGTTGAGATTATAAAATATGAACAATCAGTGACAGAAATACAGCATATAATTAGATGACGGCATCTACAGCTATGTCACGTTTACCCCGACCCAGAGTAGCCCCAGTTTGAAACATGTATAATCAAGGTAATTCTGACAAGCCATTGTTTGATGTTAAACATTGCCGCAGGCTACCACTAATCCATTACGTAAGATTGTCGTGGCTAGAAGTGGAGAGCCAGACCTAGGAGCTGCGAGGCCGCCAGATAGCCAATTATCACCTAGATGTTGAAACGTTTGTCCAGGTCAAAACAAGTTGCCCGAACAAGTGGGAGTGTCTTAACTTCTTTTCCCTGCAGACAGACAGCCAGGTTGAACTAACCGCTAAGACGATTGGACAGGGTCACAGCCACCCAATCAGAATCGAGATAAGGGAGAGACCCTGATTTAGGTAGAATGATATCTCCGCGTCTTCCGGCAAGAATTAGTTCGCTAGAAAGTTTGCCCAGAGGAGAGTAGCGTAACTCCGAACAGCCATTCGTTATTGGCGGGAATATCTTAGAACGGGAAATTCTAAGTACAGACAGCTTCAGATAAGGTCAGTGAGCTAATTGTTCGGTCTTTGCGGAATGCGACTGCATTTTTAATTGTAGATCGTATGTATACTTTATTATTACTAGAATCGTAGTACGAAGAATTACTTTGTGATGTTAATATGTTTGCATATTTTGAAGAAATGAGTTGATATTTGTAAAGAATTATATAGCTTGCTAGCCGTCGTAAGAGTTAATATTGTAATTCGCTATGTGGGTATTTTATAGTAGACTAGCACATGTGTTCATGTGATTATAAATTTTGCCATTGTTGAATATTTGTGTAATGTACAGACATGCATCTGATTGTTGTCAGATTGTAGTACAATGAGATTAAATATATATGTGTATATAAAGATGTGACGCAATGTATTGATGTCTGTATGACAATTCGCTGATACCGCGTTATTACGCCATTGTTTGCCCTGCAAGAAGTGTGTGGGAATTTCGATGTGTACGCATGCGTGACAGAAACCGTGATAGCCTTATCTGATGACTAATTGTTGATCTAATGTGAGGTGAGATTCGATAAAGCATATGTTAACGCCTTGTGTTTTTTCACAGGAAGCTTTGAGGGACAGACCAGTTACAGTTTGGTCCCGTAGTCTCAGATAGAGAGACGGAGGAAAGGAGAATAAAGGAGAGAAGTCAGGAGAAGTTGAAATCTAGGAGGAAAAGGGGAGATAAAGGAGGAAGAGGAAGTTGGGAGCGAAATTGGAGGAGGAGATAGTCGAGAGGGAAACGGAGTCGAAGGAGGCGTTGGAAGAAGGAAGGAAGAAACGAATTATCGGGAAAGAAAGAGATGAGTAGACGCAAGGACAGGGGGAAAATCGAACTCACACTGTAAATCACTGGATGAATTAGGCTGTCACTTGGTCGAGGGAAAGACGGGTGATTGAGAGTTTATCGTCTTAAATTATCGAATTTATTAAATTGTTATTAATTGAATTTCATCTTCGTGTTCTCTATAATTTAGCCGTCGGCATTGCTGACTGGGGGCTCAAATCTACCTCGTCACTAATTTAACTTTCTAACCCCACGAGCCCGGGTGGAACTTTCATCATAATTTAATTAATATATATATATTGGAAGAACCCCACCCCAATGCGTGCAAACGTCACAAGCTATAAACATAAACCTTAAGAAGGTTCTGCTATGTGTACGGGTGACATGAGTGAATGGTAGACAATCACATGTAATTTACAATATGCAGTTCTCAGAATAGGGATCTATCGCAAATACATATTTGTATGGACGAAATAATGTCTCACATACGTGTAATAGGTAAGGTACGAATATTGTCATTTCTAAGTTCATTAAACCTGAACTCGCTTCAAGAAGCCCAATTTTCGACTGATATGATGACAGTATCGTCTGTAGCTTATACCTTTCAAATACAATTGTCTAGCCTCTAAAACCGATCAAAACTGTCCAGTTAAACCTGTTAAGTTACGAAAACGGACTAAATTAGCACTGATCGCACCCAACGTATTCGAAATTTTAAATGAGACCCATTTGTTCTGGAATATAAATAATGACTAATCTCACGTGATAATTTTTATTTTCGATCTGGACTATTATAGTTTCATTTTAGGTACACATTGCTTGATAGCTACGCCACCATACTTAGCTTCCTCAGCATGTAGATTATCTACGAGCGACGTGTGCAGAGTTGTATTCGTCATGGTTTGCCGGTTGCTCACTTAATGATCCACGCGCATGACAATTATTTGACAATAACATTAAAGAAATCATCCAAAATTATTTGTTCAGTAGTAAACCTACAATCACGCCCATTCCGACTAATAAATTCCGTATAAATTTTGCAAACTATTTGTCCTTGGTTTTTATTGAGTGTGCCACAAATTCATATCATTTCACTGAGTTGAATTTACATATGTTTGAAAAGAACATTCTTGTAAGGAAGCCTAGATAAATATGGCGGCAAAACGTGACCAATAAGTGACAAAACAAGAAAAGCCGTTTTTGCTGATAAATTTGCCAAATTTATGAGCACATGGAATTTCTACGTAGGGAACAGCCTGCATCATACAGAGTAATGAAAGTAGCTTAGATTGGCAATTGAGGTGACAAGGAATACTTGATGATTTTATATACCACACTGCCACCAAGTCACTTAAAACAGACTTGGACGAGGCTGAATCTTTCAAATACATGTCTGACCTACCTTGCATAGGAAATTCAATTGGTAGTATTTCCAGAAACTTCTGTTTTTTATAAAACTTTAATACTTTATAAGTATTCCGGGACAAGTAGCTTTCGTTTACAAAAGTCACAATTTTATCCACACCCATGGCCCTGTTGTATTCAAGCCACGTGACGACAAGGCTTGCGCTGAGATTTCCAAATATCTGCTTGGCGCACAAAGCAATGGTTTCGTTACCCATTCGTCGTAATGGATACATTGGTCTGACGTACGTTGAAAAGTTACTGGAACATATCTTACTGGTCACTGTTAGCGTGATTCCTCTCAGACTTAACACTGACTCGGGTCTAGGACATGTGTACTGGATCGTAAACATTACGTCCAGGGCATAATACCAGTATTTTGCATGATTTGATTTGATTATAATACCATTATCAAACAAGAAACAGCACGCTATATATTCAGGCTTAAGCTCAGAATGAATCCAGGCGCTAACTCCAAATTCATTCCACGGGTTTCTGGTTGTAGACGTGTTCCTTCCAATCACAGAATATATGAAAACTTTTGCGTCAGAAACATGAGTGAATATGTCCATTCCTTTAAAATCTGAAAAATCGTCATGAACAGGAACGACCTGAAAAAATAAAACAAAATACCGACAAGAAAGCGTTTAATCTACTTTAATAAAATTAACATTACAGGAAAGGAATACATATTATTCAATCCAGTAGGCAATCTTATGCTTTTTATATCGTGCTGTACCTATTTATTTATTTTGAAGTCATCAAACAACATGCCACTGTCAAGCCATATTTTTTTAATTAAAAGACTCTTTTTAATATTACTTAATCAAGATACGAAAGGTTGGATTTTGATGTAGAGGATGGATTACATTCACCACCTAATCATATTAAAGAAATACAATGTGTGTTTTTTATTTCTCAAACTTTCACTAGTAAGAATTGCATCGGATGAAAATATCGATGCATCGTCTTGTGCTTACGTATTTAAGACAAGAGTTCCTATACCTGTATAAGTAGTAGACCGTGTCTGACTATACAAGTCAGGCACATATTTGACCTGTAACCTGTATCCTCTTTATATATATATATATATATATATATATATATATATATATATATATATATATATATATATATATATATATAGATTTACTTTTGTGGAAACGTACGAATCTCTAGACATAATTGATATAAAATTAAAATTCTTTTTTTTAGATCTGTTAATCTTCTTACCACTGCGAAATTCAACCTTTTTTAATCAAACAATTTTGAGTCAGTACATGAAAATATAATTTTGAATGGGGTTCCTCTTGTTTTTATTGACGGAATCTACTCGTTTAAACTTCCGTTGCCATGTTTCCATTCCTTCCCTATGCCAAGATTGTATTTCAAAACAGGCGTATACTCCCCTCCTCAGCCATTTCACCGTATGGCTGGTTTCCTCATCCATTGGGGATGTTTGATCGATACATTTAGTCTTTTCCATGTGTGTAGTGTGCGATATTTGTTGTAAAAGGGGCATTGATCCTTTTGATATGGTTATATGTTAGGATCAGCTTTCTGTAACATCAAACCGTTATCAGTCTGCATTTATCAATATATAATTATTACTAACCTACGGTCTTAAAATAAGAAACAAAACGAGTGAAAACCAACAGGTTTAGTGAAATTCAAATAAAAGGTATTTCTCCAGAATACAAAGTGAAAATTTAAATAGGACTTTTCAGTATTTTGAGGTAAATCCCCAAAAGTTCAGTATTTTTTATCACAAGTCCAAAAGTATAAACTTTCGTATGACTTCCAGTGGTGATCCAAATGAATGCCGATATTTTAGCCTGGAATATGGCTTTGAGCTTGTCTGATTCGGGAGCGGGAGGTCGCGGGTTTGAACCCGGTTGAGTCATACCAAAGACTTATAAAATTGTACTATCAGCTGCCTCGCTTGGCGCTCAGCATTATGCGGTTTGCGTTAGGACTTGTCGGCCTGGTGTCAGGATAATGTGACTGCGGCATGATGGCCCAGCGCTTGATATCACTATAAACTGCCACACTGCAGACATCTGACTGCAAAATTGTTAAAGCAACGTTAAAAACCCAAATCACACGCACACACACACATACACACACACACACACACACACACACACACACACACACATTTATATAATCCAATATGTCCTAGAATAAATTCACAGTAATCCCAAAATACTGATATAGTCCAAGAAGTATTAATGAACACTTTGTAATTCCAGTACATAATTAAAATAAATCAATTCTCACAAAAAACTGAACACAACAATGCGACTCATTTTACTCCAGATGTTAAGATAGGAATGAATAATTCTGAAGTAAAAACAAATTATATAGAAAACTAAGATATAACTACAGAAACTGGATGACGATCATTTCGCCATTAAATTCGTAAACTTGCTTCCAGATCATTCTTAATTTATATGTAAAAGCAAGACCTTGAAGTGAGCATCTGTAATCATGCTTACCTCCAAGTAATGATGATCTGAAAATAAACTCATAGACAAGTATTTGCTCTGTAATATTTACCAAATGAAACCCCATTTAGAATATATATATATATATATATATATATATATATATATATATATATATATATATATATATATATATATATATATATATATATATATATATATCTATATATATATATATATATATATATATATATATATATATATATATATATATATATATATATATATATATATATATATATATATATATGAAGACATCACAATGTAACCTCATATAGCTGTCTGGATTATTTATTTTCCGTTTGTTATTCGCAATGAGCGCCACATGACTGTGGAAGGTTCCAGCCAACACGTTCATTACATAACAAAGCACACATATTTGTGTCCTTACCATGGAACGTTTTTTACTGGCAATGTTAATTATTTTTTGTATTGTACGGAGAAAAAAGGCTGCTTCTTGTAGCGTTTATTTGTACAATGTGTGTTGCTGACTTGTACTTGCTAGAACTTTCCTATTTGTCTCACCACCCCACCCCCGATTTCTAGCTGTGTCATTCATAATTATTCGTTTTGTCCTTGTTTTCTGAGGCTCTTATGTGTCGCGTAGCATCGTGATACGTTGGCGGCTCATCATCCCCACCTCTTTCTTAAGGTACATAACCTTCTTGTTTTTTATCTGTTTATAACAGTGTTACCAATCTGTGTTAAACCTACGTTAGAATGCAAGTTTTGTCTTCTGGTTTGTAAGAATGCTATTTTTGCATATTTCTTGGGTTCTTTTTCTTTGTGGTTGAAACTTTCCAGCATGTGAGGGTTGCCGTTGGGCTCTACCATGCTCACCATCCCCCGAATAGGAATGATATGCCCTACCATGCTCACCATCCCCCGAATAGGAATGATATGCCCTAGACCCATATTCTCAGCAGTTAAGTCGAGCTTAGCACCTCAATTTAAGTTGTAAATATATACATATAAACATATATAAATAGATGAATACACATATAAATTTCATATTGTTTTATACAAATACATTAACCTTTTCATTATATACTCATTTATATTTTTTCTACCTAAGACTGAATAATAAAAAGACCACACACCAAGAAACGTATTGCCATTCTGTTGGATTCTTAAGTGAATAAACAAGCGTAGTCAAACATATATGAAATGGCAGCATTCATGCGCAATAAACACGCCCAGCGACCTTTGAACTTGGTAGCGTACCGCACGCTCAGTCATTAATTTACAAAAAAAATAATCTAAGTTTGGTCATCATTATTATCATTTAGTATTTTAAACCAATTACGATACTCTCTTCCTAAACCAACATTTTAAAAACATTTTTCATGTCATTTTGTTCAATTATATTAAAAAACTTTTATTAATCAGTCAAGCTACTAATGTACACTTTATTGATAGAGTATTGAACAGCATTTTTCATCTTTTTTCCCGACAGGGCTGACATTTTGTTTATAATTTGTACCAATTATTTTTTAATTCCATTTGGCAATGTTTTGCCTAAATTTTAAAGTCAGTATTTAATAATAATAATAATAATAATAATAATGAGGACTTTGTATAGCGCCTAATCTTTAGAAGCTTTAAGCGCTTTAGAACATTAGACAACTCCTATAACACAAAAAACATATATAATGATACGGTTACAATAAACAAACAAATGAAATTAGAAAACATAAAAAAATGCTGAAATTATTTAAGGTAGGAAACCTTATTAGGTCTTTAAGTTTGTTCTTGCAGTCGAAATAAGTGAATTTTAAGAGCACCCTTCAATGGGATCACTGTGTCTTTGTGTTTAAATTCAATGGGCAATTCATTCCACGTTGCTGCGCCCTGGGATGCAAAAGAACATTGTCCATATGGCTTCGTTTTCATAGTGGGAATAATTAGTATACGATTGTCAGAAGAGGAGCGTAAGTCTCTTACTGGTTTGCATATATGGGTGAGGTCGGATAGGTTTGTTGGACTGGAGTCCGTCAGTGAAACGTAGCACAGAGAACAAATTTTGTGTTTGATTCTGGATCTAATGGAGAGCCATCGTAGGGTACAGAGCAGCGGGGAGGTGTGCTCTGATCGTGGTACTCTAAGTATGATAAGAGCAGCTGTATTTTGAACTTCTTGAAGTTTCTGGAGTAGATATTGAGATGAACCAGACAGAATTGAGTTACAATAGTCCAGTCTTGAAAGTACTAATGAACATACAAGTGTTTTAGTGGCATCAACTGAAATATATTTGCGAATGGAGCTGATGCGTCTCAGCTCAAGATATGCAGCCTTGCATACGTTCATGACATGTTGGTGCAATGTGAGATTACTGTCCAAAGTAGCACCTAGGTTTCGAACTGACTGTGAGTTTAATGTTGGTGTTGCTGATATTTATTGCTTGAGGTAAAGGATGTGAATGAGAAAGTCTTTGTGTTATGATCAGAATGGCCTCCTTTTTATCATCATTCATCTGCAGCTTGTTACATGTCATCCATGATTTCACATTAGAAATGCACCTCTCTACACCTTGGATGGTAGCATTAACTTCATTTGGGTGGCTTAATTTGTATATTTGGGTGTCATCAGCGTACAATTGTTGAGACAGCGGATGATGATCTATGACACTTGAGAGCGACTGAGTGTACAGAATGAAGATAACAGGTCCAAGAACAGACCCCTGTGGAACACCACAACATTGATTAACTGGGCTGGAGTGTATTCCAACTGCAGATACATTTTGTGTCCTGTTGACCAAGTAGGACTTTAACCACAAAAAGGCTGTATTATGAATACATTATGGAGACGGTGAAGTAGTATATCATGGTCTATTGTGTCAAATGCTGCGTACAAATCAAGGAGGGTGACGACTGTTATGTTTCAGTTATCCAAAGCAGAGATAATGTTATTTACTACTTCTAGAAGAGTAGTTTCAGTACTGTGGCAAGGGCGGTATGCAGATTGTACATTGCCAAAAAGACTGTTTGAAGTTAGATGAGATACAAGCTGGGATAGAACAACCTTTTCTAAGATCTTTTATATGAATGGGAGATTAGGATCTGGGCGGTAGTTCTTTAAATCGTTATGGTCTTGTGTTGGTTTCTTCAGCAGAGGCTTTACAATGGCAGTTTTGTAGAATGATATGAATTCCCCGGATGAGAGAGAGGTATTAATAACATCAGTTAGTGAAGGCAATACTGGATCTAAGCACTCAAGCAGCTGTGATATTGGAATTGGATCAAGTTCACATGACTTTGGTGCACTCTTCATCAGGATTGTACGTACTAAATCCATAGAGACAGGTTCAGATGTTGCTAATGATTGTCGCTCAAATTCTGTATCCCAACTGTATGGTGACGACGAGGCAATTGAAATTGTGGTGTCAAGCTTATCTCTAATGGTTTGTACTTTGTCACGGAAGAAATTTGCAAACATGTCCGGAAGGTCGACTAACGAGAAGGTGTAGATTTGTTCCTTGACATTAGCTTGTTAGTAATCTCAAAGAGCTCCCTGCAGCTGGAACTTTCTATTATCTTAGTAATGTGGTGGGCATATTTCGCAGCATGGACTATATTTGTAACATTCGTCTTAGCGGCTTTATAGATTTGCTTATGAATAGTGAGTCTATTGGAAAGACAAAGCCTCTCAGCTTTACGGCGGTCTCTTTTTTAGCAGTGCGAAACAAGTACCTAACACTGCTATACCATGGAAAACACTTTTAAATTGACACTTGGTAGCTGGGGCATGTTTGTCGAGCAATGAACGCAGGCAGTTATCGAGTTGTTCTGCGGGGCCCCGAGTGGCCGAGTGGTCTAAAGCGTTCTCCGTTACGGATCACTGCCATCTCACCTCTGTCTGCGTGGGTTCGAGTCCAGGATTCGGCAAATGTGGATATGTGAGAAAGCATGCCAGTAGCTTCTCGTGGGTCGGTGGTTCTTCCCGGGGTTTTCCCGGGTTCTTCCTCCACCATTAATACTGGCCGCCATGCATAGCCTATCGTGTGCTGAAAAATGGCGTTAAACCCCACAACAACAACAAGTTGTTCTGCTGTAGGAGGTAAGCAAGTTGTTGGGTTTGCTTGGATGTCATGCATTAGTTTGGTTCTATTTATCATACAGAGGTTTCTCTTAGTAGCAGATAAAGGTAGAGAGTTAGGGACTGTTACGTCAAGATGACATATAATGCAGAGGTGATCTGATGCAAGTTTGTGGGATAATAGGGAGGACCGTAGAATGTTATCATTAGGTCTATGAAGAATCCAGTCTAAAATGTATCCATGTTTATGGGTGGATTGGCTAACTGACTGTTTGTGATTGAAAACGTTAATGGAATCTAGGAGTTTTGATGTGTTTGGATTTCTGGAACAGTCAAAGTGAGAGTTGAAATCTCTAAGAATAATACAGGTTGCCACCTATCGAATTTCCATACTCCAGGAGATTCAGAAACTGCTCCAAAAAGAGAGATTCAGTCAACTTGTTTTTTCTACTAGGAGGAGGGCGGTATAGGCAGAAACAATGGACTGACCTTTGCTCCAGTGTTAATATGGTTTGGACTAGTTTAAAGGATGTGTGGTCGAAATTAAATGTTGTAGTGTGGTTAAGACGTTTGATCATGGATTTCTTTGTGATGACAGCAATACCACCACCGCGAGAGTGGTGGTTGAACGAATTGATGGAGTAACCAGTGGGTGTTAGATCCGCGCACTTGGGCTCATCGCCTGCTGTTTTTAGGCATGTTTCTGTCGGGAAAGAGACGTCGATATTCTGGTCGTTGATATAATTAACTATTTCTGTGCGTTTTTCCGGTGGTCCTACTGATTGGGCATTGAATAATGCAATACGCAGAGGTATCTCTTGGATAGTTGACACAAAGGTTGACGATTTAATAGAGATTTTAATTAAGTTATCTTAACTAACGGTCGAATTTTTAAATTGTTGAGCCGGAAAGGGGATAAGGGAGATAACTGGAATTCTTCTTCCTGTTCTAAACCGGCCATCTTTGAAACAACGTTTCTGTTTTCGCTTCTGTTTACATTTAAGTAATGGTGAATGTAGTCCCAGTTCGTTTAGTCTAGAGCACAATGTAGTGTGGAGAGCCAAGGAGTGGTCATTTAAAGCAATTAATGAGGGTCCATGATAGCATAGACGAGTTGACTGGCGAGTATCACGTGATGGCGGTTTGTTCAACAACAAAGGAAGCTGTAGCAGTGGAGCAAGACAGCTGAGAAAAAGTATAATTTTTCTCGTTTCCAAAACAAATAGATGAAGAAACACATACGAACTGAATAGACAATACATGATGAAAACAACAGCGTAGACGAAGACAGGCAACAAGCACATATATGATGAAAACGGCACAAAATACGGAACAGTTGTTTCAAGCTGGTTAAGCGATAGCGCCATCTTCAACCGTTCAAAGCTGTAGTCAACAATTGTGTAGTCTAAATTAATTTGTTCCTTTCCCCTTTATCTTGATATGCAATAGTATTCATTCTCTGATAGATAAATGAGTTCTGACTGGAATAAACATTTTTTGATATAACATCAAATCTTGGTGACAGCCTTTGTTTAGCCGTATTATTGTTTGTTTTATTCATTTTGTATAATGAAAGTTTTACATTTTTTCCTCTATTTGTTCAGTTTTTCACTTTGTGAAATTCATACTATCACCGTCATCTTGTAGTATTTCAGGATCTATGCTTTGTGTTGCATATATGTTTTGATCATATTCATATCTTCCTTCTATAATTCTATCTTTGTTCTTACGTTTACTCCATGGATATGCTTGTGTCCTTATTGTGTCCATTTGTGAATTTATTGTGGGTTTGTTATTTTAAATTCTATTTGCCTCTTTGCTGCGTGGTTTCTTTCTCATATATTGATGAGTCCTTTTATGTATATTTTCTTGTCATCCAAAAACTAATATTTTGTCTATGTTTCCTATCTGGCAATGGGGTAGTGAATTTTGTTTGGTTTCATGTTTTTGATACGATTCATCCCTATCGCTTTAAGGGTAGTTAGAATTTCTTACCTTCTGTTTGAATAGCTTTCTTCTCTGTTTAGTGTTTTTTTATCTTTCTCTTGTTGTTTATTTCCCTACTAGTTGCTGTTACCAGTGTTTACTTTATCCGGACGTCCTACACGTCCCATCCTCTCTCTCTCTCTCTCTCTCTCTCTCTCTCTGCTCCACCTTGTTATCTTATTATCTCTCCCCTATTTCTTCATCTAGTTTGCTTAGAAATAATCAGATATAAATGTTGTCAAATTTGTTGAGCTTCATAGAAATTCAGATCTGAATCTTTGTTGTTGACGCCCTATTTATTTGGCGTTTTAAATTGGGTTCAGTCTTCAGTCAGTAGTAGAGATAGATATTGTGTTGTTTCGAAAAATACACCTCAATTTTTATTTTGAGTTGTAAGGCCTTTTAAGGAGGAATCGTTTTCTTGTTCTCAGTTTTACAGATCTTTTGTAATTACATCTAGCAATAATACATCTATTGTTTCTTCATATGTAATATTTCTTTCCTCTCTTCCATATTGGACAACTTGAACCTAGTTTTAACGCATTTATTGCAGTGGATGTTGATATTGTTGTGATTTGCATTCACTTGAGATTGTGACCAGTTTGGTCGCATTGAAAACATCTTCGTGCTGTATTAACCCCGTGTACAGCGTTCTCACTCTAAATTCCACACGGTAGAATACAAATTGTGTCCCTTATGGATCCGAAATCGTCGTAGCCCTTGTATGATATCGGAATATATTTTGTAGGACTATGGTTGTGTTCAAATACCGTAATGCTGAATTCTAATTTCAGTTGTCATATCAGGACACTGTCTGGAATATAAATATCCAGGTATTTTACCTGCATTATTGTGAACATTCTATATATCTCTCTCGTAATGGGTGAGGCATCTTCCATTTACATTACATTTCCCATTAAGAGTATAAGGTACCGTTGAAGACACTATTCTGTTTCCTATTGAAATCAATAAGAACCGACTATTATCAAGGTTTTGCAGCCTTCATCATCCCTGTTTATTTAAAGGCAGTTAGAATTTCTGCTACATTTAGCAGCTCCCACCCCCAACGCTTTGGAGTGAATTATCGTTCATAAGATGGAAACTTTATCCTCTTTTTGCAATCAGAAACCTGAACGCATTGTTTCCTCTTACACAAATTCGAACTGCATTAGCCATGTTTATAAACTCTCGGATAGGCATTTGTCATTGGGACTGCCATAGGCCAAACAAAGAAAATAAGAACAAAATAAACGAATCCTTGCACTTTAATCGATACTCGTTCCGCTTGACATTAAAGTTTTCATGCTCGACTTCACAGCACAGACTGAATACCTGGAGCCTAGTTAGAGTTAAGTTCACTGTCCCAATCAGAGAGGGCATATCGCAGTTCAGTTAAATCCTTCTGTTACGTTCGATCACTGTCTTTGTCCAATAAATACTACGTTACGACTTCATTATATGTTCATTTGTTTCTCCCTTAACTTTACATTGTCAGAATCGTACAGTATACGTGGCTTCAAAAATAATCAAATTTTTAAAACAAACGCTCCTTGTTTCGCCTCTTTTTAATTATACACTATTAGTTATATAAACATAGATAAAATTAAACAGTCACAGTCACTAATTGGGTATATGGTAATAAAAATTACATTTATCTTGCAAATATGTATTTATTTTACCATGATGTACAATTGAAGTAGCTTATTATGTTTAACTTATTATGTATCAATTATAATGTAGTAATAATAATTTCATTTCCATACCTTATCAAGTGGTCCGCACAAACATCATTTCAACAATCGAGAGTAACACAGTGCAATCGTCGGGATGCTATTACATATTTCATACTTAAATTTTGGACATTTTATTCTCCTCTTATTTTCCATGATACCTAGGACACTAAAGGAATCATGGCATACACATAAACTATTACAAAATAGTGCATTTTGGGAACTCACTGTATCATGCTGAGGAAAGAGTCGATATAGGCTAAGAAGGACAGTTGCACCTAATAAAATTACAAATGCTATCACTATCCGTCTTCTCATTCTCATTTTGTCTTCACCCTTTCCGGTCTGGGTATCTGCAAAGATACATAATATGTCACTCCCACATGAATTCAAATAAAGATAATTTAGTAATTAATTATACACAAACGTAACGATATAAAATTAATAGATTGGCTAATGCTCATTACCTGCTGCTAATGTTAATGCTTATTTGATATGATAAATTGGCACGTTTCTCCATTGCCTAGACTTCTTAATAATATGAAACAAGGAAAGCATCATATTGCCTCTTCCTCTAAGCAGTGTATATACTATTATATATTAGTTGTGCATTATATATTTCACCACTTCCGAGGGGTAAAGAAATGCTGCACCTAAAGGGAATTTGTTTATTGAATCATTTCTATATATTTATAACAAATATATGCGCTTGAAACTTTCAGTTGTCCAGCTTTTGTGCCAATGTGTTATAAATACTTTTGTTCATTGACAGGTGTCACAGTAACCGAAACCCAAGCTATTTTTGAAGATTCAAAAGATCCCGAAATAACAGAAATACTTGACATTTGGTATTTTAAAGTCAAATATATGAAGTCGGAAAAATATTTATTACGTCAGGTACAAAAATAATGCAAAGGACACAGACCGGGCTCACCAGGAGAAGGTTTCGTCTCAGCTCATCCAGTCTTTTGAAGAAAATAAAATTCGCCAAAAATAATGTACTAAAAGAAAGAGATCTTTCAAAGTAATTGTTCATGTCTCCATAAACGTTAGGAGGTTTTAGTGTTAAATGTTTCAGCTCCATTTTGTTAAAGCAGGAATCAACAGTGTCTCTACTGTTCTTGGTTACATTTTCCCATAGTCCATCAAAATGAACCGTTTTTAGCTCTTCGGATCCCACGTCTGACACTACTAATGTCAAGGAGGGCTTAAATCTCTTTTATGCTATTATCCTTAGTATCAGAAACTCAACATGTATATTCCTCTCTTCTTATTCCTTGATTTACTCTTTCACATCTATAAATCTACAAATGAATTTACATCGGACGTAGTCTCGTAAATCGTGACAGTGGGAATAGTTGTTTCTTTATCCATTGAGGGTGTTCATTTATTGCTAGGCAACGTTCTAGCCGGAGATGATGTTTTGGTTAATCCACTTTTGACTTTTGTTTGTGTCAAACAGTTGATCATGTTGAGACTGAAATCCTTGAGTTATTCTCTGCCTTAGGAGTTACCATTGCAATGGCAAAACGAGTTCATGATAATGATGCTTGATCAGGTCATTGTTCCTTTAGATGATACATTCGTAAGACATTGCATGAGGTATTGATTACATTGATCCTCTTTTTATTAATACTCATTCTCTCAGCCACAAAAGACAATCACTCATATCGAACAGGAACAAAACCCTGAGATCTCATGTTCATTTCAGATGGCTATAAGCGAAACTGTAGACACACATATCCTAGTCTGTTTCTTCAGTTCTGCTCATTCCCCTTTGCTTTGCAAGAAACACGAGATCTCAGGATCTTTTCCTTTTTGACGATAAGTAATTCTTGTTTGCCACTCCGATTAGAATTGAGAGAATGAGTAGCAAAAAGTGGATCAATATGATCAATACTTTTTGATTGATCAATACCTAGACCAAAGGTGATCTATCTAAAGACTGGTAAAGAAATGTCAGTCAAATAATTAATTTCCTGATCATCTTCATTTTCACCATTATTTTTGTGTGGCCTGAGTTCCAATAACTGTACAAGCAGGGTATAAATCAGGAATTTCAGTGTCAAGAGAATCAACTATTTTATACGAACAAGGCTTGTCAGCTGCAAGTAGATCAACCACAACCTTATCTCCAGCTGAGTCAATACTTAGAAATAAATGAACATTTGCATTTCCATTTGCATCTCTCGTTTTCCTTTCTTATTTGCATTTGCATCATTTCACTTTCCCTTTCCTAATTTGAATTTCTCTTTCTTTTTCTTCGGTATTAATTTGAATTCGCATTTTCTCTCTCCTTTATTAATTTGCATTTATTTCTCTCTTTTGTCCTTCTATTTTTGAATTACATCCTTTATTTTAAAGCTGATTTTTTTTAAAAATTTAATCCATTCGTTGTAAGCCGTCACATTCTTACAATTTTTGGTTTGTGTCAGAAACAAAACTAGTTACCTAGATGAGATTGTAAGAGCTTGTTGGCTTCTCGATGTCAAATCCAAATACCAGAGACAAAATAATTACAAAAGAAAATTAATTTAAATTTTTAAACGCAAATGTTAATTTCTCCGAAACACTTCTCAAAATTCTTATCTCGGACGAACTTTCAATTTATGTCACGACTCTGATATCACAAACTGAATAACAGAAAAAGCTACTACCAAAATATTTTGTAAAACTTAACTGATAATATTATTACCAAAGATATAAAATGAAAATTTAAGATGAACTTGCAGTATTCTGAATTAAATCTAAAATAATTCCAAAAGATCTGTCATAAATCCTGAAGAATAGAATGATCCGAATAAAGATTAGATAAATCGAATGTAATTGTTTATGCATAGGATTTAAAAGAAAGATTTCCATTTTTGATGACATTGTAAAAAAAAGGTTGCTGCTTTCACTAAAGATTTCTAATATGTAAAATAATATTTGAGATTCAACAAAATTTCAAAAATTAAGGAAATTTAAATTCCGAAAAAAAGATTTCTGAAATATTTTATGAAAAATTAATATATCCCAAATACCAGCACCCAATTTCCTTTGCTATGTTTAGTTTCTTACAAAACGCAACAAAAAAAGAGTGAAGCTAACAAGGTTTGTAAAATTTAACAAAAATAATTTATCTCCCTATACTAACAAGGTAACACTGTGAAAAAGAACTTATGGTCTTACGAAGCAAATCCAGAAAGAATCCAAGGATAATCAAAAACTTGAAAATAGAAGTCCTAGTGATAAAAAGTCCTGATGAAACTGAGTTCTAATCCCAATGAAATCCAAAATAGAGAGCGATGACGTATGCCGTAGTCAGCGTCACAGCATAAAACACTTTGACCTCTCTAGTGTTATGGCAGGAATAGTTATTCGTTCTCAATACATCAATAATAAATCTAGCTACGACGCAAAACAGATGCCCGAGTGTGGTCAATCCACAATAATGGAATAAAAAATGTTAAAACTAACAAACAAACAATTAAATAATTCAAATATACATAACAATCACCATTGACTACTTTATGCTTAGGACTTCTATCGCCATCGTCTAATTTACACATATTTTAATTAACACATAATAGTTTTATTGTATTGTCAGATATTAATAACAAGTCAGTAATATTCCTTCTGGGCCTTTTCTTCAATATTCATGGTCAATATATTGGATCATGCCAGCCAAAACCAGTGGTGAAAATTTAATTATTTACTATATCACATTTATCAATACCAGTTGGAGAAATTGGAAATCTGATATTTGCAAAAGTTAGTGTATCAAAATAAAATCTTAATATTTTATTCCGCTTTCATTTCGCTGGTTACAACAAGGCTAATAAAGCCTACTTAAAATTCTTAATATTATTAATTTTCTTTTCCTGGTAGTTTTGATAGATTTAAGACTAAGTTGTGCATTAAATTGAAATTAGTCGTTGAAATGTTAACCGATCACGTGTTTTGTTAATTATCAATAATTTAAATCTAAATTCGAATATGGTTAATGAAGACTATCTTTTGTATCAGCATTCTGCATTAAAGGTGCGGGGCCTAATTGGCGAAATATCCAGTAGAACTTTCATATGTTCTAGTGAAATGAATATGTAAGTTAAGTAAAACTTTCGCTATAATAACACAAGTTAGCCCATTATCTTTGCACAAGTTGTTATGAATTTCTCTCTGTTCAGCTTCATATGCTGATATAAACACGTGCCAGTCAATATTATATATGTTATCACTGGACACTTCATTCGTGCAATCAGCCAGGAAATATCTATATATTGTATAATGTTTTAAAATTATGCTTCACAAGTTGGTGTTGTGTGAGTTGCATTCATTTTATTGTTTCCATTTCTGAGCTTTGTCTGGTGGGTCTTCCTATTATTGTTTTCAGGATGTTGGTATTAGCTTTTATTTGCAGTTAGATATGGTATTACAGGTTTCCTATTTGCTCAGGTATTTCTGGAAATATTGGTTTTGTTTTTCTATGGGGGTTCTAGGATTTTATATTGGTTAATGATGTTCGTATCAAGAAACAAACGTGTTCTTGTTTTCTGTTTTAGAGCGTTTTATAATCATGTTTGAAAAACATAAATAGGTTGCATGATTTTGCTTTGGTTACAGTCCATTTAGTTACTGTTTACAGGGTCCTGGTAATGGCTTTCTTACTTGATTGATTACAATCTGATATAGGGGTTCCAAAATTATCCACTGTCAGGTACAAACAAATTAATCCTTACTTTATATGTTGTCCTCCTTTATTGCTTCAACTGGTGTCACATATATAGATGAATGATTCATATTGTCATAATTATTAATAAAGTTTTGTAAAATATTAATTATTCTCTAGAAAGGTAGAAAAGTATTCCTTTCCCTTTAAGATAATACTTAACATCTTTATTATAGAATTATATTCCTTCTTCAAATTGCAATTTATCTGGTTTCCGTAATCATAATATTTTTTTTCTCAAAACGTCTTGTTCTTCATCTAAACACTTTTCTTAGTGCAAATATATGTTTTGCCCGTGTATGTTGTCGGCAACAAGTATTGTCTGCAAGTAGTTGCCATAATGATTCCAGCACAATTCCTTTTTAAACATAACTAATCTTGCACATTTTTATTGTATAATTTAGTTTTACTTTCAAAATATTATATTTTTGTAATTTTTAAACATGCTAACAAGATTTACGTTATTTGCAATGTTCTTTGTTATTTCAAAATATGGTGTTATATAATTTTTCAACACTAACACTTTCAAATGTTTTTGTATGTGTTATTCCAAATATATGTGAAAATGACTTTGGGGATAACATCGTGATAATTTTCTGGTAGATAAACAAGTAACTCAGTTTAATAGCCATAAACATAAAAGATGTTCAGTTTTACAATCTCACATTATCCTTGGTCAGATCATTTGTTTACTTTCATTATATTTATTTCTTAATGGTATCATACCCATCAGCTAATGTTTCATACAATCGTCCGGTAGGTATCTTTTAGTATCATATAGGCAAAAACTAATTCTTTTAAAAATTTATAAGCAACTAATTAATGATTTTCCTCAGTAAAATTATACATTCATGGGGATTTGTGTTACATAAACAATAAATTCTAATATAAGTTATGAGCAAGATATTATTTTGCAGCATGCCTGGAAAAAACCGTACAGCGGATCTCCTGCCTTTTTCAGATAATATAATTTTCATTTTTTATTTTTAGCTGTATTATTTCAATAGAATAGATTTTTTTTACCTTAATACAATGGAGATGAAATGTAATTTTCCATTTAGTTAATGCTTAAATTTTCCAAGCACTCTTGTGAATTTATTTCACTGTATAATGAATGATTTCTAGGACAATAAGATGTATCACGCCGATGATTTATTATTATTATTATTTTGATGCAACCTTAAGTCCAGTTTTACCTTAGCATTCCGTATCTATTGATAGTTCATTTATTGCTTTTATTATTCCTGGTGTTAATTTGGGCATTGATGCTTTTAAATTATTTTTTCAACAGCTGTTTCGCCAAGTTCTTTAGATTTGGATTCAGCAATTTCCTTAACACTAATTGTTCAAGTGTTTTAGAACCATTGACGTTAATAGATCTTTACTAATTCATGGCAATCTGCACGTTAACAGTTTGGTTCTCGTTAAGACAACACTGTTCAATGTATCAAATATATTGTCAGATATTAAATTATCATTTACTCTCCCTTTCTAATACTTGCTAGCTCAACTCAATGGTGAATTAATATTAGCTAATATTATATTTCTGTCGCTAAATTTTAATGCATTATTAAAATGTTTTCATACAAACTAAAACTGTTAATCAAATGTTTTGGGATGTAAAATCAACATTATATCGCAAATTATATTTTACAGCATATTGTGTTATGCTCCATTGCAAAGGTTGTTCTACGTTAGTTATTCACAATTAGAATATTACGGTCAGGTCCGTATCCAATATAGTATATGCACCAAGACGTATATGTATCTGGTACCATGTACCATTAACAGAATATCTGACAATAATATTTACTCATGCAATATCAAACCAAATATATCAAACGTCTGAATCAATCAACGCAGATTTATATTTTTTTAACATATAAAACACTTGCCACTGCAACCACAACTGTAAAATTTGGTGATTTTTCACACGCTGCATTTGCACTATCATAAAATAGGGTTCTTTTAAATAATATCTCTATCATTTTCTATTATTTGAAATTATACTTCTATATTTATATGTGTTATTTATTTTTTTCAGCATGAAATTCCTTTAAGTTTTTCTACAATCTCCATGTTAATGTTTCTTTTTGGCTTTTTTATTTCTATTCCTATTACAAACACAGATTTATTGTAATCGTTTTATTAAATCATTTGATTCGTATAATATGTGATATTATTGCAAACAATTTCGAATTTTATTCAAATTTTATTACATAGATGTACAACCAACTTTATTATTTAAACTTAGACTTCCTGTACATTTTTCTTATATCTTTCTGCTTGCCTTTGTAATTTTTTTTCACAAAGGCAATGCTAGTAGTATTGTCTTCCTGAAGCAGTTCGCTATGTTAAATAGTTCTGCATTTCTAGTAAATTGAATGTTTTTTAATTTGATAAATTACCTTCCGAAAGATGGGTAACGTGATGAAGAAAGAGTATGTGATTGTTGCTTTACTACTTGCGGTGTCATGCTGTACACCCTGGCATAATCTATATGCGGTTATGATGCTTCTACCTGGTCCTGGTTTCCTTCAGTTTATTGTATCAGTTGATCTTGTTTTTTATTGGTTAATGTCGTCCTGCAAAACGTTTAGCTACCTCTACTTAGGATGTTTATTTACCTTGTATTTTCTCCAACAGCCACATTTTTAAACCTATTGTTTTCCAAGCATTTATCAATAATTTACTTTTGGTATTGTTTCCTATTTTCATCCCTTCACAAAGCCCATATATATATGCTACAATGATGCATAATATTACTAGATGTTACTTTATTGTAAACACTAAACAATCTATACATAATATTGCATTATCCTGAAGATAATTCCAAAGAAAACAACATGGTTTCCAGTATAACGAGGGTCAGTGTATCTTATACAAAGAAACCAAACGGTACTTTTCCTGTCAAAATTTGATATCAGAAAAATTCTTTATCTACATCTCCAGCAATATGGCTATCGGCAAGTTGCCTTTTGTTTGTATTATCAAATCCATTGAAAAGAATCTTGAACTACGGTTAATGTGTTCCTGAATAATGTGTTCCTGAATATCATAATACCTCTGACTTAAACATGCGTAACTAAAAGTTTGATATTACTTAACGACAACAGAGCATTAATTTTATTAATGTTTTTCTTATATTATCAATATAGTGAAAGACGATGACGTTTTGTGTATCTTCACCCACATGCATGTATTTAAAAGATTTCTTCATATGTTGTCCTTTAAAACTTTAAACATTTATTTCCAGCATCTCATATTTGGGTTGCGTATTATTTAATTGTAAATATTAAATAATTTTGTCATAACTAAAATATTTAAGTCATTCGTTGATCAATACATTTTGTCTTATTCCACTGGGCCTACTAACATATAATGACAAACAGGCATCCAAAACGAATAATTCTGGGTTTTTTCAATATCAAAATCTATTGTTTTTACAATATATATAACATTATTTATTATTGTCTTCATGACATCCATTTATCAAACATTGCATAACTACATACTTGCAAATCAGATATATGATCTAACTTAACATGTATAATTAATTTTCATCCAAATTTAAGCCATTAATTTTAGATACTATAACGGTGTGACCGCCTTTATCTTTAAAAATGTGTGAACAGCAGGTATTACACTCAGACTAGTACTATCTCTGACAACCGACGATATTAATTTAGCTACAGTTTTCATTACCATATAACGTTTTATGCAAACTGAGCACTATTTTTGTATATAATCATGGAATTCGTATGTGGTATGTATTATGTCAACGATTTGTACTATCATGGTATATTAATACTGCAATAGTTCTACACCTAACATTCTTATCTGAAATGAATACTTTCTCGGCACATGTATTAATTAAATTAGCCGCATTAGTCATGTGGTACTATTGGAAGGTGTGTTGCATATTATAGAATTACTTGCTGGTATGATAATTTAAGGCCCACCCACCACATTTTGTGATGAGTTTGCCGTGGCATCGGAAAAACTCAAAAGTAATATCGTATCGCTGATTTCGTTATAAATGAATTACATGAGAAAACCCCTGACCATTAATAAATATACTATAATACTTGGGTTTTGGTATCTATCATAGATATTATATCTGTCTAAAACTCATTGCAAACATTGCATTTAACCATAGAGTTCTTTCTCATTGGCAAATTCCCACACATAGAGCAAATGATTGATTTTGGTCAGAAATATTTATTTAATTTTTAGTAATATTTATCATAGACCAAGCTCAGAACGTTCTATACTTATCCCTTAAAGTGGATTGCCAAACATAACGTTTCGGACGGGTGTTTGACTTTTCATAATGCATATCAATATACTCTGAAACTTTGTTGCTTTTACTATAAACCAAATTAATAAAAACCGATGCTTTAATTAAAGATCATCAGTCCATTCCAAATACACAACTTTTTTGCTTGTAGTAAATAAAATAAACAGATTTCAATTAAAGCTAATCTACCAAACGTCTGCAGCGGAACAGATAATAATAATAATAATAATAATAATAATAATAATAATAATAATAATAATGAGGACTTTGTATAGAGCCTAATCTTTAGAAGCTCTAACCGCTTTACAACATTAGACAACACCTATAAGATAAAAAACATATAATGATATGATTACAAAAACAAAGACCATGAAATTAGAAAACATTTAAAAAACATGCTGAGAATATTTAATGTAGGAAACATTATTACGTCGTTAAGTTTGTTCTTGCAGTCAAAATAAGTGAGTTTTGAGAGCTCTCTTGAATGTGTCTTTGTGCCTAAGTTCAGTGGGCAATTCATTCCACGTTGCTGGGCCCTGGTATGCAAAAGAACGCTGTCCATATGACTTTGTTTTCATAGTGAGAATAATGAGTATACGATTGTGAGAAGAGGAGCGTAAGTATCTTGCTGGTGTGTACACATGGGTGAGATCGGATAGGTATGTTGGGCTAGAGTCCGACAGCAAAACGTAGCATAGAAAACAAATTTTGTGTTTGATTCTGGATCGAATGGATAGACAGTGTAGGGTACAAAGCAGCGGGGAGGTGTACTCTGATCGTGGTACTCTAAGTATGATCCGAGCAGCTGTGTTTTGAACTTATTGCAGTTTCTGGAGCAGATATTGAGATGAACCAGGCATAATTGAGTTACAATAGTCCAGTCTTGAAAGTACTAATGAACACACAAGTGTTTTAGTGGCATCAACTGAAAGATATTTACGAACTTAGCTAATGCATCTCAGCTCAAGATATGCAGCCTTGCATATGTTCATAACATGCATGTTGGTGCAATGTGAGAATACTCTCTAGAGTAACACCTAGGTTTCGTACTCATTGTGTGAATTTAATGTTGGTGTTGCCGATATTTATTGTTTGAGGTAAAGGATGTGAATAAGAAAGTCTTTGTTTTGTGATCAGAATGGCCTCAGTTTAATTATCATTCATCTGTAGCTTGTTACATGTCATCCATGATTTCACATCAGAAATGCACCTCTCTACACCTTGGATGGTAGCATTAACTTCAGTTGGGTAGCTAGAATTTGGGTGTCATCAGCGTACAATTGGTGAGACACTTGAGAGCGACTGAGTGTACAGAATGAAGAGAACAGGTCCAAGAACAGACCCCTGTGGAACACCACAACATAGATTAACTGGGCTGGAGTGTATTCCAATTGCAGATACAATTTGTGTCCTGTTGACCAAGTAGGACTTGAACAACAGTAAGGCTGTATCATGAATGCCAAATACATGCTGGAGACGGTGAAGTAATATATCGTGGTCTATTGTGTCAAATGCTGCAGACAAATCAAGGATGGTGAGGACTGTAATCTTTCCGTTATACAACGTAGAAAGAATGGCATTAACTACTTTTAGAAGAGTAGTTTCAGTACTGTGGCAAGGGCGATATGCAGATTGTGCATTCTGCAAAGACTGTTTGAATTCAGATGAGATACAAGCTGGGATAGAACAACCTTTTCTAAGATTTTTTAATATGAATGGAAGATTAGAAACTGGGCGGTAGTTCTTTAAATCGTTATGGTCAAGTGTTGGTTTCTTTAGCACAGTCTTTACAATGGCAGTTTTGAAAAATGATGGGAATTCACGGGAAGAGAGAGAGAGGTATTAATAATATCAGTTAATGAATGCAATACTGGACCTAAGCACTCAAACAGCAGTGATATTGGAATTGGATCAAGTTCACTAGACTTTGGTGCACTCTTCATCACGATTGAACGTACGAAATCCATAGAGACAGGTTCAAATGCTGCTAATGGTTGCCGCTCAAATTCTGTATCCCATCTCTACGGTGAGTCAATTGAAACTGTGGTGTCAAGCTTATCTCTAATGGTTTGTACTTTGTCACGGAAGAAATTTGCAAACATGTCCGGAAGGTCGACTGGAGAGAAGGTAGTTGGAAGTGGCGTGGATTTGTTCCTTAACATTAGCTTGTTAGTAATCTCGAAGAGATCTTTGCAGCTGGAACTTTCCATGATCTTATTAGTGTAGTGGGCTGATTTCGCTGCATTGACTATATTTGTGATATTCTTCTTAGAGGCTTCATAGATTTGCTTATGAATAGTGAGTCTGGTGGAAAGCCAAAGCCTCCCAGCTTTACGGCGGTCTCTTTTAGCAGCGCGAAGCTTGTCCCTGACACTGCTATACCATGGATAACACTTTTGATTTGATACTCTGCACTTGGTAGCTGGTGCATATTTGTCATGCAATGAACGCAGGCAGTTATCGAGTTGTTCTGTGGTAGAAAGTAAGTAAGTTGTTAAGTTAGCTTGGATGTCGTGCATTAGTTTTGTTCTATTTATCATACGGAGGTTTCTCTTAGTAGCAGATAAAGGTGGAGTGTTAGGGACTGATACTTCAAGATGGCATATAATGCAGAGGCGATCTGATGCAAGGTCATGGGATACCAGGGAGGACCGTAGAATGGTATTATCAGGTCTATGAAGAATCTAGTCTAAAATGTGACCGTCTTTATGGGTGGGTTGGTTAACTAACTGTTTGAGGTTGAAAACATTAATGGAGCCGAAATAAGGGATATAACTGGAATTCTTCTTCCTGTTCTACGCCTGCCAGCTTTGAAACAACGTTTCTTTTTTTCGCTTCTGTTTACATTTAGGTAATGATGAATGTAATCCCAGATCGTTTAGTCTAGAGCACAATGTAGTGTGGAGAGCCAAAAAGTGATCATTTAAAGCAATTAATGAGGGTCCATCGTAGCACAAACGGGTTGACTGGCGAGTATCACGTGATGGCGATTTGTTCAAAAACAGTGGAGCAAGACAGCTGAGGAAAAGTCTAATTGCCGTCATTTCCAAACAAGGAGATGAAGAAACACATACGAATTTAATAGCCAATACATAATGAACACAATAACGTAGATGAAAACAGGCAACAAGCAAAATGTCATGAAAACGACAATAAAAAATGGAACAGCTGCTTCAAGCCAGTTAAGCGATAGCGGCCATCTTGGATTCAAGAAGAAATTGAGAACAAGATGTTGAGAAGAAATATATATCTTTGATAATTTATTTCTCATGGGATCATAATAGGAGCTAAAGTAATTGCTTTTTTTCCATTCGAAATAAAAATGAATATTCATGATGATTATTTGTTATTAGATTTGAAGGCTTCCCTTCCATTTGAATTCTTTCTTACCGCCCATATTCAAACTCCATAATATTATTGTCCATTCATCAATTTATCCACAGCGAACAATTTGTATTTTATATTTCTTTTTATCATTTTCATCATTAGATCATTAGATGCAGATATTGACATATGAACTTCTTTTTATGGCATCATAATATGTGTATGTTAGTGTTTTCAAAGTTATTTATGTAAGCTGTTGTTAAATAGCAATAACCTAAATTTCTAGAGTGTCTCTCACGTATCTTTTAAACTAAGATTAAAGGTAATAGGATCTCTTGCCTTTACAGCGATTCTATTTTTTAACCAGTTGCTCAAACCTATATATTCGTTGTCATCAGGCGTTGCTGTTATATCGTTAACAGCCTTATCAAGCTTCACATCAAGTTTAGCTGCATTCGAGAGGAAATTGGACACAATATAACACTTCAATGTACGAATCATCTAGCTCATTTTCAATATCTACAATTTCCCTTTTGGCGCAAATTGAGTATAAGCTAACTGTATATATGTTGATCCAGAAGGTGTTAATGTTCCAAAAAGAGTTACTCTTTTATGCCACATAATTTTTTAATACAAATGTATTATAACAAATATTGTATGAAAATCCTAACAATCAAAAGAATTATTAAAAGTAAAGGATTAGATAATACTGCGATAACCAATAACCAAACAAAACTTATGACGGTTAGAAATAATTGGTGACATTGAAAATACTTATGACATTAATGCAACAATTTGGATGCCACAGAATACAAATAAAACAATTGTCAAATTTGTGTCTTGAATAAAAGTCAATGATAATTGTTACTTTACGTTCGTCCTCTTAGTTTTCTTTTTTTTCTTCTTGTTTGTATATTTCATTTTTTTCGGAGGAATATTATTGTTGTTATTGCAATGAAATTAGGCACATTTCGGAAACATATAATCAAAGTGTTTTTTATCGTTAGATTGTAATTTGCAGCATATGTAGCTGATATATTAAGTCTAGTTCTTTGATCTGGATTTAAATTCGCTTTCTTTATAATGTATTATCAAACAGACTGGCGTTTATATGATACATAATACATGTTATGTGTTTTTTGTGTTTTTGTTTTCTTTGAACATAATAATATTTTGATTTGTATGAACATCTTCATATGATATTCTTTTATCTCGTGAGAAGAAGTCTACCAACGACGTTCATGTCAAGCAATGTAAACCAATGATATGCCAAGGCAGGATGTTATTAGGAAATCGGTGTATGATATTATGCACAAATTAATACTGATGCATATGCTTAGATTAAATACAATTAGCGTTACTTATCATAAGATTAATAGACACCTAGGTCAGGACACTCTTTCAATGGAATATAGAATTTGTATCCATTTATGACGTTCAGAGAGTTTTATGTTAACAATAAAGTTGGTTTTTATCCAAGCCTAGTTTGTATAGGAGTGTCTCAAAAATTTACTTCATTATCTTTTGTGTTACATGTAAAGATTGTCCTAAAATAAGGACTAACACTGCATTTTAATGCATACATACATTTTACAAATGAGACAAATGTATTTTTTGTCACATTTGTATGTTTATATATTTATCTTTGTCCATATATATGCGTATGTTGATCGTCCTTGTCAAATTTAGTGGTCAAGTTTCTACTGATAGGACGATTTTCCTTGTCAAAAGATAGTAATATTAGACTCGATAAATATGTTTATTTCTTTATATATTCATCCCTATTGTATTTTATTCTTGATCATTCTTATATTTGTACCAATTTACTTATCTTTCTCTTCTCATTTTTTGAAACAAAATATTATGAAATTATTTAGATTCGCTCTGCTGAAATATGTCAGTTTTTCATACCTATTACAGGATGAAAACTGATGTACACATTTTTGAAAAGTGTTTATTAATAAAAACAGCAACACAATCTTAGTGCCTTTTAGTGATATAATGTATTATAAATGATTAATGATTCTGTGATAATTTTGTAAACATTGTTCCACATTTTGCGGGTATGTGCTGATGTTTGTTCGATGGTTTAGGAAGAACTTTACCATCGATGGAACAACTTTTTTTACCATTAACAGTTTGAAGTGTATTAAACTGATCAAATTATACGCAGGTCGATGCAAAATATGAGATAGAATGAAAATATCTTAGTAACTTTCTGAATGATAGCTAAAAATCCACACTCCAATATTATAGGTAGAAACCATAATATATGTTATATGATCGATCACATTTTTGTACTGGAATTTTAAAATCGCCACCATCTACAGGACCTCGATTGAATTGTGTCACGGGAGAAAAATGTGTGACCCCAAGCATTTTGGTGTGCATTAAAATAAATAGGTTAGTCTAATGTCGAGAAAAAAGAAGATCAAATATAAAGATAGTAACAAGGGCTAAAAAATATCCATCCAAGTAGTGTTATAAGATTAACACAGATTAAATAATATTTTGTCCCATTCTTTTTCTGAAGCGAGATCATCGACAAACGCGACATTAAGTATTATAAATAGTGTTAATTTTAAAGCCTGGATACATATGAATACAAATGTAGCTTAAAGGACTATATAAAATGTATTTTTATCTCTGTTGCTCTCTTTGTCTTTGTTATCACGTATACGCATAACTCAAATATAGACGATTCGCATTACATGCTATTTTCCAATAGAGTTAATTACCACCGGCCGGAACTGGTGATTGCAGAATTAAAGCAATGCAAAATTTTACGACTCATACCAATATAAATGATATTAATTAATGTAAGTTACCAAGGCATTTGCAATGTAGTAACAATGCAGTAGCATTGTGTTTTATCTTTAAAGCTAATATTTTAAAATATTTATGAATTATTTTAAGTTAACAGTCATCAATTTTTATATTTTAAATTTTATTTTTTATTGTTGCCCCAACGATGGGTGTCTTGTATTTGCCGTTAACTAAATCGAAGTTGTCAGCATCTATACATAACAAAGGTGTGTGTGATTTATACATTGTGAGTGATTTAGAATTAGCAAGGAAGTTTTTATATTGGAGATATATTTTCAACTCCGCTTAGGTTTGAGAGAGAGAAGGAGAGAGAAAGAACGTAACGGTATAGCACGTGGATTTCGATACTGTTAATACTGTAAGCTAATAGAATATATACAATATAACAATTAGTTACAGTTACCACTATGAGTTCACTATATGTGTGTATATGAAGCTTTTTATGTATCTATATATTTAAAAAACTAAGTAACTAATAATCTTGAGACATTGGCTGTATAATATATGTTACTCACGTGCTTGCAATAAAGATATAATATTACTGACATCTTACATTATAATTCATGTTTGCATGTGTAACAATTCCTTTTTGTTGTAAACGTATTATACAATTTATTATATACTGAAAATATATCTTCCCAAAATTTATATTAGACTGTTTGATTTTCGTTAAAAAATCTCTTATAGGCCTAACAGATTTGTCCGCGATTGAAGTAGATGCAACTAAATGAATTTATTCATTTTATTCTGAATTAATAACTTTTATAATCCATTATACCCTAAACATATTGAAATCCACCTCCCACATAGTGATCTCTAAAAGTGAATTTTCTTTTAATGTTACCTCTTACCCCACCCAAGACAAACTTAAAACGAGAAAACTAACTTCGTTAATCAATTGTTAGGAGGTTTGGACAAAGTTACTAATAAACGTACAAATTTTGATAATGATAAGCTTTTAATCAAATGGGGTTCGTTATCTTTTTGACCATTTCGAAAAAAGATTTCTACCAACTTTAAATTTACTATCATAATTTAATTTCACCATGTTGTTTAAGCCTGATGACAAATGCAAGCTCAGGTAACTTATTCAAATGAATTCCAATTTAGATTATATTCTCAACAAAACCTTATATTACTTTCCGTTGCATAACATGTCCAGACTGCTTTGGTTCTTTATATGTTTGTACTCAGGCTTGAAAAATTAAAGTATGGACATATACTGTTTGGTTTGGTTTGGTGCTTACGGCTCAGCAATATAAATATGTTATTTATTGCAGAGACAATAGGATTAAAGTACCTTGCCCAAGGACACACCATGGTTACTGACAAGTCTGGTCCGATAATAGGATGTGAGTCGGCTTTTATACCGTGACCTTCTGCGTCTCTTATCTATGACGCAAAGTAGAGTCTTTTCAGAACCAGTAAGAGTGAGCGTTGAGTCTTCCGTATATTTCGAAATAAGGTAGTCTTTGTTATTATATTAATTCGGATAACATATTTCCTGGTCATAGGAAATAATATCTTTGTACACAGGATAAAAATGTACAAAGATAGGGCATCTGTAGACCTAACGTAGATTTTAATAGAACACAATGACAAGCTTTTCCTATCAACAATTACACACGACTTTATATTGCTGTAAAAAAGTATTACCCATTTGTATATTCTTCGTCCAAATTAACAAGTTCCAGAAATTCTCAATGAAGGGCTATGCATGTGAGTCACGTTCGAGACTACAGGTGCATAAAAATATACAGTAATGGAATGTAATACGAATACCAATGGAATTCAGTTAGTACTTTATATATTTTGACTTGTGATAGACATTTTAGGATTATTTCTCAATACTGTAGGTTCTTTAAAAAATTTCACTTTTTATTTAGGGAAATAAATTATTTGTTGAATTTTACAAAGCTTGTTGATTTTCTACTGTTAAATAGTTTAAGGCCACATAGTCCTAATATTTTTCAAATTCAAGTAAGTGAACTCCATTTCTATTATTTGTCTCTCGAAACAGCAAGAGTTTGAATTATGTACGAATACTTTTTCCTATGTATTTTCTTCAATAAAACCAGGTTGTTCCATATTAAATATTATAGAACAACTTGTATTAGTCTTTTTGCAATTCATGCTGATGTGAGTTTTAATGGACACATTTAATAAAGAAATTGATTTCCAGTCGAGTTTATCATTTGTTTTGGAAGACAAGTTATAACATCTTTCTGAGTTGACTACATTTCTCTAAAGCTATATGAATAAATAAATGCTGTTATAAAAGGAACACTATTTTCTATCACCTGGATCTACTTTATGAAATGAGTACTATTTCTTTTCCTGACTATTAGTGTAGGTTTCATTTAATTGGAAACAATTAGACATCATTTGCTGACTACTTCCTATTTCCAAATCATATAAATATTTTGCTGCTGTTTACTATCCTCATTCCATTTTGCCTTTATTTTATTCCATTGCACAGGGACACATCACATCATTATGTTATCCATGCATTTATAGATAACCAATGTCCTGTAATTTAGACCACTACACGCCAAGGTACAGTGCAACTAGGAAATCGATATATCATATTATGCACAAGTAAAAATCGTTGCCTATGCATCTAGTGAAAACATTCCAAAAAGAGCACTACTACTGCTACTGATACTACTACTACTACTATAAAAATAATAATAATAATAATAATAATAATAACTTACCAATGACAATGCACTTCATCGACAGGATACAGCACTCCTATCGTGGCGGCCTACGCCGTAAGAGGTATTTGCAGCAGAATGGGTTTAATGTATTAAAATAAAGGTCTCCTTCTGATATTTACTTTTCCTCGTTATGTTGTGTCGTTGGGGAAGCTTTCTCCAAACTATGTGATTTCTTCTATACCATCAAATAAAATAGTTGTAAGTGGCAAAATAGGGACAGAAATAACACTTAGGGTACATGCGAATGACACTTTGATGACGAGGCAATTTACAGTGAGAATGACACTTGAAGGACAATGGATTTTAACATGAGAATCATATTTGTAGGCATAACAGGAAATTAGTATGGAAGCGGTACTTGGAGACAAACAATGCACCTCGCAAACCTTCAGGACAAAAATACCACTTAGAGGCAAAATAAAATTCGCTTGTGAGGCACCTGAGGGTAAAGAATGAACTTGGCGAACCTTCAGGACAAAAAGTGGAACTTAGAGACAAAATGTATTTGGAGGGGAGCGGTACTCGAGTACTAAAATTGGACCCGGTAATCCTTCAGAACAACAGGCGCCACTTGACGCAATTGTACCCTTGTTATGGAGCAGCGCTTGAGTGCAAATATGCACTTGATGACTCTTCGGGGCAACATGAAATTAGTGACCCATACGTACGCATGGAAAGGAATGTGTGACATGACATGCAGTATATAGTTGCTCCATATTGAGGTCAACATGAACAATATTACTAAGTTTTACACTTGATGACACTCTAGAAAAAAGGGTTGATGGTACCAAACAAACAAACAAACAAACACAGAAACGCACACATTGTTCATGTATTGAGTGACAGTAGAAGGGACGATGGCCTAGTTTGAAGGCGAGCGTTATAAAAAAGAGTATTTTATTCAAGACGTTTACGTTTGGCATGGTATATTTTCCTTACGTAAGTTTCAAATAAACACACATTCCACTTAGGAAATCGCATCAATAGGAAAAATCCACTTTTCGGCAACATATCACAACAGTAAACTGAAGACATATTTGACTAAAATCATTCTGTTTTCAAAATTGTTGCTGTAAATTCTCACAAATAGTCCATCCAAACATTAAGTGAGTTTTTTTTAAATAAGAGTTACACAGTTTACATGGGTCCTGAATGGTACAATTGTTTGTCCTTAGCTGTATTTCATCATTTTTTTGTTTGTTGGTAAAACGCCTAGTGGTGATACACAGAAATACACGTCTAATCACGTCATTGCATGAAGAAGATATGAAATCTCACACACTATCCAACATACCACCTCTACCATAAAATACCCCCAAAACACTAGCCCGAATGTATTGTGTATTGTTCATACAGTAACTATAAAACTAAACGGTGAAGGTTTCGAAATAAAGTACATGTGACGCAAGCAAACATAATATCGATTACATCATCTATACCAACCAACAACCCATACATACTACCCCAAATACATTGTGTTAGCGTAAAGTTTAAAGAAAATATTAATTCTCACAAGCATACCATTCACCACACCAAACATACCATCGACAAGACCATATACACAATCCAAGCGCCCTTGTGTAGTGTCTAAAATCCCACACCAACTATCAGATGATAGGGCATTGTGTTGAGGAAGGAGATGACATCGCGCAAACATGGATTCCACAAATACCAATACTATCCAAAACACCAAAGAAAATCCCAAAATCTCTCTCAACACTCGTCTCCAGACTAGAATACCATCACTCCATACAGTATCGATTTCTTACTTTGTGCATGTCAAAACACCTTGCTAATCTGATCTTCGTCCGATGCAATAGCATTTTAACACTTTGTGTCTGTCAGAATGTTTAAGAGCTAAAAGATTGTTAGTTATAAAAGTCAAATTGATTTTCAATATTTAGTGTGGAGTGAAAAATAGTACAGTACAATAGATCTTTAATTGACAATAATTAGGCAATGGCTTGCTCCGTATGTTTTGAAACTTTGGAATAAGAATATGAAAGGCAATTCTTCCTAAGTCAAAAATACCTATTTATAACAAACCTAATCTTTTGTAAGCTGGTTGATAATTAAGATAGATCAAGACGTGTTTTCTTTTACTGTTCTCAGGCTGACGATTTGTGGATTATTTTTACCTTTGTTTGTAATAGTATCCAGGTGTGTGCAGCTAAATGTGACATCTTAACAATTGGTACATACAGCAAATGTTACGGTATAGTGAACAAAATTGCCCATGAACATTTCTACATAGAATGTGTCATTGTCTCCATAAATTCATACAAAGGTGACGTCATGTTAATTTCTGATTATCCTATAATGCCGCAAACAAATAACATTAAAAATAGTACCCTATGTTTCTTTTACTATTCTCTCTCCAAAAAAATCGTCTCCAGACTAGAGTACATTCCCTTCTCTCGTCACTCAGTACAGTAACATTGTGTGTGTGCCTTTGTGTGTGTGTATGTGTGTGCGTTTGTGGTTTATTTACCCCATCAATCCTTTTGTTGTATGCGTGCTTGTTTCAGATCGAATTTTAAAGGGATCATTTTCCCGAGTGTCATCAAGTGTAATACATATAGTTAACTGCATTTGTATGGTCAAAATGTGAACGAGTTTTTCGGATGTATACTCTACGACCTGTGGGAGTGTTGTATTCATCTGACAAAACCAGTTGATATTTTCCCATACAAATGTTGTAACCTTTTTATAATATACTCGTGTTATTATTCTACTTAAGGCCTGATTATATAAAAATACACTACAAGAAAGTAATTCAATTTAAGTTGTATTCCAAATTTAAATAGACAATCGCAGATTCATCCACACACAAAAACAATATCAATGCGCACGTAACTCCGAGCACCGAAATTTGAATTTATTCGAGCGCACATCACTTTCAAAAGAATTCTCGTTTGATCTACTTAAAATTTAAATTTAGAAATTTATTATGAATGAATGCACATTGCAACAGCTTTTCCAGTTGGTCCGGAATTAATGGAATTTATATTTTTGTCGCTTCTACTCAATAACGCTGATTTTGGACACGGTTTTAACAGGTGTGTCAATTCCACACTAAATACACGTGTCTGTGATTTGTCAAGAGAGGAACGAGTCTTGACTCAGCTGCATGTGTGTTTCTGTTCTGTCATTGATGTTCGAAATCATAATGTGAGACAAATATGAATTCTTTCAATTTCAATCATCTAAAAGACGCTATGGACTTTATCACCTTCATTTCATTTTGAGTGCAGTAAGGAGAATGCTATTGCACCTGGAATGAAGTTATAATCCATGAAATAGCTCATGCATAAATGTAAGTATATTTTGAGATTCTTAGTTCCAGCTAAAGAAGACATGTTTACTGGTCAATTGCATGTTCCCCCAGCTATGTTATGACCTGTGTGATGTCTATTGCTAGCCTAAATCCAAAACATTGTATCAACAAACTTAGCTAGGAAAATTGCAGAGCAACTGGTTTGTGACAATCCATTCAGCTGGCAGAAATAAGAACTCTTGGTCCTCTCTACATATTGACTCTCAATCCCTTACTTTTCTACAAAAAAAAAAAACTTCAGTTTCATTTGACCTCAATCTGCGCATCTATATACTGCATGTGACATCAAGCATTACTCTCTAGGCGTACATAAAGGTCAGTAAGCGTTTTTGCACCATGTGCCACTTTTTGTCCAGAAGAGACATCAAGTGCATTTTTGTCCTCAAGAACCGCTCCCTGCTTTTTGCATTTTGCATCTAAGTACTCCTAAGTTTTGTTTTCTGAAGGTTTCATAGGTGAAATTTTTGTCCTTAAGTGCTTCTCCCCGCCAAGTGCATTTTGCCTCTAAGTGCCACTTTTCTCCTGACCTGTCGCCAATTACATATCTGGTCCCTAAGTGCCTCTCCCATGTTAATTTCCTGTTATGCCCCCTTATGTCATTAGATCCTAAATTCCCCTTGTCCACTAAGTTGTATTCCCATGTTAACGTCCCCACATACAACTCTAAGAAGCAAAGAAACACTTCCTTAAATACCAAGCAAGAAGAATATATTTTTTTACATATGATAATGCACATCCATCCATCCATCCATCCATCCATCCATACATACATACATGCATAAATACATACATACATACATACATACATACATACATACATACATACATACATACATACATGCATGCATGCATGCATGCATGCATGCATGCATGCATGCATACATAACATAACATAACATAACATAACATAACATAACATAACATAACATAAGCAGCAGAGAGACTGAGCCCACCAACTATTTCATTTCAACAGAACCCCTATCGAAAACATTTCTGATAGAAGATCTTATTTCACAAAATAAACCCTCTATTCAGAAAACTATGATAAATAACTCTTCTCTGATGACTAGATGAGTTATTTCATGAAAAATAACTCACTATAAAAATGTTTCTTGACTGGGGTTTGGTCGACGAAACACTTGGTGGCTCAGTCTCTCTGCTGCTAATCATGTAACTATTTTTTAATCTTAAAGGATTTCTATTTGAAAATTGTATCCAACCCAACTCGGTATCGTGTCCGAGGATCAGGTAAATTTATCGTCACAAACCCGTGTGGTTTTCGTTGAGCATGACTAAAGAAATTTCTGAAATTATTAAAGTCCATATCACCACCGCACCAAGTCTGATCAATATTTCGTAACGTGTGTACGTCAACTCCGTTAAACACTGCAAGAACGTTACAGTTATCTCTGATCACTTTCGGAATTTGTGTATAACGTTGAGTTCCATAAATCACATCGGTGTTTTTATGCCTGCCACGTGAAAATATCCTGGCAGGATTTAATTGTTTATCCAACATGATGTCGTCATACACGACTAAATTATTAATACTCCCATCAATATCATCGATACTCGGTGCTTCATTGATATCAGTTATAAAATCAATAACATCTTTGTCGTTTATCGATTTTGCACTTTCGTTAAAATCTTTTAGCACTTGATAACACCGCTGATCGTCCACAGACGGGGCTATCAAATATAATTTATCCCAATTCATCCACTTCATTATTAAATTAAGTAACAACTGCGTCTTACCCGACCCAGATGGACCTATAATAATCATTCGAATAGAATTTGGTAGCAGTGAGTTATGTTTGATTGGCTCTCGTCGCTTTGTCGCAGAAAAGTCAGTGATCTCCATTAGATATATCATAAAATAAATATGAATTTATATTGTGTGAAATGCCGAGCACATACCCCAACTGGGGATACAACAACAATTACAACAAAAAATAATCGACAAGCGCTCACGGGCAAGTGTGAACGATGCGGTATAAAAAAATTTAGATTTATTAAACAAAAAAACGGAGGTGACATCGCAGCCAAGTTAGGAAAATTACCAGGAACACCGTGGGCTAAATACCCAGGAGAAAAACATCTTCCAGGATATAATTACTGTGGTCCAGGAACCCGACTTGATATCAGACTTGATGACCAAGATCAACCAAACCAGGTGAGTATCCGATAAACGCTATTGATAAGGCGTGTCATGCTCATGATGTAGCTTACCGAAGCAAGGATTTGCAACAGCGCCATCTCGCGGATGTGAAATTAATTCACGCGTTAAATGCCATCCCTGATAAATCTTTCAAAGAAAAGTTAGCGTCCTGGTTAATAAAATCCGCAATGAAAGGTAAATTAGCGTTAGGTACTGGTATATAATGGAGTCGATTTATTATTCCCCAAGCGGATACTGGAGAGGTAACGCGACAATTAGTAAACTCGCTGAAGCAGCAAAAGTTACGGCGGTTACTGCCAAAAATTGGTTATCCCGACAGGCAATATGGCAAATTTATCTACCACGCCCTAAACAAATTCACTTCGCGCATTTCGATGTTAGTGTACCAAATGAGGTTCATCAAGCTGATATATTATTTCTGCCACATGATACTATCCGAAGACGCACATACAAGTACGCGTTAACCATAGTTGACGTTGCCAGTAGATACAAAGATGCGGAACCGTTAACAACTAAAACAGCATCTGAGGTTGCTTCTGCGTTTGAAAGAATTTATCGGTGAGGACCTCTGCGATGGCCAAATTTATTACAAGTTGATCCTGGCAAAGAATTTCAAGGTGCAGTATCATCGTTGATGAAGCAACATAATGTCACCATACGACGAGGACACACTGAAATTCACCGTGATCAGGCAATTGTTGAGCGATTCAATAGAACACTTGCTGAGCGGTTATTTGGATATCAATACGCGAGGAAATTCATTCAGGATACGAGATCGCGCGAATGGGTTGCAAGATTACCAAGCGTGATAACTGCGCTAAATAATGAAATAACTCGAACAACCAACATGAAACCTGCCATCGCGATCACGAAAAAAAATATACCACTACAACGAAAGAAAGAAAAACAGCAAATACTGGGTAATGTTACTGTAAGATATTTATATGAACCAGGTGAACTTGAAGGTGGTAAACGAAGAGCGACTGATCCCATTTGGAGTGTTACCACACATAAGATATCCACCGTGACAAGATCCACTGGCAGACCAGCAATCTATAGATTAGATTCAACTGCTCCTCAACGTGGATTCACCCGTGAGCAACTTCAGGTAATTCCCGAGGACACACAATTGCCGCCAAAATCACTGAAGTGACTTAACTAGCGCTGGCACCCCGACGTCGATTACGCTCAAGACAGGTCAACATGACATTATCACGTGTATGACCGCGACTGTTATCTTTTCTGTCTACGGTAAATTGTCTTGAATTTTTATTCGAATACTGCCATAGCATTATACAATTACAACTCGCACAGTGATTATTCTGCTGTTGTTTCAGCGCAATGACGAAGTCATCGTCAAGATCAAAACCGCGATTATTTTTTTTGTCACTCTGTTTGTAACCGGCGAGTTTTTTTCTTATTACATCACCATCGCTGTTGTTTTCATTATTAATTTTATCAGCGTTTGATTCATTCAAGACAATTCTTCGCAGCTGAGATATTCTTCTGACTCTGGACACAGTCAAGTAGACTAAGTTCGACCATTCGATTCGATCATCAACGATCCAGACAGTTGTATCAGAGATAGTCAGTCCTTGAGAACAATGAATGGTATTGCGTATCCTAGCGTCCACGGGGATTTATTCATCGCTAGTGCATCCTCGACAGCATCGATGTCAACTAACACAATATCATTCAATACTAAATTCTGTTTCTCTGTCCCTGACGCACTCAGGCGTCCTGGAATATCAACATCTATATTTTGTAACCGCGTATCAGCTGGTCTATAACATAACGGCGTTGGCAGCATTGGAAACTTTTTTTTTTGCAACCGAAATAGCTGTTGTTGAAGTGTGTCTCTGACTATCTTTCTACTTGCCACTATCAAATCGTCTGGTTTCCACACGCGTAAAAAGTCACTCATCGAAGTTTCAGGAATCATCTCGCGCATGATTTCACATTGAATTTTATTCGGTTGTAGCCTGATTAGAGTTTTAAATTCTTTCAACGTTGCATCAAGTGCTCGGTAATCATCAGACACTTCTTTGTAATAATCAACAAAATTCCTCAGCCAATCATGAGGAGATGCGCCGACAAACGGAGGTGGTTGACCGTGATCGCCGCACATAATCACTGCAGTATTTTTCGTTAGCAGCCAATCAAGAAATGCTTTTAACGTTTCCAGCGGTACCGTACATATCTCATCCCAAATTATTATATCATTGATATATTTTGTTCCCATTCGCTCTGGCGTCCACGTACCGCCGCTGTATTTGAAAAAGCTGTGATAAGTACAAGAATTGACTCCTCGCTGTTTCATCTCCCTGGCAAGTCTGTGTGTAGGTGTTAGCACAATCATTTCTGAATTTCGAAATAATTCAATCGCTCGAGTTGTTTTACCAGACCCTCCCGGCCCGTTCAAATAAACAGTTTTATGTCTGGTGATTGGATCATACACAGATGGTGCGGAAGATATTTCTGGCATCTCGGATTTATAATAATTATCCTCGATTGCAACATCAGCGGATTTACAATACTCGTGCAACATCTCGGCTTTTATTCTCCACGAACTCCATTCATCTCCGCCGCAGAATTTCATTATATCGGTCAGTGATTCTGAATATTTTTTATCAATATAAAATGAATCCGTGGCAACTCTAACTGCCATACCAGTATGGTATGGGTCAGGAAATCGATTTACCATCGATAACAAATTTATAGAAACATAAGCCAGCATTGAAGATCTCAAATGTGTGTATTGAGGCGATTCTCCGTCGATATAACTTACAATTGTGCCCAACTTTTTCCCGTCGGACAAGAACACATCCTCCCTGTTACAAAATATGTCTCTGGCAACCGCGTCGGCGATTATAAAATCCAATTCAGCTTCATCGATAATCAACCGCGAGTGATGCATTTTATGATCAAATGCTGCACCCTGAGTAAATTTACCGAAGATCTTTCGCTGTGCTTTCACTGTTTTTGAGTCTAATCTTGAGAATTTCAGGAGCTCCTTCGCGGATAGCATCAAGAGGAGTTTCTGGACGTGCTTGTGTCCATTCTTCGATAACTTCATCGAGAGTTACACGTTCTGGTGTTGGTAACCAAACTGATGTCTGCGGTTGATAACATATAATTGCTTCGCTGACGGTCAACGACAACAGCATGCCGCAGTCAAGCATATATCGCAATAACACTATTGGTACCCAGCGCTTTTCAACCAAGTGTCTGCCAAACCAAACATAACAAATCGGATGAAGTCCCGCGGCGAATTCAAACGAAGTCACACGAGCAAATCCTGTCAAATCAAAATCGGGTAAACTGCCGTTTACGGCGACTCGTGTCATCGAGTTCGTGGGATGTCCGAATCGCTTAAAGTATTCGCGGCACTCGCCGTTCCCGAGAAAGCTTCCTGGGTAGCAGGCAATCATATCCACGGAAATCATATCCCGGAAGTCATATCGGGTATTCCACAACCCGCCATGACTATACTCGACACAACTTAATTGTATATCTGAAAGAAACTGACTTCGGGTTGGTCTCCACGAATTTCTTTCTCTGGCGGCGTGAGCGGCAACACTTGGAACTGAAAAACAATTAACCAATAACTGATCAATGTTGTCGCTGGAAATGCTAGCATTTCTCACATATTGTTCTGCGAGTTTTTTCATTTCTTGTTGCAACGATTCCGTCCGGTATAATTCCCCGTTGGGTTTCACAAATTGATCATAGTCCCCATCTTCAGAGCTCCTAAATAACCACACCGACACAGGATCGGTTTTACTCAGCGCGTAAATAACCTCGTATATGTTTCCGCGATAAAACTTGACAACACGATCTCGTGGAAATATTGTAACCGCATCAGTCCACGCGTGCGAATTATGATCAATAATTTAAATCGGTGATCCTGACTTTTTATAATGCTTCGAATTATATAATATTTCCCCGGTTAGTGTTTTTACTGTTATTGAACATTTTAATTTACTTGATAGCACAGCAACATCATTTATTGTTGCCCCAGTATCCTTAACCGATTCACCCCATGATGTTATTTTTTCACGTCGCAGGTCGGTTAAACCGTTTCCTCGTTTTGCGTTTTTAAAATGTTCCATTACTCGCTCGGCTACACAATTCAACACCGTCGAAGTTTTCATCGGGGTGAGTTTATCAATTTTTGGTTTTTTAACCGGATATATTCCATAAATGACTGCGGTTACAGGATACGATCGAGCGTAATATGGTATATCAATCTCGGTCAGCATTCCTGGTTTGGAATCTTTACTTAACAGATCGGTCTTTCCGTTAGCAAGAACAGGGTCAAGTTTGTCACGGATCATCCACTCATCGGAATCTACTTTCACGATAAATTTTATTCTGAAAAAATATTTCTTTTTACCCTGATGAAAATCAATATAATCAATAATTGTTTTTGCTCGGGCATCAGTCATTGTAGCATCGATGATGACCTCATCACCGAAGAAGAGTTCGTCAATGATATTGACTGAGTCAGTATCGCGGATAATTTTAAATGTCGACCATACATGAGATGCGCCGTCGTCGCGGAATTCTATTTTACCCTCGTTAATAATATTAAACAGATCAGTTAGATGCCGTCGTCGTGGATCCGGGTTTAGCCTGTCAAGATCGAATCTCCCGGCACCAACTGCGGATAATTTCGAAAACTCCTCCATTATTATATTTAAGACAAATATTTAAATAAGAAAATATTATATATATATACAAATGAATAAGTGCAAGTGGTTAAAGGTTGGATCTGTAACAGTCTGTGGTAAGTCCTGCAGAAAGGAATTCTGCGGTGAACACATACAGAGCGTCAAACGAGGAAGCACAGGACCTATTCCCTGCCTGCGATGTGGCATTGGTGTCAGAGGTAAAACACAATTATGTGCGGGGTGCGGGGGAAACGATACCGTGAACTCAAGCGATATTACAATAAAAAAAATAATGGAGACGGGTTAAAATCCGAAAGTGATTATATAACTAAGTTTTCAGACAAATTATAAATTAGACAAATACATTATTATATAAATGAATCAAGAATTTGTTCGACATCCAACCATTAAGAATTATGAAGCATCTCGCGAGGGAATAGTTAGAAATAGCAGGTTGAAAAAAACAGTTGGTAATGTTAATAATACTGGTTATCTCCGATTTAATGCTGGAGGTAAAAAATATTATAATCATAGGTTTGTGTTTGAGTGTTTCCGCGGAGAGATCAAAGACGGCTTTGTAATTGATCACATTGATGGAGATAAACTTAATAATAATTTATCTAATTTAAGAGCTGTGACGCAGAGTGAAAATTGTAGGGTTGGTAATACTGGTTGTTATAGTAAATGCGCCAAGAAAGTTGTATCTATAAATTTAAATACAAATGAAGAAATAATATTTCAATCGACATATGCAGCTGGCAAGCATTTTGGTATTTGTAGGGCTTCAGTACGAAGAGTCGCAGAAAAAATAAATAAATTCGCGTTGTCAAAAAAGTATAATAATCAGAAAATTATATTTCGTTATTGTTAGGTAATTTACTGTAATTCGAGAATTTTCCAACGGAGATAACTCTGCAGTGACTGTGTGAAAGTCAATGATACAATTATTTCCCCGTTGTCACCTTGACAGCGTCAAGGATGACAGCGCGCTATAACACTTCCGCATTCACAGGTAACACAACGAGCAGACGATTTTCTGCACAATATCTTAAGGTGTATTTTTTTACCTGTAAGCGAGGCCTACCTGTATAAATTTCACGACAGGTAGATCAGTATATAATAATTTTTAAACCCTGTATTATCAGATTGGAAAGTGGCACAATGGTAACGCGTTTGATTTTCGTCCCGGCGCTATCAAATGTCATGTTCGAATCCTCGTTACGGACATACTGTCGACGGGCCCGATTTATAGGGTTTTTATAATAGTTGGGGGGTCGAACCCCAACGAAGTTGCACAACTTCCTCCGTTATCACCCGTCAGGGGTGATCTTTTGCCCCAAACGGGATTGATTTTGGGGGAGTAGGGGTGCAACTTCGTTGGATGTAGAATATAACCCCGCATCGATGTTTGTACCATCCTAGGATAAGTTATATGTTTGTACCGTCCTAGGATAAGTTAGAATTAAGTTATATGTTTGTGCCGTCTTAAGATAAGTTAGAATTAAGTTATATGTTTGTACCGTCCTAGGATAAGTTAGAATTAAGTTATATGTTTGTACCGTCCTAGGATAAGTTATATATACAATTGTAAAATACAACTGCTGTAAATATGCTTCTACTGTAAATACTACATGTTTGTGCCGTCTTAAGATAGGTTAGAATTAAGTTATACTACTGTGTAAGCTTGCTAAAATGCGGTGGCAATTTAGAAGCTTTACAGATGTAAATACTACATGTTATGTGCCGTCTTAAGATAAGTTAGAATTAAGTTATACTACTGTGTAAGCTTGCTAAAATGCGGTGGCAATTTAGAAGCTTTACAGATGTAAATACTACATGTTATGTGTTGTCCCTATATGAACCTTGCTAGCATATCAAATGGTAAGCTAGGAGGTTCACAAATGGGGAATGTCTCGTCGTTTCGCAAACACACCCTCTGGGCTTTCTAGACTGTTATTTGATAGTTTATGAGCTCATATGGGGGTAGTGTTTCCGCCCACTCCTGAGTTTGGTAGCCTATCATATGATAAGCTAGAAGCTCAAGGAGATGTGATGTTTTTCTAATTTTAAATATATAAAAATATATATAAATATGAATCGAGAAAATATCAATAATGTGATTGATGCTATTAAAAAATTAGAAAAACAAGGATTTAAAATATTACTAAATGTTGAAACTATTCTGTCTGATTTTGAATCATATACGAAGCTAAATGCGCAGGGCGTTATATTCTTCCTGCTCAATATCGATTCATAAAGATGATTCAAAATAATTTGTATAAATCGCTGGCCAGCGTAGCGGAGACACAAATAAATGAATTTGTTCCACTGTCTCGTGCAATCGAAAAGATCAGACTGGCACTGGCAGCTGAGTATGAAACAAAAACGATAATAAATAATCGGGTCAGAAAATTGAAACATTGTATGTCCCTTGACAGCGTCAAGGATGAAAATCCAGAGAATTTTGAAGTCACTGATAGCTTCGTCACGGATGACGAAGTCATTCACGAGGAAGCAAATACCTCACCTTGATTGCATTACTTGGAAGTGAAATCGGGTACCTAGAAGTGAAATCGAAAGTAAAAAAAAAGTAATATTTTTTTTACTGTGTAAATTATGCAACTGTCCGATTTCGTTGGTTTGTACTAGCTGATACCCTATCAGGATTAGCAACGTGGACAATTTCTCTGATTTTTACTAGCAATTACCCTATCAAATCCGTGACTTTGGTCTGTTGCAGAAAAATACTATAAGAAAAAAAAAAATCCCGCAGGAAAAATAATTATTATAGTATTTTTTTGCAACTGTCTGATGTCACTGATTTTTACTAGCAAATACCCTATCAAATCAAGGAAAATGGACGATTTCGTTGATTTTTACTAGCAAATACCCCTATGAATCTGTGACTTTGGACTGTTTCTCTGGTTTTACTAGCAAATACCTTATGAAAATCAGCAAAATTGTCAGTGGTAAAAAAAATGTGTATAAAGTAAAATATTTTCAAAGACATTTTTAAAAATCCTAAAGGATGGAAATATCGAAGATATTTTTAAAAATCCTAAAGGATGGAAATATCTTCGATATTTCTACTGCAGTATTTTATCGAGATGATCCCGTGAAATGCACGAGTGAACATAATTGAGGATTTGGTCTGCGTCACAATTAATCATCGTGATATTGTTTTCGCGGAATTGCTTCAGCTGAAAATCTGTCAGTAAAAACTCATCATTGCCGTACTTATCGATGATTATTTTAACATAACCCGGTAAATGATTTCCGGTAAATATTTTTCGGATGAATTCTTCAAGCGCGCGCTTGTCAACGATGGAACATTTCACGTGCTGATACATACTATATTTTTTTTATCATTTAATATAATTTATTACGACAGTGCTGTCGCTGATGGTGATGTCTCTGGAAACGCTAGCGTTTCCCACAGTGCTATCATCGTCGTCGTTGTCACTGTCAATAAAATCACTGTCAGAGAGATCTTCATCTTCATCACTGACAACAAAATCACTGTCGTCGGAAACACCTTGTGTTTCTACGCTAGCGTCAGAACTGTCAGAGAGATTTTCATCATCATCATCATCATACTTCTGGTAATTCGAAGATTTTTTGGACATTATTATGATATGATATTATTAATTGAAAGTCTTAAGATGGAATCGTTTCTGAAATTCCTTGAATTTCCATTGAAAATCCTTTAGGACTTTACCAGCAAATTAATACTAACCGTCTCGCCACGTAGGTCCAAAAGTCTACCCTGTTGGTCAGTGACTTTAAAATTCATCCTTGTCAGCGTCGGGTTATGACACCGCAGAAATACTGGATTGATTGGTTCTTGCACAATCAAAAACCCAGGTGGTTCTTTAGGAGTAAATGAATACAGTATAAACCCTTGCTGGGCTTGATTCGATGTTGTCGTGTCTATGTTGTAACTGCCATCGATGACATCACATACAAGATTGACCGCGACGACATCAGTGATATTTACGATGCCCGGAGAAATATGTCTGCCATCGCTCGCTGTGGAATTATTGTGTGCTAAGATAACGGGTTCTGGTAGTGTTTTTTTCCATTGTGCAAGTATGTCATCGAAGTAATCATCGACGATATCAGTGACGTATTTTCGTAAGATGACCGGGGAAACATATCCTGGTAATTTAAAATTCGGTAGTTCAGCTTCGGTCAGCGAGTACTTATTTAGAAATATTCGTTTATCGCTGGGTTTACTGTCAATTACTACCTGAATCATTCGCTGGTTATAATATTCCATATCTGCGGCAATCTGATTTAATGTCTCAATTCGTTTAATAATTTCTTCACGCGAACCTGTTACATCGGAAAGATGTTCTTGGATGCGTTGCCGTAGATGCGCCAGTTGTGCTCGGTGCGACACATTAATAATTTTAAAAAATTCAGTAATTTCGCTTGGACGGACAATAGTTGTCAAACCTTCCCCCGCCCCCCGTCTTGGGTTTAAAATATTCCATTCAATATCGCTGCCATCTTTAGAGGAGGAAATCCAGATAACAACCGCCCCTACACTTTTTAGAACATCCAGTTGTTCTTTGTATAACGGTGTAATTCTGTGATATGACTGCGCGTCAGTGATATAATCAGACTTCGCTGGTTCTGGCGGTGTCGGTGGTGCCGGCGGTGGATTTTCAGGCCATCCTAATACTGTTCTGACTGAGCTGTTATAAATGTCTACGGCGTAACCCGGTGTTGAGATTTCGATGACCGTGGACAGCGTTGGCTCGTGTGCTGATATATTGCTCTTTGATTCTTTTCCGGTGACACGCTTCATTTGACGCTGTATTTCTTTGTTGATTTCTTCGATCTGATAACTCCCAGTGGGTAACGCAATGACGTTCCAATCTGGAGTACCGTCAGCGCTATTCTGATACGAAAATACAAATGAATTATTCGGCGATTGTCCGTGAAATGATCTCGACCTGATGTTGGGCCAACTGTGATATACTCGTAATTGTGCCAGCGCGATTTCTTTTACTGGAATTGCAGTTGGAAAATCAATATTGAATTCTGGCTTCGTCGAAGACATTGTTATCATTGATGTTTTTACCGGAGCTGTATTCGCGGCTATTTCTTGAAGTATCTCCGTCATTATTTATCTTCATCGTTTTCAAATTAAGATTCTTTGCGCGCTCGTAATCGTTGTATGCTGCTGCGATCAGCGTGAATTCGGAATCGGATATAACTGTATCGTCAAGGCTGGATGATATCAACGAGGACAATTTCGAGTAGGTGCTCGTGGCCGCGTTGTTTAACTTTTCATATTCGTGTAATTTTGTTATCGCGCACGAGGATATTTTTTTTTGCAATTATATTAGCAACTCCTGCAATCGTCGTTGATGCCGAAATTGTGATTGTAATCGCGATTGCAGTTGTCACTGGTGTCAGCGCTGATAATAGCACCCCAGTAGATGCAACTACCGCGGATACCGAATACACTATTGTGTCCAGCACGGTTACACGCCGTTTGTATTTTTTTATTTTTGTTGCGCATTTGTCAATAGTGGTTTTTAGCTTTGATTGCCATTCGCGTACCTGATCATACCGGTATTGCTGAGCGTCTAATGACTCTGTCATTAGTGTTGTCGTTGATGCTGATTTCATTTTATTAATTTACGCGGTAACCAATTGAGGCGTTTCTGCGACGAATTCCAAACACCACCAGTAAGATGTTGCGGTTAATTTCCTGTCTGCGGCTTCCAGTATAAATATTTCTTCGGTTCCGCGGTTTAATATGATAGTCACGACCCCGGAATATTTGTCAGTGGAATGTCTCCAGGGATATGTTGTAAATATTTCAAATTTAGCGGCGGAAAACACAGACAACCTGCACACGCCAGTGGCTGTTGCTGTATATTTGAGTGAATTATTTTGTCGGGACCATGTTGCGAATCCCGATGATACCTTATATACGATGTTGGTGATATGCCCGGGGGTAACTCCAGTGGGGACTTTAATCAGACTGGTTTTGTTAACGATCTCAGGAATTCCCGATACGATATCCTGCTGTGTTTGTTTGATCGTGTCAATGTCGGTCTTGATTTCAGAAAGTTTTATGTCGATGACTGGAGGAACCCCAAAGAACTTATCAATGGACTCATCAGCCTTTGCGAAGTTTCTTCGAAGTCTTGCAAACGCGCCCACGTGAACATCATACTCTGCCCGCAACGTGGCTAGTTTACCGTCAATGGTGTCTACATATTGTTTGTTTGCGGCATCTTCCGGGGATGTTGGATCTCTTAAAACGGTTATTTTGTTACCGTTCATGCTGAGTTCACCTGTCATTGTATCACCGGTCTTCGCTACACGTTCCCCTGCGACTTTTCGTGCATCATCTCGCAGCATCGCAATTGATATCGACGAATCTCTGATTCTGCCGCTGTCAGTGAATACAACGATGTTGTCCGTGACAGCTCCAATAACCCTGCGAATTATGTCATTCCACTTAATGTTACTGGTTCTTAGCTTGCCATGTCGATCTTGAAAAATTACAACCTCATCTGGGTCTATCCCAGTCAGATTTAAAAGATCATCAATTTCATCTTTGGTCACATACTTTGATAAATCGATATCTTTTTTTTCTTCCTTGGTTCTGCTTGATCTTCCGTAAATATCAACCATTATTAGTTATAGGGTTGTTTAAATTTGGAAATCACATCTGTGGTGTATTCATGCACGACTTTTTGTGGAGAACTCGCTGATTTTGAGATTGCATCAAGAACATTTAATACTTCACGACCGCATATCGGAGGACCAATCAGTGTTTGTGTTGGTAACGTTGACTGCCAAACTGGAATGTTGGAAAATCTTTGGACGTACCTGAAAAACTCAACTGGCGGTGCTAGCCCGTACGAGTCAAAATAGATAATTCCACGTGGATCGATCGCGTAAGCAACCCAGTGAGTTCCTGGCCCATCGCTGTTATCAAGATTAATAATTCCTGTTTCTAGATTATTCGGTCGTGCTGGTAATTGATCTCGCATAAAGACGCCTCTGAAGTTCTTTATACGTAATTGTTTAACAGCATCAAGTAAATCAAAATTGGACATCGGTGTGAAAACACTTAAAACTTTTTTGGGTACCATGACGCCGGAGTTCCCGGTAGTCTTAGACCGGATCCCTTCTTTTTTTTTTGTATCCTCGCCCTGTGGCTTTCTTTAGTGCCATTTCAGCAGCGGTTCCAACAGCCCCTAACGCGGCGGCTTTTGCTGCTGCGGCTGCTGCTGGTGCTGCGGCAATTATTGGAAGAAATGGAAGTATTCCAGCGGATTTAGTCATATCTTTGACCGCGGCTGGAGAGAGATCAAGTCGAGCTCCAGTCGTTGCTTTTTTCGCTTTATTGAAATGGTTTAGTTGGGTTTTGGTCAATGACAGTTTGTTTGGACCGCCAGCTAGCTGATCGTGTTTTAGTGTTATTGTTGCCCCACATGTGCTCGCGTTTTTCGATTGTAATTTCTTCAACTGACCAGGAGTCAGAGTGACATTAACATGACTGTATCACATTTTATTTATCAGAGATTGATCTAATTGACATGTTTTTAAAAACTACATATTTTCCGCTGGAGCATCATTCGGCCGCCAGCACCCTCAAGCAACATTGCTTTATCGGAAAGTATAACCGCGACGGCTCTGTAATTAGCTATAGCTCCTACGTCTCTATTCACAGTATCCCTGAAGTGAATATCAACGACAGACTGTCTGTTTAAATCAAGATGCTCCAGCGAGAAGTAATAGATTGGATAATGAGAGATAAAATCCAATTGTGATATTTGCAAACCAGTATCGATATTTAGATCACGCGCTAGATATTTTGTCAATCGTTGATATGCACGTGCAACATGGTTGTTAGCAAAATTTAACATTATGTCCTCAGATGGTTCCTGATGTCCGTTTATTCTCAGAGAAACGTTGGTGATACCAAGTTGATCAAATATCATATGCGAACGTGTTTGATCGTTTAATCGTGCAGTATTCTGAAGAGCAATGAAAATGTGTCTCGGCGCGGAAACCCCTTGCTGTGATGCTATATGCCAGGTAAATAAACCATTGATGGTACTTTGAATACTATCTGTGGTTGTTGTAAGCCACGATAACAGCGTTTTACCACCTTGATCCATAAAAGAAAGCAGTCGTGGTTCTTCGGCAATTGTAGGAGTCATTACCGGCATCCACAGTTATAGTTTTGTTATGTTTACCTTACCAGCGTCACCTAGAGGTCGCCATAGCGCATCATTGTCGTCGGCTTTTCTAACAAGCACGACTGTATGTTTTGCTCCGAAAATTACCTTTCTGACTTCTCTGCAAAATCCAAAGATGTGCGACAGCGGAATGGCACATGAAAAATTTCTACGATTATCTTTTAGCATTTGTTTACGTGTAGCGAAACCTAAATTAAATTCTGTATTAGCGCTAATAATCATGTCTTCGACATCAGCATCAACAGGAGGAGCAGCACGGTTTTGTGGTCGTCTAACAATAAACTGATCACTGTTAGGAAAATTAGAAGCGTCCTTGGCAAACATCATTGATGGACCAGCTGATCTTGTATAATCATCAGAATATCTTGCCAGACCAATTATTGTTGTAGCAACATCGACATCCTTCTGAACTGATTCAATATTTTTTCCATCAATCATGTAGGTGGCACTATCAAACAGCGCCATAATTCCGTTATTGACAAAACCGATTTTAACCGCATTCCCGTATTCTGTGTTATTATCTCTTACAATTTCTCCTTCTACTTCAATAAATGCTTCAGCGGGCAGGAAATATCTGCTGGTATCCTGAACCTGAAGTTCAATTCGTCCTCGTCTATTTGGTTCTCGTGCGTCATAAGAGTAATACTGATAATCACGCACTGATTCATTTTTAAGAACCGGTTCGTTTATGTCGAATGCTGGGTCGGATTCCCGTTTGAACATTTTATTGTAAAAGTTGTCGTCTAAAACGAAGACCACTTCCCGCGACCAAACTTGTGTTTATTTGTTCAGGAATTTCGTTGACTAACGCGGCTAGCTTTTGATTTGCGGCTTCATTTATTACTTTACTGACATTTGCTGGCATGTCTGCGGTGGCTGCTAATTTTACCGGCGGAGGTTTTCTACGTATCAGTCGTGCTAGTCTATCCTTGACTGCCGTGAATGCTTTACCGGCAGCGCTACCAGCAGCGCCAATAGCTTTATCTTTAATAACATCAATGGCTTTCATCGATAATTGTTTTGCGATCGGTATTGCTTTAGGTGCCATCCTCGCAAATAAACCCTGAACAACATCGCCGAATCCGTCTCCATAAGTCATTCTGTATACTGGCACTCGTGAATTTACAACCCTGACCATGACTGGTCTACGATGAGAATTGTGTACCATCATTTTATTTAATTGTTATTTCTCTAATCGCGGCGACCTCAGTCGCTATCGACGAGTTCATCAATAAGTTCCCGATAGATGTGAGTATCCATGATACCGCCGCGAAATAATCGCTGACAGATATCAGCCGCTTCATTAATTATTTCTGGTGAGTTATTTCCGGCACGTCTTCCTCCTAAGAGAATTTCTAGCCGTGATACGTCATTGATGATATTATCAGGACAAATAATGTGACCACCAAGACCACTATCAGTAGTACCGGGAGGTCCCTCTTCTTCAAATTCCTTAGCTAACTCCCCCTGTCGTTTTTCTAATGGTGGCTGAGGTGTAGTAAGTTGATATGAAGACGGTAGAGATGTATGAAGCTGATATAAAGGCTGCAGGGATGGAATACGTTGAAGTGAAGGCGGTAGCTGTCTTTCTACTGATGGCGAAGGCGACTGAGTGGATAGTTGTTGTTTTACTTGTTTCACTTTCTATTTATAAAGTCTATCTACTTTCTCAAAAAAAACTCTGAATTCTAAATCATCATCTCTGGCTTGCTTTTTATTTTTGTGTATACGATATATCCATTTGATAAGACTATCAGCGTTTATTTTTTCAAAGCCAGGTTTTAAGATACTGGATTTATTAAATATACTAATTAATGTTTTTTCAGGTAGTTCTTCACTTCTAGTATTTCTAATATCTTCGACAAACCCTTCTCTAAATGTATTAATCATTGTAATATTTTCTTTTATTGGTTTAGGTGTAAGTTTTTCTTTTACTCCAGCTACTTCACTACGAATTTCACTGACCTCTTTAAGTATTTCTTCGCCGACGGGCGGAGGTTGAGCTGCAGCTATATCAGTTGGAAGATCTAGTAAAATCTTTTTTGTTTGTTTGGTTCTTTTTGCAATCTTTTCAGCCTGCGTAGCGGTTTGTTTTAACACTGGAAGAATACCCTTTTCATCTCCCAATAAAGCTTCTTTGGTGACCTCCGCAGCCTTCTCAGTAGCTGCTGTAACGGGTTTAAATAATTCTTCTGCACCTGTTGCAAATTCAACTTGTGCTTGCTGCCGTGCTTGTAATTTTTGTCTTACACTATCTCGTACAGGAAGAAATTTTTTTATTGCTTCTAGTCGCTCTCGAGCTAGTCTAGCAGAATGTGCTTCTCCGATGTTGGCCATTATTGTTAACTTAAATTTTTAATTCACAACAGAAATCCTAAAATAGTTACATGATTAGCAGCAGAGAGACTGAGCCACCAAGTGTTTCGTCGACCAAACCTCAGTCAAGAAACATTTTTATAGTGAGCTATTTTTCATGAAATAACTTTTCTAGTCATCAGAGAAGAGTTATTTATCATAGTTTTCTGAATAGAGGGTTTATTTTGTGAAATAAGATCTTCTATCAGAAATGTTTTCGATAGGGGTTCTGTTGAAACGAAATAGTTGGTGGGCTCAGTCTCTCTGCTGCTACATACATACAAACATACATACATGCATACATAGCATACATACATAACATACATACATATATACATACATACATAACATCCATCCATCCATCCATCCATCCATCCATCCATACATACATCCATCCATCCATCCACACATCCATACATCCGTACATACATGCATACATAACATACATACATACATAACATACATAAATACATACATAACATCCATCCATCCATCCATACATACATACATCATACATACATACATCCATCCATCCATCCATCCATCCATCCATACATACATCATACATACATACATACATCCATCCATCCATCCATCCATCCATCCATACATACATACATCATACATACATACATACATACATACATACATACATACATACATACATACATACATACATACATCCATTCATCCATCCATCCATCCATACATACATACATACATACATACGTACGTACATACATACATACATACATACATACATATATGAATACATACATATTAACATATTAAACGGGGTGTGAGGTTGGGAACTGGCATTTATGCATACGTGCATACGTAATCCACATAAATGTATACATACAATCACACTCGCTCTTAGTTGGAAATGAATGTTAGATGAACGAGAACCAAATCCCAAAGCAAAACATTTAACCAAAGCAAGGCTTAAATAGCTGTAGACAAAACACAACAAACTTTGATTTAAATATTTCCCGTGCATTTAACATTTTTTCTTGTTCTTATCAATAATTGGAGCTCTGATAATTGGTTTCCTCTGCTAATACCATAATATTTAATAGGTGATAATATATTATCCACTTGTTCCCTCCAAGTTTAAATATCGAAATTGGTTGTCATCCAGAGTCTTACGTATTTGATTATCAACACGTCTTTAGTACCTTAATCAAATATTTGTACAAGGTTTGCTCGAAAAGTAAGTAGTATTGCTGTGTTGAGGTTTAAGTCGGTGTTAATTTAAGTGTCCTTTCGTACTGAACCCATCATTTATCTGCAGATACCAATTACAATTCAGGTGCAGATAATTTATTTGCCAATGAATGTAGCACCTCTATTACTAGTCAGTCTGCATTCCAGATGCTACCCAATGTATCCACCCTAACAACATACGTTACAGGTGTAGCTCAAAAATCTAAAACATTTTGAACTGAATCTCTGATGAGTTTATTTACATATTAATTGTACCTCCTTTGTAAATGATTGTAATAACCATTAAATTCTATCACCATCAAACGCATTTCATTTTTAATTAAGGGGAAGTGGTTCTAAAACATGTTAAATAGTTAACATTGTAACAGTTATTCGTTTAATGGATTTGCATGGAGATACATGCGTACTATTTTAGGCTTACAAAACACGGCAAACATCATCAGGATATGAAAATACGATTAGAGGTTCATGACTATTAAATCCTAAATATTTTGTGTTGCTGTTGCATGCATATACCACGTACATGTTACTTGAAGTTATGTTAAGTTTGAGTTGTATTTCAAAGGTTCAGTGTGTATATTTGCTTCCTTGCCATCACTTGTAGTGATTCCCTCTGAGCTTATTCATGTTCATATAGAGGTTGTAAAATTCATCAAAGTTTCAAAACAGTCCTTGTTTCGTTCTGGATGTTTACGTAATAGAGAATATCTTTTTCGATTGAATCTAAATTATTATAGAGACCAACAATAAAACCTGCTTGCCTTGGGTATATATATTTAAAGAATTTTGTAATCGACAATCATCTGAAATAATGTATACAGTTTCTTATGAACTGGGACGAAAAGACAAATATTTCACATTTTGGTGGACATTAGTTTTATAAAGTAAATTTATAAAGATAGTTCTGTCAGATATTTTCTTGACATTCACATATAACAAGCCAGTCTACATCTAGAAGCAAATGTATGGTCTCTCCGTTTTACATTATACTGTAAACAACAAGGTGTGATTTTGACAAGAATTTAGCAGGAATAAGTATATAAAAATTAATAGGACAGGTAAATCATAGTCCTAATTCATGTAGTAAGAAGACTTCAAAATTACATTAAGTCACATTATGAATTGTTGACATACGTCAGTTTCACAACAATAGTAAAACTAATTGTGGCATTTTGTCCTGTGATATTTTATTCTACACTCTTTCATAACTGAAAATCAGATTGTGACTTTTTGTCTTGTTACTTTTGTTCGAACATTCTTTCATAACTGTAAAAATCAGAACTGTGACTTTTTGTCCTGTGCCTTCTGTCCTACAGTCGGGTATTTCAGTCTTTATCTCCTCTCCAAATTTTACTACAGTAAGATGTTAGTAGGGATGAAATTTAATCAAGGGGATCTTTTTAAAGTTCTTTATAGTATTCTTACTATCATTCACAGGTTTAAGTGGCTACGTGCGCTTGATCCGAAAGACCGTAACTGACTGAGGTTTGTAATGTCGGAAGAATGTGTCAAAACTATTCGGCACTTGGCATTTACAGATACAACATTTCATCATTTTGTTTTTATTTATATTCAAACTCAGGCTTTGGTGTTCTTTCAGTGACTCGATGATATTTTTAAATCAACTGATCACGTCTAAAATGCATGGACGCGACTCGATCTGGTCCACTATAGTGGGAACAAATGGGAAGAAAACTTAATCGACATTGCCCAGGGATTATATTTTATTAACATTCTGATTATGATAATCGTTTGTGTTTTACTGTAAAACATCACTTATCTACTCGCAATTTTTATTTTTGGGCACTTCTTCGACATTTAGCTATTTTTATTAGTGGGCACGCACCAACTTAACTATAATAAGCTAAGCAGCATGCTTGTAACCCTCCGCCAAGCTTCTCCGAAACACTCAATGGCATTTGTATGTTTTTGTACCACTCCCAATATTCCCTGTTTAATTATTCTGTAAAACTCAAAAAGAATTTTGTAAGAAAATTAATATTTTAAAATCATTTTTATTTGCGGGGGGAGGGTGATCTTCTAAGAGTCGTACTCCAAGGGTCTTGATTTCACAGTCCCCCTGTTTCTTTCTCTGTACCTAACACATATTAGAACTGTTTTGTTTGAACTAAATATTTTGTTACATGTTACGTTCTCCAACCCATTGACATATTCGTCTCTGGATAGTTTCCATAACATAGTCCCTATTTTCAATGATCATAGGCAGTGATCTCCCTACTGTACAGGTGTGTTATGTATATAGCTATAATATATTGTCTGCTATAGATGTTTGTGTTAGGACCAGCCTTTGTATTGTCGAATCATTTTGTAGTTGTAATTTATCTCCCAAAAAATCGACTTATTACTATCTATATAAAAATCTAGATTCTAATAAATACATCTGACACATCGTTGCCATTGGTTTTATTCTTCGATGCATGCATATGTATATCTGGCCACCATGACCGTATATAGATATTTTAATTTTGAATTTATAAAAAGAATCGCATTTGTTTATCTCTAATCAAAAATTAAACAATAACTAGTTAAAAAGGCATATAATTATGTTAAAGTTGTGATTGTTGCGTTTTATTACAAATGCGCTCAACTGCTTATTAATTATGTCGTCAAAAGAAAAACATCCAACATTATGAAGAGGTAAACAAAAATGAAAGCAGAATGTAGTTAGATTCTTAAGAGACGATAGGTTGTTTTTGTGTTCCTCACATGTTTGTGTTATATGTGTTCATAATTCCATGCATGCCGTTTTCATTGACTCCATCGTAAGCCTGATTACCTCGCTTGGAGCCACGTAGCATAGACTGAGGAGATACATGCCTCGTATTCTTCACAATACATGGAGCCCTGTCCCAATATTGTTTATTTATGTATATATGGTGATGCTAGAAGATACAGAAGTAGTATTACAGGAGATGAAAATTTCATCTGTATATTAGTAAAATTTCCTCTGTATATTAGTAAAAACATGTATAAAGATATAAAGTGATGTTAGAAAAAAGTTTCCAAGTTAAATTAAATTTCCATAATAACAACATCAGTATTGTGGCACATTTTCAAATGCAGACAGTGAGCACTGTACTATAACATTGCACATTAATGTTTTCTTTCCATTCATATCATGGTCCTACATATGTATATATATATATATATATATATATATATATATATATATATATATATATATATATATATATATATATATATATATATATATTCTTTTCTATTGACAAATTTATAATAGACTAAATAGATAATAACCTACGGCCATCAGCCTTGGTTCCCTCTTTTTCCATTGTTATCAAAAGCATCGTTTGTTTCATTAGTTATTCTTTCTTTGTCAGTTTTATCAGTATGTTCCTTCTCATCCATAGAGTCTTAATCGTCTTCGTAATCGGATCGGTTTGTCTTCACTTCTATTTCCATTGCCTTCGTCTATATCAATATATGTTCCTTCAAAATTTGTCACAGGCTCATGTTTCTCTCTCTCTTTCTCTCTCTCTCCCTCTCTATCTTTCCGTCTCAGTCTCTTTTTCGTTTAGTCGTCTCCTCGTTCTATATTCTGGGATGGTAATCCTTACTTTGTTATTTCCGTCAATTGAGATTTTTCTTTCAGACGGGTTATAATCCCTTTCTCCTACACTCCTTTTTCTGGAGGAGTGATAGTCCTCTTTCTGTTTGCCGACATCTGCGTGGAGGTCAATGAGGTCTCTCGATGCTTAAGAGTACATTCATTACCTTCCATCTCTCCCTCACTTTCATTCTTCGCGTCTGATGAGCTTTCCTCTGACATTCTGCAAAGGAGAAAATACTTATTTTTTCATACAAATTTGGTACTCTTTTCTCTATAACTCCCTTGCGTTTCTTGTTTGTCCTTCTTGCCACAATAGGTTGGAAAATGTATTCTTATCCCATTGTGAAGTTTTCCCATTCCATTTCCTGATTCGTGCATACTCATGATTCCAATGGCGTTTTCTTCGTACTATCTGAAACATTTATTTCGTATGTATTCTGCACGGACGTTTCGACCCTGTCATCTCAAACCTACTCTCTGCCTTCGGTCCCAGTTTCTAGTACTTATTGTACTGTACCATTTTCCGCCGCTTTATCTGCATAAGATGTCCCTCCCCTTGGTACCGCTGGGTTGGGACAATCCTTCGGCATATGGCCGACCTGTGGCACCTATTACATCTTCTGTCAAATTCACATCCCCTGTACCAATTAAGGACATTGAAATGCATGACGCCAAATAAAAAAGTTATTTTTCTCACGGACTCTCGTGTCATAGTCAATATCCTAATACCTGAATTAACAGTCAAGGAGCCCAAAAATGAGCACGTTTATGGCCCACAACTTTGACTTGGTACGTGGTTTCAATTTAATTGTTATCACAAATGTTTCTATTTATATATAAAAAATCCTGCGACATGTACATGCAATTTCTTTGGTTCAACAGTAGTACAGTGGGACGATGTAGGGACAATGGGACATACCGTTAAAATACCCCCGGGACGATATAGGGACAATGGGAATTTAACATGGGACATTTTAACATGGGTGGGACTATAGAGGGACAAAAAAGTAGTGGGACTGTATAGGGACAGTAGGAAGGGAACAGGTAAGCTAACGTCACGGTACTGACGATGAGCAACAATGTAGCAAGAGGCTGACCTCGATCGGACCAAACAGCTGTGGGGGGAACCTAGAACGCTTGGCGGGAACGGGACTAGCAGGACAGAGACAGAGATAACTCATACAATAGACAAGATACAGTCACAAACACTTATACAACACACTAAAAAAATATAAGGCAAGAAAGCAACTTATTTCGAGACATATGAGTGGCCTTGAAAAAGGCTTTTGGTTCTCTTTAAGATTATTCGGTTAACAAAGATAGCAACGCATAGGTATTCTCTTCCTCAAACTTCTTTTGACTTCTGGTCCGTAGATTAAGGACCTTTACAAACATCCTTGTCTCTCTACATAAATTCTTCTTTTCCAAACACTTGTATCCGTGATCCGGATAATTGTCCATGATGATTTCACATACATCTGTAAGTCCGTTCGGAAGAGCATCGACGATAGGAGAGTCGATGATTCTACGTTGATCCACATCTTCTGATGAGAACAGGTGAAGGGAATGCAGTGAACTGCGTTCATTTATAGCGGAAGGGCAGATCGAAACGGATTGAGCTTTTTCACCAATCCAAACACGCGTTACAAAATTCAGTCACAACAAGGAGTCAGTCTTCCAATCCGAAGTGAGCAGTCTTTGACGTCACATTCCCAATTTAGATGCGCTAGCGTCTGTGCGAAGTCAATCCATGCGACACAGTTTTCAATCATGACGCAACATAAGAAGACGATGTATTGGGGTGCATCGGCTGTGGAGACAACAAGTGATGGTATAGCAGCGGCTACCCAAGTTAACACAAGCCTACTTCCAGAAGTGGTTGATTTTAAATGGGATTTAGCGGATTTTCTTTCTTCTTCGCAAGAATGTGTTCCGGTACCAGTACCTTCACCACCTTCTCCTCCTTTACCACACGTGGATAATTTTAAGCAGACAGAAAGAAGAATTGGAGAAATTGTTACAGCAGCAGAAGGAAGCAGAACAATATTTTCTTCTTCAACAACAGCGAGAAGAATAGGCAAGAAGGAAACGATATGAAGAAGAAGCAGAGAAGAAACAAAATCTAAGAGAAAAGGAGTATAGTGAAAGCCAAACGGTAACCATAAGTTTAGACATTTTAGCAGAGTTAAGGAGTCTGAAACAAATGTATCAGACTTCTTTATTACGATCCAAGAAAAAAGGACCTTCCCAAGCCAAACAGCCCATCCATGTTACTACGCCTTTGATACCACCCCTAGTGATTTCGACCAAATCATCATCGACAGGAGCCAGTCCATATGTAGGTCTTGGCCTTGGCAAAGGCTTAAGGCAGTTAAAGATGATTGTGTTTCTTTCCTTAGTTTGTTTTCTAAACAAACAGATACCCAATGGTCCTTTTCAGTGCCACCCACTTCGATCGAAAAGAGATACCATTTCAATTGCCAAAATCAATTAAAACTCAAAAAGCCATATTTTACCCATGATGTACGTATGTGAATTTTTGAGTGAGTGTGTGAGTGTATGTTCTTATTCTAAAAATCAAAACCAAGAGACACTTAAGTTTTATGCCTGGTCTATTCTGGTATAAAGTTTACAATCCAATTCACAACACAACACTTTGAAAAGTTCATACACTTCTTCTGTGTCTGTGTTAACTCTCTCTCTCTCTCTCTGTTTTTTTCTTCTTCAATTTCTTCACTTTCACAGGTTTTTCCTCCTGTTCTTCCTCACTTTCTCCTCGCCTTCTTTTCTTCTCATGTTTCTATTTCTGAACATGTTTTTGTTCTTCCTTTGGGAAGGGTACCTCTTCTTCTTCCTGTTTGTAACCCCGCTCTTCTTAATCTTGTTGTTTCTTAGGGCAATCTGAAGACCAATGTCCTTTTTCTTGACAATGATAACAGGTATCTTAACTTTTGTCTCTTCTACCACCTGTTTTGCTTTTTCTGACGGTCTGGACACTCTGAAGACCAATGTCCCTTCTTGTTACATATATAGCAAGTATCTTGACTTTTATCTCGAAAGGAGGGTGAGTAGTCCGCCGGCTTGTCTAAAGAAAATTTCCTTGTCACACCTCGCAAAGCTCTGCTCAAACGTTTGTTCTGTGTATGCTCTTCCATTGTTCTGCTCGGTTTGAGAGTGAAGTGAATATTAGAAGGGAAGTCACTCACAATTTAAATATTTATATATATTTGCTGGTCTACCATGGATATAAATTGACCCAATGGAGTTGAAAATGCAATCATTTGACTTTTCGCTGTCAAGTTGAAACGATCACTAAATTAGTGAAGAAAGGGGAAGAAAGTAAGAGGCAGAAACGTGATTTATCGCCTTGTACAGTAGCTGAAGTCTTGGCACAAATTCATGCCAGCGAATTTCAAGATGACATGAGTGAGCCAGAATCCGACCCAGAGAGTCTACACCCAGCCAAAGTTCAGGCCCATTAGTAAAACCTGAAAATTATTACCACATTCGACAGACAGAAAAGCGCTCCTCTAGAAAATTTTGAACCACATCTTACATTACAAGGTGAAGTTTAAAGAGTTCAAGTCCGACATATACCGTTGGAGAAAGCAGAGGGTTTCATCACTGAGGTGTGGGATTCTTTGTTAACCACACTGAAGCGACAATGTGAAGCCAACGAAGAAGATCGCTTGAGACTTTCCATTCATCACGATAGTGTGAAATCCCCAGTTTGGATCGAGTTTAGTAACCCAGCAGAATTAACACCTTCCAAAGTCATCGACAAGATTCAACACGTGCAACAATCCAAAGACAAATTTCACAACACCGATGGAAAGCCACACTGTTCATGACCCACGTCTCTCCCCAAAGGAACCGGACAACGCAGAAAAGTAATATTGGTGGACGACCGTCGTAGCATCAAGCGTAGCCTCGTCCAAATTAACAAACCTCAAGAACAGATGTGCTTAGCCAGGGCTATCGTGGTCGGACGAATATATGCCGACAAGAATGACACAGAACAATCGAAAATAGCCTGGCAGAACATTCGAAAAAAGAACCGAGCCAAACAACAAAGAGAAACAGATCTCATATTACAACAAGCCGGCCTGCCCAAAGACACACCCAGTGGCATTCCTTAAATGTAAACATTACAAGATGTCCTAGCTCCACGCTACACCTTGAAAGTGCATCCTCAAGAAGTGCGTGGGCCTCTATTGTTTCGAGGCAAAGATTTCAAAGACGGAAAATATATTTACGTCTAGGATCATTATGAACATTTCAATGCAATTACCAGTATCACTGCTTTCTTGGGATACAATTATTATTGTGAAAATGTGACTATGACTATAACAACCGAGAGCAACACAAGTATTGTGGATTTAAATGTGAGGGACGTTTGTCCTCTAAGTTATGGAACACGGATGGACCGATCCTTTGAAAGCAGTCTGCACCATTGCCAAAGCAAGTTCCTTAATGTACCGTCAACGATTCATGCCTGAAAACACCCTGGCTGTAATCAGCCCACAAACGACCAACTTTGTCAATACTCGGTCAAAGTCCTACGCTGGTTACATTACTTGGTAGACAAGGAAGACAAATGTGTTCAGCACGCCCACAACGGAGGAGACGAAAAGACCATCGGAACGAATTACTGGAAGTCTGGGACAGAGAAAACCCCTAGATCGCGTACGAGTTTAACGGTTGCTTAATTCATGAATGTCCCTTCTACTACACTGAACGTAACACTAAAAATCAATTTTTACAAGGGACCACGGAATACCTGTACGAGACCACTTGTCAGCGGCGATTAAAGTTAGAACAGCAAGGATACCAAGTGGTGGAAATGTGGGTACGATCACCGTTTGAAAACCGATCCTGAATTTAAACGCATCGTAGAAAGCTACAAGTTGATGGACCCACTGAACCCGAGAGACAGTTTGTACGGAGGAGGGACAAATGCCACCTGTCTGCTGTACCAAGCCAACGAGGAGAAAGGAGAAGAAATAAAATACTTGGACATGTGTTCGCTGTATCCTTACGTGTGCAAATATTGCCGCTTTCCTGCAGGGCACCCGCAATTGTTGACGGAACACATCGACTTGGACAACATTCGACAATACGAGTAGTTGATGAAGTGCAAAGTTTTGCCTTCCACGGACTTGTACCATTCCGTACCTCACTATGGCCAAAGAAAACTGACGTTTCCCTTGTACCGTACTTTTTCCGAAACGTGTAACCAAGAACAGTCTTATCAGCACACCCAGGAAGAACGCGTCTTGACGGAAACGTGGGTCAGCGTGGAAATGTTCAAAGCACTGGACATGGGATACCAACTGTTAGAAGTGTACGAAATTTACCACTTTCCCAAGACACAAAAATACCACAAGGGCGACGACACTCAGAAAGGCATTTTCTCAGACTACGTGGATGCCTTTTTGAAACTGAAACAAGAAATCAGCGGCTGCCAATCTTTCTTAGTGTCACACTCCCGAAGATCAAAAGAATTCAAAGAGAAATGCTGCATGAAGGCATCACTTTATATGACATCGAGAAAAACGAAGACAGACGATCGTTTGCCAAAGTGATGTTAAATTGCTTATGGGGCAAAATGGCAGAACGACAGGGTTTATCTAAGACAGAATATTTGACAGCACCTTCCCGCTACTTCCATATGATTCACGACGAAACCAAATGCACGAAACACGTGGACGTCGTTGGTGAGGTCTTGATCTTAGTGAATTACGATGAAGATCTGGAGTTTGTACAAGCCGACAAATTTTGAAATGTCATCATTGCGGCTTACGTGACAGCCCATGCTCGCTTAAAATTGTAGGAAGCTTTAGAACTGTTAGGTTATCGCGTCCTGTACCTTGACACGAACAGTTGCATATACATCGATCATCCGGGTCAACGTTACCCTGACATCGAAGGAGACCGTTTAGGAGCCTGGACAGATGAACACCCCGACGAGAAGATTTTAAGTTTCGCTAGTGGTGGTCCTAAAAGTTATGGCTACGATTACCGTGACCCACAAGGAGAAGTGCACACCGAGTGTAAAGTGAAAGGATTGGCTCTCAATTATCGCACCAGTCGAGTGGTACACTTAGGGGTATAGAAAGAAGCCTTGCAGTCTGGAGAGGATGGAAACTTTAAAGTGACCACCCACGAACCGAACAAGAATGTATGTTTACCCACTCATCAAATCGTCAGTCGACCCTTGGAAAAGCTGTATTAAATCGTGTACCAGAAGGGAGTGTGGCTTCCTAATCACTTCACTTTGCCGTACGGTCACGTCGTTATTGGTCAGCATTTAAAAAGGAACAAGGTCAAAAAGCAATAGGTTATTGTCACTACCAAGACCAAGCGAGAAAGCTCAAACAAACATCACTCAAGTTCGGTGATTCTCAAGTGGAGTATGATGCTGTACTTTGCAATGAGACCGATGCAGTAAAGCATCATGGGAACTTTGTTATCACTACTACTACACCACACCTACCATAGAAAGTGATTATGTGCGTGTCAAACCTGACGGATGCGAAAGCAACGCCACTCGTTACCGTGGACTCTTTACTGGTTTTCATTTTCAGTGTCGACCTTCACGTGAGGCCATGCGTCTACCACACTACGGATGCCATCCGAAACTCAGCAAACTCCTGGAAATGCTACCCTGCCTTTATCGAAACGATCTTGTGAAAGACGAATATTCGTTTCGTGTGCGTTTGCATGAATACTGTGACTTTGAAAATCGTTTTCAATCGTTCCAAGGAAAATGGACTAAATATTTGGGAGGACTACCCCTGAAGAATCAGCCGGAGCCGAATTTTTCTACTTGGGCGAAGGGGATAACGTCAAGTGCTTCAGTTGTGGTGTATCACTACACCAGTGGAAACAACAAGATTCAGCATACCTGGAACATGTTCGATGGTCCCCGAATTGTCACTATTAACTTTAGAGGGACGATACCAGTAATCCCTGAATAGATACTTTACAAGAGAACATTCGTGGTTTACATGTGGAGTTGAGAGAACGCATTTACCGAGAGTTGGTCAAAATACAAATGAAACGCAAACACAAAATCATTTCTCGATTTTTAAATGATGCTCTTTTCCAAAGTATAAGAAGACTGATCATGAGACTACTTCAGTCACAAATATAAACGAGGCTACTGGTCACGACCCATTGATTCCAAAGGAGAACATCATCATGGATACTTTACAAGAGAACATTCGAGGCTTGCCTGTGGAGTTGAGAGAATGCATTTACCACGAACTGGTCAAAATTGAAGTGAAACGCAAAGAACATTTGCATCCGTTGCGTCACCGAGTTTAAACCACTGGTACCTGAATGCTGAAAGAGGACTGATTCATTTATATCCAGTTGTTTGTAAATGGACTCTAACAACCAATATTGTGTGAGCAACCTGTGCAATTGAGTCAAATTCAAATGAGTCTGATAATGTTCCTGACTCCTAACAATTGAAATAGTACTAGCACATAGTGTATATAGTGAGATGCCCTAACAATTTTGCTTTTCTAATTGTCTAAGCGACAAATAAAAGTTTAGTCACTGTTTGGTAATTGGGTTTAAATTTTGATGCAGGCAACCGAAGTGATCAAGTCAGTTTTGTGTGGTTTTATCGAACTGGGAAACCCAGCCAAACTGGTCCCCTTAGATAAATGGCAATTCGTAGCCCTAAGAAGGACTGTTATTTCTCCCCAAGCGGAAAGGCTAACTTCTTCCTCGACAATTGCTTCCGCTGTCCGTGTTTCCCTTCGCTTTATGGCTGGAAAACCTTTGAATCTATGGAACCCGCTTAAAACTTCGGCTGCTTCTATCAGTGTATTCACGGGATGTTGAGTGCAGGCAACGTTGAACCTTTTCTTGAGAATGTGACGTCTTGTGTGCCATTGCTGCGACGTGAGTGTTCTGTCCTTAATTGACCTCCAGCCTATAAATATAGTTGCTTTCATAAAATCGTGCGATAACCTGATTCATCTGGAGCCATTTGAAGTCCCAGTGCATTTAATCGCTTTATGTTTGGGTCGCTTTCATCCTGTGTTGTTGCTACCTCTGCTTCCTGTACGGTTACTTTGACGGTTTTGTCCGGTGGTGAGTCTAATGTGACCTGTGGTGGTAGCAGGACTTCTCTGATATCAGCTAGAATTTGTTCTTGTAGCACCTGCTGCATTCTAGAAACTGCAGTTGGAGTGCTTGTTTTATGAGTGGTCCTGTTCTTCACTGGCGGAGTTGATTGTGGTTGTGGTGGTGGAGGTTTAGAGACAATGTTGGCAAATGTCTCTTTTTATTTTATTTTATTTTTATTTATTTTTTGCGGGGCTGGAACGTGGTCCGTCTTCTCCTGTGCAGCCTTAGATTCAGTCCTATCCCTTGTTGCTGGTAGTTGCTGGTCTATCTGGTGTAGTTTGTTCACTTTAGTGAGTTTAGTGGTTTGGGTGCTAGCTGGCTGTGTCTGCATATATGTATTACGCTCTCTCTGCTGCTGCGTTCTTCCACGGCGACCTAATAATTTTTCCTGGGAGAAGGAATGAGAGCCTCGTCCCGGTGCACTGATAATTTTAGCCTTCAGCCGCGCGACCTTTTTTTTGACCCATTGCGGTTTGACTGATTCATGAGAGGGAATGGACCCACGCACTCATGATACTACTAAAATAGGTATGCTTACCTGTTTGGTTGAGTGGGAATTTACCTGCACTCACTCAGTTTTATGTTAATATATCTGAAATTAATTTTTGGTGTCCGGACGTGGCAAGGGAGGAAAAGAGCAGGGAGGCTATCATCTGCTTTCCTTGGCGGTGTCTACTGGATCCAGGTTGATGATTGCGTCGAATTTTTATTTTAAATAATTATTGTTGCCAGAGATGGAAAGGATAATATCCTGTGCTTTTTTATTAATAATTAGGAGACATATATAATCGGGTAAGGAAAGTGTGAATTAGAGAATTTTGTATTTATTTATTTTTTTAAATTTATATATATTATTATTTGATTTTCATTTATTTATTTATTTATTTATTTATTTATTTTCTTCTTCCTAAATTTGAATATTTTTTTTACTAGATTGTTTTGAGTGAGCGATTTCAATGAACGGTTCCTCGGAGAGAAAATTGGAATGCGGAATTGGAGAGGCAAAGACAGCCTCAGCGACAATAACATCCACGGGTGTAAAATAGAGGAAAGAAGAAGTCGTCACTATCCCTCAAACGGAGGAGTGGAATAGTGAAGCCAGTCAACCTCTCTCAGCGCTCTCAACCACAAGGGTGAATTGGGAGAATGATTGGAGTAGGAGATGGATGTGTCAATGGTGCCAGGCCGGGAAGATGCTACTATTAGCCAGGTGCATCTGGAGTTCCAAAAAGCATTCCTTTTCAGGGCTAATCAAAGCTCTAGAAAAGAGTCACAATTCAAGTTGACAATTTGTGCGAATTTGGAGTCGTGTGAATATAAACACTCACTCATTTACGGATGTTAGTGTGTGTGTGTGTGTGTGTGTATGTGTGTGTGTGTGCATTTTTAACGTAGTTTTAAAAAAAAATTCAGCCATAACGCTACGTTGTCTGCAGTGTGGCAGTTTATAGTAATGTCTAGCACTGGTGTGTGTGTATGTGTTTGTATGAGCTCACGTACGTTTGTGTAGATAGTAGATTATTGGAGTTTGTGAGCGCTCGCGTACGTTTGCGTGAATACCAGAGTGTGGTATTTTACCTTCCCTTCTGTGTGGATGGTATAATTATGGTTTTTTTTTCATTGTGTGTGGATAGTATATTTTGGTTTATGTATTTCTTCTTCGCGTTTTTGGATAGTATATTTAGATTTTTGCTTTTGTTACTTAGCGTGTGTGTCGATAGTATAATTTGAGTCTGATTTTCTACTTCCCGGGTGTGGATATTATATTTGGTTTGTTTTTTGGCTCCTCACCTCTGTGTGGATAGTATAATGTGATTATTGATAATATATTTTGGGTTTGATTTTCTCCTTCCCGTGTCTGGATTGTATATTTTGATTTGTTTTTTGACTCCTCACCTCTGTGTGGATAGTAGATAATATGTGCAGTCAATATAATGGATGTTTTCCTTCACGTCCGTGCTTGACAATTATAATGTAAAAGCGTTCGATGTTAGCAACATTGTACGGAATAACCAAAGAACAAGATTGTAGCAGCCTCAGTTTTATTTAACAACCTGAAACACAGTTGGTATTGGATAGTGGAAAAGCTTGAGAAGGAATGGAGATATCCAGTTACAAATGACTTTGTCACAAGACAAGTGACAAGCCTAAAAGTAGCCATGGATCTTGTCAAAGACACGATAGAGGAAGAAGTGAAGAGATTAAGAGGTTTCGTTCACCCTCAGTATGTGCGAGTGGGAACATTGAAGGAGGCTCTAGATATTGTAATGAAGGTAGCGTGTTTTTTAGAAGATATATTGAATTTTACAGAGTGATCTTTCGTAAGATGGGGACTGGACCAGCTCAAGAAAGCAGAAGAACTGATGAGAAATGTGTTGACAGAAGAAGTGAAGAAGATAAAAGAAAGCTGGTCAAAGGAAAGAAAGGAAAGAAAAACATCAAGAGAAAGGTAAAGTTTGAGAGACTAAACTGCAACTGGATGAAAGTCCAGGAGAAATTAAGATGGATGGGCCATCGTGACTGGATGCCAGAAGATGAAAAGAAGAAAGGAATGTTGGAAAAAGTGAGGAGATTTTGGCAGAAGTGGAGAAAATAGAAGACGAAGCAGAAGAACCCAAAGGCTCTTTTCAGGGCCACTAATATGCCTCGGAAAGAGTTGATTTCTTGCCTCAAAATGTTTCTTAGTGTGTTGTATAGTTGTTTGCCTGTTGTCTGTTGTCTGAGTTATGCCTGTCTCTGTCCTGCCAGTCCCGTTCCCACCAAGCGTTCTAGGGTTTTTTCCCTGCTGTTCGGTCCGATTGAGGTCAGCCCCCTGCTACATTGTTGTTCATCGTCAGTACCGTGACGTTACCTTACCTGTTCCCTTCCTATTGTCACTATACAGTCCCAATACATTTTGTCCCTCTATAGTCCATTCCATGTTAAACTTTCCCATGTTAAATTCCCATTGTCCCTATATCGTCGGGGGGGGGGGGAATTTTAATGGTAATTCAAATTGTCCCTATATCGTCCTACTATACTACTTTCAACATCTCGATGAATGAGCAGAAGACGTTTGACTAAAATGTTTTTTCAAATTTAATTCGAACCACCCCTCTTCTAAAAGGTGTTCATCTCCCTTTGGGTATAAAACGTATTTCCCGCGGCCGTGGCTTTTTTAACCCTTCTATACTACTAATTAGGATCCCACTGATTTCTAAGGCTTTAGTATTTCAGCTGGTCGGGGGCGAGGTTCACATTTGCAAAGTTAAAAATTTAACAACCTGGGGGGCGGTGTGCCACCAATACCCTTTCCTCCCCCATTTTGGCCACCTCTGTTCTAAAATAATTCTCTACTTACCCAGTCAAACAAAGCTGTTGCAAAATATCCAGTAGTGAACACAGCTCACCACTTAGAAAATAATAAACATCTAAACAAAAACACAGACAAAAATTGCTTTGGTAATAAAGACAAAATGAAAAATGTAGCTATTGCAGAAAACTTGTAGTGAGCAAAATAAGAACTTAACATAAAAGGAGCATAATGCTCAAAAAAGATAAAAGCAAAATTTAAATATTTAAAAAAGTGTCAATTTTGCAAATAAGTTTGCGTGTCAAAAATGAAAATCTAGAGAAGTAATCTTACATAATGTGGTGAAGTTTGTGGTGAAGTCTTCGCCACAGCCCTCTTCGCACCTTTGCTTCATGTCGCTTGCTTCGATAGAATAACTCTTTAGCTATGTTAAGCTATCGGCTTTTGACGTGTACACGAAAATTATGTTTTCCGGTATAAAATCAAAAAGAATTTTGACGGAAAAATTTAATTAGTTTTTTTTATTGTCTCTATATCATTTTTTCCCTCATTTAGTTTTATCGAACAGGTCACTTTATTTTTCTCTAGATATTGACAAAACAGTATACTTTTTGATCACGTGTACTTCCTTCCGCCAACACTGAAATCTTTTGAAAGTTTCCATGTCAGTGTTTCTATCGTTCTGTGATACTGGCCAGGGATTTATCATATTGACCTGTGTCCTATATGTGTATGCTATACTGTGTAATATTTCTACATATTGACCAGCCTTTGTTGTCATGTTCCATTTTTGTTAAAATATTATCTTATATGGGTACAAAACATTTATTCAATTACACACACGAGCCCGATTCAAGACCTGCCACGAAAGAGAAATCGTGTTAAAGAAACAGAAACAGAAACAATTTTGAAAAAAAATAACTTTAAATTGAGGTTTCTTTATGTTTAGACATTTAGTTCTTCAAGGTGACAGACATTTTTGCACAAGTCATTGCCTTCTTAAATTCGGTTTTATTGCTTAGTCATCGTTAGTCTTTAATTTTATTTTTTTGGTGCATTTCTTTTTGCTAGAAGATTTAAGGCTTTTTATCGTTTTAACGGTATGTATGTTGTTTAGTCTGTTGCTGAAATTATCTATAGCAAAGTGCTTAAGATGTTCAGTTTTTTATTTCAAGCCCTACAAAAGGATGCAAGTTTGTCTTGAAAGAGGATTGAAACTCTAAGTTACACGGACGTGAAGGAAAACACCCTCTCTGTTACTATATTTAGCTGTCGTTGTGTTCATTCTAATCATGCTTGCCGTACATCTTTGTGTTTTAGAGGTCATATTTCTTCTGAAGTAAATACAAGCATCAATAGACAGACAGTTTGGGCCATTGTCTTTATTTTGGCACTCCAATGTGCCAGTGGTTAACTCTGAATTTTAAAACCAAAACACACGTTCAGAAAAAATGTAACACTGTTCGACCTATTTTCTCTCAGTTTAGACTGTCGAGAGAACAATATGCGTTTTGGTGCTGCTTTTTTATTATTTTTCCCCAGGCCTTAGATTTGTCAAAACTTTGCAACATTGTTTGTAGCGTGTTTCACAGGACATATCTTAAATTTGATATATGTTAAGCAAATGTTAAGCATCCAGCAGACACTAAATATCATATTATCTTTTTATGAAATTGATGAATGAATAAAAACAAGGTACATATTTCACATAGAATGTATCGTTGTCTCAATTATATTTGTCCTATAATACCGCAAAAATAACAGAACCAAAAATGATGTGATACGTTTTTTTCTTTATTATTCTTTCTTTCTCTCTCCAATGTAATGTTAAGTCTATCTGTCCATCTCTCAAAACACTCCAGACTAAAGTACTGCCCGTTCTACTCTTACCCAATATAGTAAGACTTGTGTGCGTGCTTGTTTGTGTGTTATCTTTCGCTTACACACATATCGTTAGCATGAAAATTTAATAACAAATAAATAGCAACCATTGACATAAACCATTTAAGTTAACCATGTAGGTGTATGTCATCGTTCTAAATTTGTTCTACAGTCACTTTTGGGGCTACTTGATTGTAAAAAATAATCTTCATGAGGTACCAAACAAATTTATTTCTTCAGTGGTCTTGTTGGTTATGTCATCCTACCGGATTTACCACCATTGTTCTCTCTTCTGTAGAGGATGTAAATGGTTTTGAATATGAGATAATTATATCATCTTCAAGATCGCTAACACAAACCTCTACCAACACATTTTGAAAATTGGTGTGTAACACGGATCGCCATTGTGGCTTGGTGTCTGCTTTCTCCTTGGAAAATAGATCGTTTCGTCTTTATTATAAAAATTTAATTTGAATAATTTTTACACAGAACCAGAAGAGGAAATTGAGGCGGTTGAGGAGGAGGGGGACGCTGACCCTCGTTGAGAAGTACACCGAAATGGGGCTAGATCAAGCATTGTATGACGTCAACATAGCAGGGCAGTTTATTACAGCCATACAATACGTTGCCTACAAATCTCTAGACACCTTTAAACCAAGACCTTCTCAATGGGGATTAGGGGTCAGACTTCTTCCCCAATTCTGCAGACAAGCCTACACTGGATACCCCCTCAGTCAACTGGTAGAAACCGCTGCTTACATTACCGCCCATCATGGCTACGCATTTCCTGATATCAAGAATCATGAGACTAGGAGTGCGGGAAAGAACGTGAAAGCAAAAGAGAGACGTGTTACCTTCTAACAGAAAAAACAGACTGTTTTTTAGGGCTCCAAAAGATTGCTTTTTATTAAATAGGGAACCATATTTGGCTTGGTATCCCTCCTTGACTAAACTATTCTCGAAACAAACTTGACCCATTGGAACACCACAACAAACTTAATTTTTTAAACCTAACAGTGACCAAACTGGTATATGTCGCTTAGACATAATAATTTAAAATAAGATCAGTATGGCTATTTTTATGTACACTAAGTACTAATATTAGACAGATATGTTAGGAAGTAGGAAATTTAACAGACTCGTTAGATTTGAACTAATTGCACAGGTGGTTAACACATTATTGGTACCTTTTATTGTCCATTAGCAAAAACGGGACTTGATTTGAAATAAGTACGGGCTAGCGTTTTGGTGAGTACTTAACATCCATGGTTGTTGCTGAGCACCTTTTTCCTCCTTTACCACGCTCGGACAGAAAAATGAGTGTGTGGTGAGACAATTCCCACTCATGTTTAAAGTCTTTCAGTCAGGTTGTTAAGGACTAGTTAGTCCTACACCTGAGTGGCTAAATTTAAAAATAGTCTGTGAGTACATAAAAGCCTGGGGAATGAGGCTCTCTTTCCTTCCCCAGGAGTAATTAAAAATCACGCGGTGCGTTATTAAACCAGTGATACATGCTCCATTAGAGCGAAAATCACTTTAATTCAAGTAAGCAGACAAGCAAGTTTGGGTACCGTCTCTAGCACTCTTGATGACACCAACTGTCTGGGTTATTTTCTTTCTTGCAAGCCCCTATGTTCCACTTCTGTTTGTGATAATAACTTGTGATACTTCACATTTTCTAAAGTAGAAATCTTTACAAGCCGTACAAAATACAAAACTTATATGACTTTGGCTTTTGACACTCGCACAGACTCTTCACTTTATAAGTGTCACGAGAAAATTGTATATCCAATTTTTACCATTTTCAAAAACACGCACACACTTGCAGCTTGACCAGAAATATGTATATCTTGTTTTGTGGATAAGTCACAGACAAGTCCAAGCATATATAGGTGGTTATGAACGTTAGGAATATCCCCTCCTTTTTTCAGAAATATCAAAGCTTGTATGTGCATTTTCCCTTTTCCACTCTATATTAGTGCTTAGATTTGTTCCAAAAAAAAAAAGAAAAAAGAAACGAAATAATTTTGAAGAAAAAGAAACAACTGAATTTTGAATTCAGGTTTCTCTCTGTTTATAATTTTTTTCAAGTTGACGGTGCATGACAGAGTACATTCGCCTACCTTTCCAAAGTGAGAGGCATTTCTTCACATGTCATTGCCTTTGTTAAATTCGGTTTCATTGGTTAGTTATCGTTAATCTTTAATTTTTTTCATGCATTTCTTTTTGATAGAAGATTTAAGGCTTTCTATTGTTGTAACGGTATTTATGTTGTTTGGTCTGTTGATGAAATTATCTATAGCAAAGTGCTTAAGATTTTTCAGTTTTTTTTATTATTTCAAGCCCTACAAAAGGAGACCAAGTTTGTCTTCAAAGACAATTGAAACTCTAAATTACACGGGCGTGAAGGAAAACATCGCTGTGTTTAATCTAATCATGCTTGCCGTATCTCTTTGTGTTTTAGAGGTCATATTTCTTCTTAAGTAAATACACGCATCAATAGACAGACAGATTGGGTCATCATCCTTGAGTTTCACTGTACTTTCGGTTCTTTACTTCATACAAACCCCAAATTTATTAGTTTGAAAAAGAAAAGATAACATGCCCCTCAATACTGTAACACGTCTGTTCTGACTCTACCGATGTGAGTGTTTATGTCGAAATGTTTAAGTGAGATATAAAAAAATGGTCAGCTTGAAAACGCGAACCAATACTGTGACGCTCAGTATTTTGATGTGATAAGAGGAAATGGTACAACACACACAAAGAGGGCTTGTAAGTTCACATTTCAGTCTGTCTGCACTGTAATGGTAACAACGCAAGAACATAGGGATTATTATGCCACACAGCCCTAGAACAAAACAATGCATCACCCGTTGTAAGCCATTTCATTGGCTATACTTATTTTCTTACCGCGTTCGCTTCGAATTGACTTGAGTAGCTATTCAGACAGTGACGAGAATGGCCATGCTTTACTGGGTCTATCCTATAGGCGATTTATATAAAAAAATATTTTTAAAAATTAAACTAATGCACGAACAATCGTACCATGGGCGATCCCATGGAAATTGTGTCCGTTCTATTGCAAAATACATCAACATTTAATTTAACCGTGCAGATCGCTAGAACAAATCTCTGATAATATACATTTTGAAAAGTGTTGTGTGACACGGATCGCCATTGTCGCTTGGTGTCTGCTTTCTTCTTCGAAAAGAGATCGTTTCGTCTTGACTATAAAAATCTAATTTGACTAAGTTTTACGCATTACTTGAACTCACACATTTACGTTGTAGGTGTAAGCCGTCGTTCTCAGTTTTCTGGAAGTTCGTTTTTGCGTTTCTCAGATGTGATACTATTTTTTATGGACCGAACGAAATTTCTTTTGGCGTGAATCAGGACTCGTGGTTTTGTGGCATAATTGTAGAGCATTGATTAAAGCTCAGTTATGTCGTCTTCGAAATCGCTGACACGGATTTGAACTAAAACTTCAGGTTTTGTGTGAGGCGATACGGTACATCATTGCTTTTTACTTCCTCAATGAAATCGTTTCATCTTATTGCAAAATTACATTTGACTAGGTTTCATACGCAGCAGGTCCATGTATATAAGGAGAGTGTCTTAGCGTCAGAGTATTCATCCCACTCTCAAACGATCAAGAAGATGGAAGAGTCAGCACAGATCGACCTGCTGGTCAAATATTTGCTAAAAGTCATACGAATACATAATTCACAGGCGAAAGTGGCAACAAAACTTACTCTTTTGGTCGTTGATTTGATGAGAGTCATACGAAAGTGTGTAAGTGCTAATGAAGTTTGCTATATCTGCAAAGGTAAATGGGTATTTGTCTCCAGAATACCTGCTTCGTCTAAGAAAGAGAGACAAAAGTCAAGATACCTAATATCGTTGTCAGGAGAAAGGACACTGGAATTCAGAGTGCCCTACGAGAAAAGAGAAGAAACAAAAACAAGACGAAACAGAGAAGAGGGATTCAGAAGAAGAAATTGAAGATGATGAAGAACTTGTGCCAGTAAAAACATGGAAATGGAAAAATTGACAATGTGAGCCGATGCGTTGGCCCTGATGTGAAATTTCATACTACCTTTTAAAAGAGAATAGACCAGAAAGAAAACGTAAGTGTCTCTTGGTCTTGACATTGTATAATAAGGATGGCGTGTTTTGTTTTTACTCACACTTTATGAAATTGTGCTCTTTCACCTCTCTCTATCCCTCTGGATCATGTTTTAGTTAGAATTGAAATGGAAGGATGTTTTCCTTCACGCACGCTCTTTAGGCATGCAAGTCGGTAAACAATAGTCAGTCTATTCGTCCATCATTTTGTGTCTTGATGTTTCCTAAATCACACACTGATGCCATAAAATAACGGGTTAAATGGGTTTTGTAGTGTTGGGAGTGGGGGGTGGGTGGGGTGTAGGTGTTTGGCAGAGTTGGTCATTGCAGGTGAGGGCTTAGGTGCTTTCAAAAAACTTTTTCTTCTTCACTCTGTGTTGATGGAATATAATGGGTTATTTTCTTCACTCTCTGTTGATAGTATATATATAAAGGGTTATTTCTTCACTGCGTGTGGATAGTGTATAATGGTTTTCTTCTTCTTCCCTCTGTGGTGTGCGTGTGTGTGTGTGTGTGTGTGTGTGTGTGTGTGTGTGTGTGTGTGTGTGTGTTCGCGTACGTTGTGTAGATCGCATATTTGGTTGTTTTTCTTCTTCTTCCTCCCGAGTGTGGATAGTATATTTGCGGTTTGTATGCGTTAGCGACGTTGTGTGAATAGTATATTTGGGGTTTGTATGCGTTCGCGTACGTTTGTGTGGATAGTTTATTTGGGGTTTGTATTATCTCCCTTCTGTGTTGATAGTGTATTTGGGGTTTGTATGCGTTCGCGTACGTTTGTGTGGATAGTTTATTTGGGGTTTGTATTATCTCCCTTCTGTGTTGATAGTGTATTTGGGGTTTGTATGCGTTCGCGTACGTTTGTGTGGATAGTTTATTTGGGGTTTGTATTATCTCCCTTCTGTGTTGATAGCATATTTGGGGTTTGTTTTTTCCTCTTCCCTCTGTGTGTGTGTGTGTGTGTGTGTTCGCGTACGTTGTGTAGATCGTATATTTGGTTGTTTTTTCTTCTTCCTCCCGAGTGTGGATAGCATATTTGGAGTTTGTATGCGTTAGCGACGTTGTGTGGATAGTATATTTTGGGTTTGTATGCGTTCGCGTACGTTTGTGTGGATAGTTTATTTGGGGTTTGTATTATCTCCTTCTGTGTTGATAGTATATTTGGGGTTTGTATGCGTTCGCGTACGTTTGTGTGGATAGTTTATTTGGGGTTTGTATTATCTCCCTTCTGTGTTGATAGTATATTTCGGGTTTGTATGCGTTCGCGTACGTTTGTGTGGATAGTTTATTTGGGTTTGTATTATCTCCCTTCTGTGTTGATAGTATATTTGGGGTTTGTTTTTTCCTCTTCCCTCTGTGTGTGTGTGTGTGTGTGTGTGTGTGTGTGTTCGCGTACGTTGTGTAGATCGTATATTTGGTTGTTTTTTTTTTCTTCCTCCCGAGTGTGGATAGTATATTTGGGGTTTGTTTTTTCCTCTTCCCTCTGTGTGTGTGTGTGTGTGTGTGTGTGTGTGTGTGTGTGAGTCTGCGCGCGTATGTTGTGTGTGTGTGTGTGTGTGTGTGTTCGCGTACGTTGTGTAGATCGTATATTTGGTTGTTTTTTTTTCTTCCTCCCGAGTGTTGATAGTATATTTGGGGTTTGTTTTTTCCTCTTCCCTCTGTGTGTGTGTGTGTGTGTGAGTCTGCGCGCGTATGTTGTGTGTGTGTGTGTGTGTGTGTGTGTGTGTGTGTTTGTTTGTTCGCGTACGTTGTGTAGATCGTATATTTGGTTGTTTTTTTTCTTCCTCCCGAGTGTGGATAGTATATTTGGGGTTTGTTTTTCCTCTTCCCTCTGTGTGTGTGTGTGTGTGTGTGTGTGTGTGTGTGTGTGTGTGTGAGTCTGCGCGCGTATGTTGTGTGTGTGTGTATGTGTGTGTGTGTGTGTGTGTTCGCGTACGTTGTGTAGATCGTATATTTGGTTGTTTTTTTTTTCTTCCTCCCGAGTGTGGATAGTATATTTTGGGGTTTGTTTTTTCCTCTTCCCTGTGTGTGTGTGTGTGTGTGAGTCTGCGCGCGTATGTTGTGTGTGTGTGTGTGTGTGTGTGTGTGTGTGTGTGTGTATTGGTCTCTGTTTGTCCCTATAAAACTCACTTTATCCCTATCAGATACACTCTACCTACCTACCTACAGTAGCGCGTATTCAGGTCAGCCACTTGCAACACTGTTGCCATTTATCCCCTAGTGTTCAGTACAGTGACGTCACTGACGCTGGAAATTTTGAGACTATAAATATCGACTTGGGGATTTCCACATTTTGTAGCTATACATATATACTAGAATTCATAAACAGGAACGTCACTCAAGCTGAGGCTATAAAAAGATAGTGGGATTTTCCAAAGGAAAAACCCACAAGTTGGAGCTATAAATAGATAGTGGGATTTCATAGGAATTTCAGCTGATTATAGATACATAGGTATTTATCCACGATCGTCACAGAAGTTGATATTGTAAGTAGTTACTAATTTTATCCATTTTAGTCTAAACCATTGTAACTTAATTTTCGGGGATATGTTTATTTTCCTTTAAATTCTGGGACAATTTCGTCATTTTAACGTTACTTTTAGTCACATCCATTTTGTCGTTGAGCATTTCCTTGATTATAGCTATTTATAGCATCATTACAATTATGCAAATTTTTGAACACCCCAGCAAGATTTCAGGTCTTGGTAATGCTTTATATATAAATCTCACGCTTGTACTAGTGTATGTATGTTTCTGTCTCTGTTGTGTTTGACCCTCTACCATCATTGTCCCTAGACAATCCCACCATGTTCAATTCCCCTTGACGCTATACAGACCCACCATGTTCAATTTCCATATGTTAAATTCCCTTGAGGCTATATCCCCCAGGGGTTTCCGTAATGTTAAATTTCCCATTGTCCCTAGACAGTCCCACGATCTATTCCCCATGTTAAATTCCCTTTGTACGTATATCGGCCCACAGTTTTTTCCCATGTTAATTCCCCTTGTACGTATATTAACCCACGATTTTTCGCCATGTTAAATTTCCATTGTACGTATATTCACCCAGGGGTCTCCGTAATGCTAATTTCCATTGTACGTATAGTGCCCCACTTAACTACTCCTGGCTGACCTCAAGGTAATGTAAGGAAACAAAGTTTCCCAGAAATGGACAACTAAGTTGCCAGAGTTTACTAGGCATGTTTCTGGGGAGGGGGATAACTAAAATGTTGCCAGAACTCGTGTTCGTTTCCACCGTCATCAGAGACCAAAGACACTCTTCTCTGATTAAAATGAACCTTTTTTTATGGTCTGTGTCCATAACATTTTCGGAACCGCTTATTTACAAACTACTAACGATTTCATCTCTCGTTAAAAACATTATCTTTGCAGTCTTCTTAATTACATGAAGAAATATGTTAAAAACGAATTCCCTAAAAGTTAGTCTTTTCCTAACTTTTAGAGTTATTAAGATGTTTCGCCATTTGCACTAAAACGTTTACAAGTAAAAAATTTCAGACTCTATTATATCTGAAAATACCTTTTAAAAATAGTCTTCGGATATTTCAAAATCAGATCAAAGTTTAATCCTGTCAAATATCAATTCCGATCAGAAGTGAAAATTCACTGTAGAATAATTTCACAATATTACAGTTATAGAATATATACACAAAGGTTTCATCATCATCATTGCTAAACTAAAATGTTCTATCATCAGAATAACCTAATTCAAAAGAAACGTTTAATAGTATAAACGAGTTTGAGAAATATTCAATCGTTCACAGCTTGTAACCATTTTCTATATCTTAATACCTTTTATAAAACCTCTTTTATAATGTAAAAAATCTAATAAAGGAACCGGAAGGCTGTAGATGTCAGTATGATATGTTTGTCAGATTGTTTTGCAGTCCGAGAGCTCAAGATAATTATTTAGCCAAATATTCTATCATACGGACACAACGCTTGGTTGATAGAAGTATACTTAATTCCATATAGAATTACTCTAAGTACAAATTTACTTTGAATTCGATTTATAGTAAATCATAACATTCTTACAAGAAGTGTTATTATGATTATTATTATTAATCATGTGCATACTGTCCAGGGAAAAAACAATTTGATCACCATGCTCCTGTTCCAACATATTTGTTGGCAATGACGTTTACTGACTGGCTTTTTGGTCTGAAATAATGCATACAACAGTGAAGCACACTGAATTAATTCAGAATACATTTGAATTGGCTGTAGCCGAAAACGTATTTAAGCCATACCTCACAACTGAATCGGTCAGTAAGTTATAGCTTTTCAAACCCTGCATATTCTACTCAACCAACCCTTTCGAGCCCTCTTGGTCAGCTTGTGGTTTCAATTGCATGAAAATACTTAAATCGAAGTTAAAGTCAGGACTGCATTCTGCCAAGGAGGATTACGTCCTGTTCTGTAGTTTTTTTCATGACTGAATATCCAGCATACTGAGAGCCTTCGCACAATTATATAACTTTAAATTAGCACGAGTTTTTCACAAAGCAAATCAAAAAGATCAACTTACACATTAACATTCCATCTCTTCGTATGCTAACTATTTTAATACAGTTATAGAATTATTAGTTAACTCAAAGATATCATGTCACAAAAAGATTCTTTTTAAAAAAAACAGACCTCAGTTAAAGCACAAAATAAAGATAACTAGATAACTGCAAGGTCACATGAACTCAAATGTAAAACCAATAAATGACACATCAGTAAAATATGTTTGTTGTGTGTTCATCCACTGAGGATAGCAAATATAGTCTACAATGAATAAATGAATATACAGAGCCAGAACATACGGTGACCTTTAAAGGCAAAACTATTTTTTCCATATTCTTTTGTCCACACAATAAATGAAGAACAAAATGATTACACTTACAAATTTATCCCAGAAAAAAAGATTTATAATGTGATATTGAAATCATTATATTAACAAAATCAATGGAGTTTTCAAAGTGCAGGTATATTTTTTTTTAAAAAAACGCCTAGCTTCTATAAACATATTAGTTTAGACAGAATTTCACAACAGGCACATTTGCTAACGGATATAGTAGAAATGTTTCATTAGAACTTGAGATATCAGCAATGTCAACGAATCAAGGAATTTGCAGTGATTAATGTTTGATACCCTTTCCGCATAATATTCATATCTATTTAGCACGAGTTGTACATAAATATAGCTTGTTTATTTACAAAGTAGGTACAATTTACTTATAGTATAATGAATGACAGAACAGAATATACTAACCATTACAAAGATGCTTCCAATTTCATTGTGCAAATCTCCACATGCGTACAAGTTGCAAGTTAAAAATGCAAATTTTACTTGATACGCATTTTCTTTTCTTGGTAATTGTGTTTACGTCTTTCGAACAACTTTATCTAATATACAAAGTGAAGCTTGATGTAAACATAAGAAAGTGTGGTGACCTAAGTCCCCATTACTAATCAATAAAACACAAAACGCAGCAAACTTGATTAAATATATTTGAGCTCTGTCATTGCAAGAAACACCAAAACTTTTATCAAATAAAAAAATAAAGTGTCAAAATGTGTCCTACGATATTTTGCGTGTACAGAAAGAAGATCGACATATTCAAAGTCATACTGTGTAAGTTACATTTTGCATCTCAAGTACACCAAGTAAACTTTAATCTCTATTATCAATTTTAGCTTTATTCTATTACCCATTTTCTAAAACTGATTTAAACCATTTAGCATCAAATGAGTAAAATTTAAAATGAGGCCAAAACAATGACTTTATCTTATTTTAAAACGTTTGAAATCAAATATTTACAAATAGAAGGCAATCATATAGTCAAGAAACAAATCCATAACTTATACTTGTGTAGTCACGAATCTTGTAGCGCAATAGCTGAGACTAATTATCTAATTAAATAAATTAATATTTAAGGTTTTGTGTCAGAAGTATAAGAACTTTTTATGTCTTTTACTATGTTACATTTTTCTTTTTTTACTAGTACGCACTATTTTCTAATTGTAATGATTTAACAGTATTATATTAAGTCCCTTAAAGAATAGTAAATACTGAGGTGCGTTTTAGCTTGTGCAAATAAGACATTTCTGATAAACCCAGAGAAAATTCTCAACAAAGGTAACGTTTAGTTTAGTTTTCTTCAAAGTATACAGGCTTTAGAAAAGTATGTGACCGATAGCTCGCCTCTGCTTCATTTTTAAACTAAAATGCTCCAGACATCAGAAATACAACTTAGTGGACCAAAAATATCACTTTTCACTCTATTGTTTTGTCTTTACTGAAATGTGTACAACTTTACATAATCGAACATTACAGAAGGAAACAAACTGAACATAGTTGTGCATGGATGAGATCCGCCCTTTCCCATATCGACCTTAAGTTCACGTTAATATTGATATGGATTTTACAGAAATCCATCATATCGTTTTGAATATTACTTCATTTCCCCTCAACTGACAAAATTATGACGCATTGCAAATTTCAATTGGTGTTCATAAAGAAATGAAAGCCAACCAAAACAAAGCAAAAATGGTAATAGTATTATCAAATAAGAATGAACTGCTAAGTGCTGCAATGAATACTAAGGATTTAAACGATATTTGTTGACATAAGCTTTGAATAAAAATTATGTTCTTAAATTTTCCCATTGAATTTTAAGGAATTTACTTTTTGAATTTCAAAGTCATGTATTAACGTCTTTACATGTATTTTAGCCAAGGAATGGAAATCTATGACGCATAGTGATTTACCGATCCAGCTTGATAAGAAAGTTTATTCAGTCGTGTTAAAATCGACAGCATCCTTTAGCTTGTTGATACTGTTGACACCATAAAAGAATTGTTTTAAATAGGCTTGCACTTGCACGTCAGGTTTAGTTATTGAAATATTTACACGATCTCGATATATGGCGTTTTATTATACGAATGAACACGATCTCGATATATGGCGTTTTATTATACGAATGATTCAATAGAAGCTGCATGTCATTCGGTGTGAATGGTCAAAATTTACCCCTCCAAAAGAACCAGGTCAGATATATTTAGAATGAGAATAAAGACAACAATCAATAGCCGGAGAAAACAATACGAGCTCTCTTGTACCCAACTGCACCTTTGTTCTTCTGTACACTTGAATTCTCAACGACCATGCAAATGATGAAAACTACACCGATATTATCATTGCTTTTACATTTTGCAATGAAATATTCCTCCTGTTTCGTTATCAGTTTTGTCTATACTTCCTTATTTCTTTCTCATTTCTCCCATACACATATCATTGAAGTATAATAATGTTACAATGAATGGTCTAAATACTCTAGTATGTATATATTGTATGTGTCCTAAGTGCAAATAACAACAAAAACAAAAATTCGCTATTTGATTAATTGATATTGTTACGTGTTTAGGCTCTCATAAATAGTAACAAGAAAAAAGTAAGGACAACAAGCTTTGTAAAATTTAACAAATAATTTATTTCCCTGAACAAAACAAGGTAAAAATGAGAAAATCAAATCCAAAATTAATCAAAGAATAATCCATGAATGAAAAATTAGAAGTCCTATTTTAACAATGTTATAATGACTTTGAACTCGAGTCCTGACGATAATACAAGATGGAAGGCGATGACATGAACTGTAGCCAGTATAGTATTAACGTGTCAACCAAGAATTCAAACTGAGCACTTAAATATTTCCAGGGAAAAGAATTAATCACTTAGAATCCAATAATTTGAAACCTAGTATTTCGTGTCAATATTGAACATGCACTTGTGTACAACGTCTGTTACTTTTTATGATGAGAATAAAGTTTACGTTTTTTTAGGTTAAGATTGCTTTAAGTCCTGTTTTGTAATTCACAGAAGAAACGTTTTTTAGCGTGAATATATTCTATCACGCAAGTCATCCTTCAGTAATTCACTGAGAGCGAATCATCCAAGCTCAAATACTTCTTGTATTAAATGACAGTTTTAAGGAAGCCCTGAGTGTTATACACTCAAATCTATGAGAGAGAGAGAGAGGGACAGACTGATAAAGAAAGAGAGAGTTCACACGTACTGTTAATGTATATGGCCTTTCGTTCTCCACACCGGATTCTGTCATATGTCCGCTAAAACAAACAAAAAATTATTGAAAATAAAATGCCATGAATTCGATCACTATGGTAGTGATAGATTGAGATCTTCCTTTTCGTTGTTCACAGTTTTCACAATTTTGTCTTCGAACAATTAACAAATGTTTTGTCTCAGGCATAGCGCTTATCAACACAAATCTCTAGAACGACTACTGAACTCCGGATATACCTTCACAAATTTATCTTCGGGTAATATAACATAAAGCAGCCATTTTACGATATTATGATTCTTTCGTAAATGGCAAGGTTTTTGTTAAAAGCTCCTACATTTCCATCCGACCAGGATTATATTGGCACCTACATTTCCTATTATATAGTATTCCAGAAAGTTTGTATAAAGAGCCTCCGCATTTGAACCTGATCACGAATATGGGACTTTCTGTATATTCATTCCAGCTGGAAATTATTAAACTTGTTTCATAACTTCAATATAACATTATTTCCCTTTCAAGATCCACAATGTTAGATAGCACGCAGAAAGTACATATACATTGTTTGTCATTTTCAATGTTTCTATCACATGACTTGGTTTTTGTAGTAACGTTAGTAGTATGTAATTAAGCGGTTCCGAAAACATTATGGATACAGAACATAAAAAGGATTTATTTTAATTAGAGAAGAGTGTCTCTGATCTCTGGTGATGGTGGATACAAAACATTTGTTATCCCCTACAACAATGACATGTGTATATGTTTGAGGAGTTTTTCTGGAGCGATGCAGGAAATACTGCGTTTTATGAGGAAATCATTATCGTAGATAATGCTGAGCGTACCATTGTCGTACAACTCTCTTTGTTGCTGAGCTGTGAACAATACGAAATCTGTTCCTATTCCTACAACCCTTTCAGCGTCAGCGGCACGGTGATGTCAAAGTTGAGCAAGTGCATGTTTACGACATCTTCGAGATCCTTACGATTTTCAGTGGTGACGTAGGTAAGGTATCGGGTATGTTCAGTCATGTCTATACCATCAGGACTGCAATAATTGTAATAGTCGATATAATATTTCACTATGGTGATCTTGGTTTGTACAAAGACCCTTATTTGTATATTGGTTTGATACTGTTTGAGGGGGATGGAGACGACTGCGTAGATTATGGCGATACTGACGATAAGTCACTGTTAGATTTAATTCAGCATGGTATGGAAACGCAAGTGCTTTAAAATCGATGCGATTTATTCGGACACAAACATCGTGGCGTACGTGCCGTTGAAAACTGATGGCGCTACATAACCATTACGTGAACCGCAGGGACAATTATCAGATAGTGACATGTCTCGTGTTAACGAAACAATACATTTAATTAAACCATATTTGTTGTATGCAATATTTCAGACTATAAAGGCCAATCAGTAAACGTCATTGCCAACAAATAGTTCGAACAGGAGCATGGTGATCAAATTGCTTTTTCCCTGGAAGGTATGCAAATGATTAATAATAATAATCATAATAACATTTGTTGTAAGAATGTTATGATTTATTATAAATCGAATTCAAAGTAAATTTGTACTTAGAGTAATTCTATACGGAATTAAGTATACTTCTATCAACCGAGCGTGGTGTCTTTATTATAGAATATTTGACTAAATAATTGTCTTGCGCTCTCGGACTGCAAATACAATCTGATAAACATATCATACTGCCGTCTATAGCCTTCCCGTTCCTTTATTATAATTTTTTACATTATAACAGAGCTTTTATGAAAGGTGTCAAAATATAGGAAAATGGTTACAAGCTCTGAAAGTTTGAGTAGCTCACAAAATCGTTCATATTATCACAAGTTTCTTCTGAATTAGCTTATGCTGATGACAAAACATTTTGTTTTCGCAATGATGATGATGAAACGCTAGTGCGTACATTCTGCAACTGTACCATTGTCAAAGGATTCTGCAGTGATTTTCAACTTTTGACAGGACTAAACGTTTGACAGGATTAAACTTAGATCTGATTTTGAAATATCCGAAGACTCTATTTTAAAAGGTATTCTCAGATATAAGCGAGTCAGAAAAAATATACTTGTAAACGTTTTAGTGTAAGTTTCGAAACACCTTGTTAATAAATCTAAACTTTAGGAAAATACTAACTTTTAGGGAATTCGTTTTTAATTTATATCTTCGTATAGTTTAGAAGACTGCAAAGGGAATGCTTGTTACCAGAGATGAAATCGTTATTAGTATGTAATTAAGCGGTTCCGAAAATAGTATGGACACAGACCATAAAAACAGGTTCATTTTAATTAGAGAAGAATGTCTTTGGTCTCTGATGATTGTGGAAACGAACACGAGTTCTGGCAACATTTTAATTATCCCCTCCCCAGAAACATGCCTAATAAACTCTGGCAACTTAGTTGCCCATTCCTGGGAAACTTTATTTCCTTACATTACCTTGAGGTCAGCCAGGACAGAATCCTAGTCAGCTCGTTTACTCTCTCTATGACCATGTGCAAGAGCACTAATACCGTCTTCAAGTACGTATCTCATGCCATCATAGCAGGATAATACATGATGAGTGTGATGAGTGCATACGTAAACAAATTGTGCCATTCGACCGCAGAGCATTCATTTTTGAGACGTTTTGACTCCTCCTAACGCGTCCAGGAGTGATTTTTGAACGACGCTTTCCTTGATGCCTTTAGCGCGTTTTTCCCACTTTGCCACTAGCTAACTTGGTCAAGTACTTTTTACTGCGCAGTCCGGCAAATTTCACTATGGGTACCGTGATGGTTTCGTCCTCTAAGTTTCCAATGACCTTTTTGTTATAGTCGTAAAATGGACTCGACTTAGGATAATACGAAAAGTGAAACAAATACTTGTCTTTAAATATGTCCTAGTACATATTCTCCGTCTTGGCCTTCTAGCATAAGCTGTCCGTAACGCGATTTCGACGTATACCTAATATATCAGAAGCTTCGACATCTCAAGCACTGTAAATCCGCAGTAGATGGCTATTTCATGGAGAGAATTGTTTTCTTTCTGTGGATGGCTACAAATGTTTTGTTAAAGAATTTCTCGTTTAATTTTCGATCTTAAAGAAAACGCAGGTTCAAATGAAAAGCGTATACATTATTTAAATTTGTCTATTTTAATGTTTAAGATCTTGATTCTTATGAAAATATGTTCCAGTGGCGGTGGAATTCGTGAAGGTTTTGTACATTGTATGTGCGCTATGTTCGAAGAAATGTCATAATAGTATTGAGTCAGGATACAAGTCATGTGCGATTCAGGATGAGCATTGACGCTCCATCTTGGAAATCTCTATCCATTCTTGTAAGGAATGAGACAATCTTCTTATCATCATACAGGAAGAGCATTGTTGCCATAAACAGTAGAATACAGAAGGAAAACATGTTTTGCCATAGATAATATTCAGTACAGAAGTATTTTAGTTGTTCTACATTAATTGTCTTTAAGCTGTATTCCTTTAATTTTTCATAGCAACCTGAGAAATACCGATTTATTTATAAGGTATGGGGACGACTCAAAGAAAGTATAATATATTTAAAGTGTAATTATTATTATTATTATTATTTAGATATTCGACCTCGAGTTCTCTTCTGCGCCTCCCGTTATACTCATGATGATTCCTAAAGAGGAAAGTTCTGTACTTCTACATCTTCTAATTTCTCTCTTTGGTATCCTGAGCTGTAATTTATTCATTATCTTGATCTTCTCTACATGAAAAAAATGTTCCTTCTGATGTTTCCTCGAAACAAGTAGACTTCATTTGCATCTGATCGTTGCTGTGTGCGACAAAAGCCAGGCCAAATGCAAGGTCAATATCCTATTTGTTCATACTGCGTCCATTCTTTGTCCTTTCTCCTGTGATATTTTCTTAATCTAATCAATTGCAAATAAAAATAGAATATAAAACCGGAAACATTCCTGACTCAACCCGGTTCTGACGTCGAACCTGGACGATAGCCCTCCTTTATGAATTGTATGATCGTTGGTTCCCTGGTCAGTGCAGCCGTTTGAGTGTCTTAGTATATCCCATGGACAGTCACGATCCAAACTACCCAAAGCTTTTTACAAAGTCAACACAAATGGTACATGCAGACGAATTCCGCTACAAAACTAAACATGTTACCTGTCGATGTAAAACTAATATGCAAAGGATACCAATACTGCTGAGCACAAACATTTTACTGTCGGAACAAAACTGTTTACAATGCATTTAACTATTTGAATATTTAAATCTGAGTCTCAATCGCAATCAGTACTTCATGAATTCAAAAGACACTTACAGTATTGTGAATTAAGTTCCAAATAATTTTAAATATTATAGTGAATTTCCGATCTTAAAGAATGTTTAATCAATACCGTCAATGAGCAAATAATAATTTTAGTGAATCTCTTCAATAAAAGGTTACTTTCAAATTATATCTTAATACAAATACACGTGATTCCACGAACTCATCAGGAAACAGGATTGAAAAATTTGCTTATCAAACCTCTATATATACAAACATCTGTCTTGACCTACGAGACAATATATTTTCCGACAAACCTTTCACCAAATTGGAAACAAGTTCGCTTCCAGAACTTTCTAACATTCTAGACTACTAAAATTTTAATAAATGTCTTTAAAAAAACATAACAATAAACAAAAACCTAAACTCAGTTAAGGATAAAGTCAAATACAGAATGTATATTTAATATAAATAACAATTTTTACACCTCGTGTAATAGTACATTGCATGCCTACCGCCATATTCAGCTATCATGTTAAAGTACATAGCCAAAGAAGTAACGCTACAATGCAAAGAAATGATTGGACAAGTCCACTCGAAATGGGTGTGTGTATTTATGTCCACTTTGAACTGGTGATTATGTTGTTTTCGCAGCATGCTAGTTATCGCACCCCTGCGCTCTCAATCCAATGGCAAAATTGTCAAAACGTTTGCTAACCATGGCCGTCGATCCACGTCGCTCCACATCGACTCTGTACTTGTGATGCTATCTAAAACAATATCTGCCGCTATGAGATCCAATTGGATGCAGCTAAAAAGAAACGATACAGTCATATTAATCGATATATGTCAAAAATGAGATACATAGAGATAATCACGGCAGCCTCAAATACATGTCACCAATTTTAACCTTTCATGTGCGTTTTTTTTTTAAACTAAGGCACATAGACACCAAAGATGTCACCATATTGAAAACATAACGGCTCGAAAAAGTACTCTGATTGGACAATTAACTTTGTTTGCTTTAGACAGTAACGTTTTCATTCAATAAAGGATAATTGTTAAAAACACTGCTTTGGGTAGCTACATAAGCTGAATTTCGATATGGAACGAAGTGGATCGATGACCCTTGACAACGAAAACCTTGCTGCCATGTTGGTGCTAAATGCATACTTTTGTATCATTTTGACTCGGTTGGTTAAAGTTCCTGATCTATTTAACAATAATAAGACTTTGACTGACTAGCAGCAACTAAAATCGAGAACCAAAATGATAAGATTTCCATGATTTTAAACCCAGCTGAAATGGCAGATTTTTATTTAAAGAAAAAAAAGCTGATCATAACTCGTAAGCATTTATGAAGCCAATTATCATGTATAAGTTTGCTCTCTCTCTCTCTCTCTCTCTCTCTCTCTCTCTCTGTACATGTTACCAAGCTTATATAGATTTAAAAAGTTGCTTGCTCAGTCGCAAATAAAGGTAATGTTTAGAGACACTGTTTTTATCAGATTCCGATACATTCTCTCTCTCTCTCTCTCTCTCTCTCTCTCTCTGTATGTGTCTGTGTGTTCATGTTACCAAGCTTATATAGATTTAAATAGTTGCTTGCTCAGTCTTAAATAAAGGTAATGTTTAGAGACGCTGTTTTCATCAGATTCCGATACATTCTTTCAATTGAATTATTGTCTGTAAGGAATAATTGTTATGTTGTGTACCGTGAATTTCGATTATTTCCTGAGAAGGCTACAAGGGTATTTGGAAAATCTCCGTTCCTTCAACCATCTAATCTCCATTTTTGCCATTGCGTTTATCCATCATGGCTTCTACTCCAACATTTTCACGTGCATTTGATAAAAAATGATAATTAATCGTCAGCCGAGAATACAGTTTAGAACGCAGGCCAAAGGTTATTCTCTCTCTCTCTCTCTCTCTCTCTCTCTCTCTCTCAAGTAAACACCTCTGATGTTTACCTTCTGTGTGATTAATATGAGACTCAGGTGACTCGGACCATTCTTAATATGCTTCGTTAGATAATTTGTTTCTAACCGAGATAAAATGAAAGAGTGAAATGCATTAAAAATATTCTTGGCTGTGAAGCTGAACTAATAAAGACGCACTAGAACAGTTATGTAAATACATCAAATTTTAGTAGCTTTTACAATCCGATTTTAGTCTTTCTTTAAAAGAAAACACAGCCTAACTTGTACAATTATATGTTGATATTGAACTACAAATCACATGATGTCTTTCAGCCCTCACACTACTTATATGGGGATAATGCATTCGACAAGAAGGAATTTAGCCCGATGTGGTAACTTTCTGAAAAATATTTCTCTTAAATTAGATCCTTTAAATATGCTTATGTCAAACCATTGCACGAACAAGTGCCTGCCTCCCTCCCTCCCTCTCTCTCTCTCTCTCTCTCTCTCTCTCTCTCTCTCTCAAAAATGTGAAAATTTATAATCAAACAGTCTTAAACAAAAGTCCATTGTTTGTTATATTTTGGTTGGTGATGTAATGTCAAAAATCCAATACAAGAGTGTGGCCTCTTATATACATCTAATCTTGAATACATCTTGTAATATTGGGGGTAGATATTTTTAGCTCTTAATTAAAAATGTACTGCTATCTTTTCATTCCATCTCGCATTTTGTATCAACCTGAAAGTGATAAAATTGCTCCGCCGAAGGCATGGTTTATTCTGACCCATCAAATAAGACATAGATGGGTTGTGCGAATTGTAAGTTGTTCCACGCTGAGGACCCGTTTCTACGAATTATGTCAAGCAATCGCCTTGACAGCATGTAACAACGTTCCTTCAATTTCTTTATCTTTTATTAAAATCATGAACAAACTATCAATACACAACTTGTATATACATTTTATTTAATAAACAATATTGTAACATATTGAATGTCCTGTATGATGGATCCTCCTCAACCTCCTTCCCAGCGGCGTGAATCAGGGCTGCGTGCTGGCACCAACACTTTTTGGGATCTTCTTCTCCCTGCTCCTGTCCTACGCCTTCGACACGTCCACAGATGGCATATATCTACACAGCAGGTCCGACGGGAGGCTGTTCAACCTGGCACGACTGCGCTCAAAGACCAAAGTGAGAGCTGTGCTCATCAGGGAGATGCTTTTTGCAGATGACACAGCTCTTGTGACCCACACCGAGGAAGCCCTCCAGAGACTGGGAGACAGTTTTGCTGATGCCTGCATGCAGTTTGGTCTCACCATCAGCTTGGAAAAAACAAATGTCAGCGTGCAAGATACCACCATTGCCCCTTCCATCAAAATCAATGGTGTCACCCTGGAAGCAGTCAACAACTTTACCTACCTGGGGTCAACCATCAGCAACACTCTCTCGATTGATATGGAGCTGGACAATTGGCGACGGAGAAACGTAAGAGAAAGAAGAACGCGGCAGCAACCACAGTAACACAGACTTCCCAGTATAACTGCATCCATTGCAATAGGGACTGTCACTCACGTATAGGTCTGCACAGTCACATCAGACGATGCCAACAGAGACAGACAACACCCCAAGGGCGCTATTCGCATGGTCTTTCGAGACTGAGTCGCCAATGATGATTGTAACATATTGTAATATATTTCCTCACTAATACACTCTGATAAAATATTATGCATTAAGATATAGTTTTAAAGGTTTGTGCATTATTGTTAATTTTGTACTGTCACGAAAGTAATATGCATCTGTTTCCATAGTTTATCTAACTATTATAGAGATACTTTAAGGAAATAAAGAAACAAACCAATATATTGTTATGACTACAGATATTAATTACTAATGAGCAAGCATGTTACAGGATAGTATAATATCGCTTCATTTCATTGGGTAAATGTATTTTGCGAGTCTTATCTTTTGACTGAAAAAGCACGAGTGCTTGAAACGTACGTGATGTATGATAACTCCAAGTCCGCAGGTAAATATTTACTTTAAAGGTCACGATACGTAAGAGGTGATATATCCATTATATTGTCAATCAACATGATGTTATTAGATTCTGAATAAATTCAGAGTGTAAAATATGGTCATTCGTGTTTGCTGTGGTCCTTCATTTCTACTGATGCATGAACGTCCAACAATCGCTTGTTGTGACGATGAGCCAGGCCCATCCCATAGTCCTAATATTAGTACCCTTACTCCTACCTGGTGGACAATCACAACAAATCAAGTTGAGGCTACGGCATCGTAATTAGGGCCATCCATTGATATTAAGATACCATATGTGTCAAGGATTCTCATCAAACGCATATTCATGTACACAGACACATACATAAACATATACGTAGGACAAAGTCTACATACATACATACATACATACACAATACCATTTTGAAGTTTTTGCCTTGTGTATGTATGATTGAGTTTATACCTATACATTCGCGTTAACGCGCTATTGCCATTGTGTTTATAGACCACTTACTCTAGCATAATTTGTAAAATGAAACACTCAACCGACAAAACTTACATTACAATTTTGGGACCAAAAAATTATATCATTCTGAAGTGAATTTCAATGAAAATAGATTAGATGTAATGGTCCAATCTGAAATAAATTGCACAAGTATCTGAAAAATATCAAGTTTCATTAACTTTTCCACCGAATCGTGCATAAATATGCAGTCTCACGTGAAGTGATTGACCTCTTAGCGACTACGTAGATGTCCGGTAACTACTGATCATTCCAAGTCACATATGCATTCATTTCTACTGCATTCAAACCGACTTAAATGCACATAATGTAAAACGCAAAATATGGCTACAAATACTGAAAATAAATAAGATTTTTTTTAAGTGTGAGACAGCCTGGTCTATCTCCAATTGCACGATGCTCATAAACGTAACTCGGTTGAGTTCGATCTGGCCCAAAATAACCAGCAACACCAACATTATGATGTACAAGAAGCGTTTATGCTATAAGACATAACCAAATACTTTTTTAGATTTAGAAAGCTAAATCCCACATATGTGGCCAATCCGAATACCGTGCAGATATGTGTTGTTTTAATTCAGAGTGCCTATTTATATAAATTGATTTTCTTAGTGGGCTAGCCCAAGTCGTCTTCCATATTTCTGGGATGTTTAATATTTAACACCTAATACTAAAGGCTGTTTATCTGATTCAGCGCATCACAGTTCTTAGGGTCGTTACGTTACATGTTAGGTTTTATTCATGATTGATTTAATTTAATTGATATACCATCCCCGTAATAAAAGCGATATAATAATGGGCATTGTGATTACATATCCCTCGATGATATTGGAATCAGGCGTTTTCATAATCTGTAAGTATTTCTGTGGTGGTAATGAGGGACTTTTTGGAATTATGTAGGCGCACATAGTACATGCACACATTACAAAATTGTTACGCCAAAGAAGATTAGTATCTCACTTGTCTGGGGATATGAATGGATCGGACAAGGGCCATTGGCGTTTTCCCTGCTATCCACCTAAGTAGTTGTAACTTTCAGATCGGGCACCACAAGCTCCACATCTTAATGTTTTGAAGGAGACAACGAGTCTAAACTAGGCTCGGTGGCCTCTTTCTTCCAGCTCTCCGAATCTTCTGGCATCCAATCTGTATGACCCATCCGCCTTTTCTTCACCGTTGTTCCTCATGCATCACGTCCCATACAAATTTTCTTGAGTGAATCGTAGAGAAGTGATTTTCCTCTTTTGGTGTATCTTGTTTGGGTTTCATTCTGAGTTTTCAACCCAAAACAGGCGGACCTGTCAATTTTCCTACTCTGCAATGTTGATTGACCAAGTCCTCACAATCACAATATTTTATAGTTCTCTTCTTGACCTGACGTCACAAGTAGCATTTTCTATTTTTTTTTAAAATAAAACATTACTTAATGGAAAATAACCTTCTAGAATGATCCCGATGTATACAAAACAATAATCTGAATTATGTATAATTCACTAAAGGAACTTCAAAACAAATGTATCTCCCCTATTAATAATGATCCTGATATTGAGAAAGAGAAAATAATTTAGCTATATATTAGTTATTTATACAAAATGAAATAAAAACGCCAGTCCGGTCAAGCAGAAATGAACTCAGTTCTGGGAAAGGTCAAGTTCAATATACAATGTTCCATTACAATAAGGAAATAAAATAAAATAAAACTAAAACAAACAAAGGAAATTAAATATACATAACACTACCCGTCAAAAATAAAAAGAACAATGTACGCAATAAAGCTATATTTTTACTATAACTCAAATATACATGTGGATTTTTTTTATACATCAGATGAAATCTTATGGATGACACAAAGTATACATGAAACAATATTTTTCTATACACGTGAAAGTACATCTGCTATTACATCGTCTTTTTCCTTAACGTGCCTGATGTCAGTCTTATATTTCTGTAATAACAAACTCTACTTTAATAATCTCCCATTTCTTTTTATTTTTCCGATAAAAGTAAGGGAAATGTGATTACTAAACATAATAATCGAAGAAGGAGCTGAACTAACTATACTTCAAAGCGTTGTAATGTCAATATCAAAGCCAAATTTTCGTTCTCGATCGTGTAATAATTTCTCTGTTGCTTATTTAATTTCTTATAGAAATAGCACACTTGATGATCAACACCACTTTTATCTTCTTGAAACAATACTGACAATACCCCAACATCACTTGCATCAACAGACAATTTAAATGGCTGACTGAAATTTGGAGCTGTAAGAACTGATGCACTCTTCGGTATGGCCTTTAACTTGTCAAAAGCCTCCTGACATTTTTCAGCCCAATGCAACTTGGTTCTCTTAAATCAAAAAATGTGTCATGGGTTCGGCAATTGTGGATACATTTGAACAAACTCTCCGATCGTATCTATGTCACAGAATTATGCAAAGAAATAACTTGGTTTTGCCTTAGAACTATTTGACTATTTCTCGTTGTACATGCGTACAACGTTATCTAGGGTGAATACGTGTTTTTCCAGGTAAGCGATTGTATTAACATGTACCTAACCAGAAATTACTTGTGACGAAGTAACATTACTAACATGATATGCACGGGTATTTTACCCTGACTTTTGCTCACTCTCCTATGGATTTAAGTAAAATCAATTTCTAAAACCGACACTGGTTGTTTTGGATCACGTCAAAGAGTGTACGCTCTCCGTTGTTCTCCAGCCATAGGGGTAAGTGTTAAAATTACATTTTCATTTGATATGCGAAGCTTATTCGGTTTTCATTTGATATGCGAAGCTTATTCGGTTTGCGTGGTCTAAGGTTGACATTGCCCGGGGTGGGAGTGGGAGACAAGCGCCCCAATCCTCCAAAATGCCCCATACGGCCTGCGTCTCTTACTGCCTCTGTCAACTAAAATCCAGCTCCTGGCCTTCGCGAGTGGCTTAGATTTGAAGCCCGGCAGACCATGTTTTCTACTAACAGGAGAAGGGGTGAAGGCGGCCCACTGGCGCCTTAAAACCAGTTGCTTCGGGTAGATGGGACTCGTAAACCTTGGATGGTAGCTCATCTAGGAGAAGGAAAACTCCGATTCCAAACCTCTGCTGCCTTGTGGCTATACCCACTCATGGGAAAGGCTAAGGGAGTAAACCCCGACAGAAAATCCGGAGATGGAGTCCCTAAGGCGGTATGACATTGACTTCAACGTCATTCCGGCAACTCCTGCGACGCCGTTGGTGCCAAGCTGTATCGGCATTCGTCGTTCCCTTGGGCACACCAGCTGCGTGGAGAGGGGGGATCTGCTGCATGGGCAACAGCTGATTCTCCATACCACCCTGCCCAGGCTTCATAGCTCCACTGGAGAGGACACTCCAGCGTCGTCGTATGGCGTCGGCACAACACGAGAAGTAGCAGTTTACCGGTTCTAAGTCAAAGCTCGATTGGCGTAGAGCTTGGCGCCAGGGGTTACTTCTGACGGTGGGAGAGACCAGGTCTCACTGGACAGCTACCGCCCGCCTCAAGCTGGGCAGCCCCCAGTCAGTAAGGTGCTGCACGCCATGGCCTGCCTGCTTCACTGGGTGCGTGGAGCTTAGAGAACCATCTCGACAAGTGGGCCACAAAACTCTGCACCAGGAAAGACTGAAAGAAGAAATAAAAAGACTCCAACTCTTCGTTTTGCAACCTGGAACATAAGGACCATGTGTCCTGGATTGACCACTGACCTACAGCAGATCGACGATGCACGGAAGACTGCCGTCATTGACAGAGAACTCTCCCGACTGAACATCGACATTGCCTGCCTCCAGGAGACCCGACTGGCTGACAGCGGCACCATCAGGGAAGCCAATTACACATTCTTTTGGTAGGGGAAGCCCTTGGATGAACCTAGGCAGCATGGTGTAGGTTTTGCCGTCAAGAACACCCTAATCGCCTTCATTGAACCTCCATCATCAGGTACTGAGAGAATCCTTGCCCTCCGGCTGTCAACATCTTTAGGCCCGGTCAACATCTTCAGTGTGTACGCCCCAACCCTCTACTCCACCTACGAGGAGAAAGACAAGTTTTATGAGGCTCTGGATCAGGCAATATCCAGTATCCCCAACAATGAAAGCCTTTACTTACTAGGAGACTTCAATGCTAGAGTGGGAGCTGACCATGAGGCCTGGTCCACCTGTCTCGGCTTTTACGGAAGGGGCAAGATCAACGAGAATGGTCAGCGACTGCTGGAGATGTGCTGCTCCCACAGCCTATGTGTGACCAACACTTTCTTCAAATCCAAGGAGATCCACCAGGTGTCGTGGAGACACCCACGTTCACGCGTCTGGCACCAGCTAGACCTCGTCATCACCAGGCGTGCAGAACTGGCCAGTGTCCTCCTTACCCGCAGCTACCACAGTGCCGATTGTGACACGGACCATTCCCTCGTGGCCAGCAAGGTGCGAATATTACCCAAGAAGCTGCACCACGCCAAGAAGAAGGGTCACCCACGTATCAACACCTGCTGTGCAAGCAACCCAGAGAAAACACAGCAGTTCATCAGCAAACTGAAGGAAGCCCTCACCAAGTGACACCTGATGACACCATTGATTCCAAGTGGTCCCATATCCGTGACTCTGTGTACAATTCAGCCATCACAGCTTACGGGAAGAGGGATCGAAAGAATGTCGACTGGTATGAGGCAAACTGGGAGGAGATGGAGCCCGTGACTGAGGCAAAGAGGAAAGCCCTCCTGGCATACAAGGCTGCACCTAGCCCCAGAACACTACAAGCCCTCAGGATTGCAAGGAATAACGCCCAGAAGACTGCCCGCCGCTGTGTCAACACCTACTGGCTGAACCTTTGCAACAGTATACAGACAGCTGCTGACACCGGGGATACAAGAGGAATGTATGAGGGTATCAAAAAGGCGACTGGCCCCACCCCACCCCCCCAGCTACAAGACCGCCCCCCCCCCTCAAGTCCAAGACGGGCGAAGTCATCACAGACCAGGGGAAACAACTGCAGCGATGGGTTAAGCACTATCTCGAGCTATATACAAACCAAAACAATGTCACTGGAACTGCCCTGGACGCCATTCCAGACCTGCCTGTCATGGAGGAGCTAGACACACAGCCCACCCTGGAAGAGCTCGGAAAAGCCATCGATTGCCTTGCCTGTGGGAAGGCTCCTGGAAGCGACGCCATTCCGCCTGAAGTCCTCAAGAGCGGAAAACCAGCACTGCTCCAGCCCCTACACACACTCCTCTGCCTTTGCTGGGAACAGGGATACATCCCACAGGACATGCGTGATGCCAACATCGTCACTTTGTACAAAAACAAAGGAGACCGTAGCGACTGCAACAACTATCGGGGCATCTCCCTCCTCAGCATCGTCGGAAAGGCCATCGCCCGTGTTGCCTTGGCACGCTTGCAGATCCTAGCCTCCTGCGTCTACCCAGAATCCCAGTGTGGATTTCGAGCCGGCAGGTCAACTGTAGACATGATCTTCTCACTACGTCAGCTGCAGGAGAAGTGTCGCGAGCAGCAGATGCCCCTCTACATTGCCTTCATAGACCTGACGAAGGCGTTTGACATGGTTAGTCGGAGTGGTTAGACTCCTGCAGAAGATCGGCTGCCCCCCACGTCTGCTTGCTGTCATTATGTCGTTCCACGAGAACATGCACAGCACAGTGTGCTTCAATGGCGCAACATCTGAAGCATTCCCAGTCGTTAGCGGAGTCAAACAAGGCTGTGTCCTTGCACCGACGCTCTTTGCCATCTTCTTCTCCATGCTTCTCCAGTACGCATTCAAGGACTGCAGCGAGGGAGTGTACATCCATACCAGGGCTGACGGCAAGCTGTTCAACATCGCCCGTCTCCGTGCTAAGACTAAAGTCACAGAGGTACTCATCCGTGAATTGCTCTTTGCCGACGATGCAGCCTTGACATCACACACGGAAGATGGACTTCAGCAGCTGGTATGCTGCCTCTCCCATGCATGTAAGGAATTTGGACTGACCATCAGTTTGAAGAAAACAAATTTCATGGCACAGGACACAGACTCCCCTCCCTCTCTCTCCATCGATGGGTACAATTTGGAACTTGTCGAGAACTTCACATACCTCGGGTCTAACATCTCCAGCTCACTCTCCATTGATTCTGAGGTGGGCGGCAGGATTGCCAAGGCAGCAGCAGTGATGGCCAGACTTAACCAGAGGGTCTGGAACAACCCCAACCTCACAGAGAAGACCAAACTGCGTGTCTACCAAGCGTGCGTGCTCAGCTCACTTCTCTACAGCAGCGAAACATGGACCACCTATGCAAGACACGAGAGGAAACTCAACAGCTTCCACCTGAGATATCTGCGGCGCATTCTGCACATCCAGTGGCAGGACAAAGTACCCAACACAGAGGTTCTAGAACGCGCCAACATGAACAGCATGTTCTCAATACTCAGCGAGAGGCGCCTTCGCTGGCTCGGCCATGTCAAGAGAATGGACCCAGGTCGCATTCCCAAGGACCTGTTATATGGGGAGTTAGCAGAAGGTGCACGACCAACTGGACGACCACATCTGCGCTACAAAGATGTTTGCAAGAAGGATATGAAGACAGCAAACATCAATGTCAACGACTGGGAGAGCTGTGCAAACAACCGTTCCAGCTGGCGTCTAGCTGTCAGGCAGGGAGTTCAAAACGCAGAGGAAAAGAGAAGAATAAAGCAAGCTGAAAAGAGAGCTAAAAAGAAGGATAAGCAAAAGCGTACTTTGGAGCTATGTCATCGTCTCTCGTAGACGGACGGATGCCAAGACAAGATTCGGTTTGTAATGTCTTATCGCGTAATAATGCATTTATTACAACGCAGATTTGAACTTTGAATTACAAGTCACTATTAGAGGTTAAAGTGTTATCATGTATCAAGAGATTATACAGAAACTATTATTATGACCAATTTTGTTTTATTGTAGCTGCTTGTGTCTGTCGCTGTGAAGTGTGATTGTCAATGTGACTCTGATTGTGACTAGAGCTGTCTGAAGCTGTCTGAAGCTGTCTAAAGTTGTGTAGAGCTGTCTGGAGTTTCCAGAGTATTTAAGGCTGCGTGCTGTTGATACGTATGTATGTACATATGTCTGTGCCACGGACGTAGACGTAGCAAATTAAAAAGGGTGCTGTATGTTGTCTGTACGTGTGTATACGTATGACTGTACACGTGGTGGATCCATAAAGGGTGCGAGCGGCCGATAACAGTGTGGGCCAACCCCAGGAATCGTGCGACTGTACAAGGGGTCTAGAAGCATACGTTTGGTTCAATAGTTGTTCCAATTGCATTTTTATGTTCATAAGATTATTTTGAATCTTAGTTGTGTTCATAAGATTATTTTGAATCTTAGTTGTGTTCATAAGATTATTTTGAATCTTAATAGAGTTCATATTCGAAATTATGTGAATCTCTCTTATAGCGTAGAATACTGTTTGAAGCGTATCTGCAGTCCATTAGATTTCTTGGATCTATACTTCATATTGATTTAATATTTTGGTTTATTTTCAATGTGTGAATGTTGTGTAGAGTGATTTGAGTCAATCGTATGTTGAGAGCGTGAGAGAATCATTGTATTTTTACATCCTATATTTTTCTTTATTAATTCATTTCATAAATTTCCATCTTTCTCACACTGTGTTTGTCTTATTCATTTAGTCCAAAAACCCACTCGGTTTCTATTCTGCGACAATCCAGCAATACAAAAAAAAATCGCATCACTTGCTTTTTACTGATAGGCACATGTAATTCAGAGATAGTAATTCATAGATAGCCTTGACCTGAGCATCCATAGCTTTAACTTGTCCATGTCTCCCGATATCTCCTAGAAATGTAACACAAGCACGGCAAAACTCACTTTTAGATAAATTATATGTCAAATGTGCAACATCGAGTCTGTCAACGAATATCCGAATTGTCGCTAAATGATCTTTCCAGGTAATTTCGTGCAAATAGGAAATTAGACATTGATTGATACATGTATATTGCTTTCGAGTTACAAATGCAACTTTTATATTCATATTGGCATTTGTTATTAATGACAAACCAATTCAGGCCAAAGATAATCTGAGTAAACTGAGGACATACTATATAATTATTTTATGTTTTTCTCTAATAATCTTTTGAATAAGAGTGTACATTATATATTGCTTTCTTTATATTATTATTATTATCTTCTGTAGACAATAGGGACGATGTGACTTGCCATTAACTCTGTAGCATCTTCCACAGTTTATTGAACATTGCGATGTGTTTAAACAATATTTGAATTCAATGCAATAACCCAACGTTGTTCACAGCACACCATATACAGATCTGTACATTAATTTGATATGCCGTTTACTTGCAAGGAAAGAATAACGAGTTTTTTCATCAGTCAAATCTTTCAAATCACTAACTTTCATGACCATGGTAAGATAAGTAATATGGTCTGATCGAACAGTTTCAGCTGACAATCAATAGAAATATAGTATACACTTTTCAAGTAAATGCATATTTTTATTAGTTATAGCTACTAGATCCTTTCCGGGCCATTTAAGAACTTTCTATTCTTGTCAAATATAATAAATAAGTATTTATAAACTTCTACAATAGTGAATCCCTACACCCATTTACAAGTAAAACAAACAGTGTAGGTCACTTAATAATAAGGATATCAATAATGAAGGTAATTGCTTTTCTTTCCTTACATATTTTTCACGTAAGAAAACAATTCAACATCTACACCGACACATGACTTGAATGCATTATTTAAAACTAATATAACATTAAAATACTTTCTCATGATGACTATCAAATACAATTTATACCACAATCCGACTCTCCATACATTATCCAAGACACATTTAAATTCAATAAAATTACAAAGAAAGCTTATTTGCAATGTTTAATAAATTCAGTAAGATTGTACAAAAGAAACAATCTTATATATTGTTGAGTCCAGTTTGAATCTCAGAAGATAATATATTATCATCAAGGAACTTAGACGGTCTTAAATTTAATATATCGGTAAACTCTTTATCAACGCAGACAAATAAAGTAATAGGTTGTTAATTTGACAAAACAGTCGTGCAATACGATACTTTGAACCGGTATTTTCTTAACGACATTATTTATCGTATTCCAGTATTTGGTCGATGGTCTGTTTTATGTAAGTTTGCACTAGAGAAGTGGGATGTATGCATATATGAATGAAGCTTAGATTGTTTTGAGATTATCTCTGACACGTATACCTGCGGATGGACAACAATACCAGTTTAGGATGGAGGTGGATTTCCCCATAATTCTAAACATGCATTTCAATTATTTTTATCTGTGTACTTTCCATTATGATATGCTGTATATTTTATCATGCATCATTCTATTTTCATTTTCTATTAATTATATTGGAGAGGAAATCTCACTCGGCTACACTAACCCGAGACTCGCTATCTCGGGTTCCTTTGGATAGGTCTTCATCGTTGGAGTGATACGCGGCTGTATCTGCCTGAGGACTGGGGCTCCAGAGTGTGACCGATTTCCACCACAGCGTGATACCGTCGTACTTCTGGCTTCTTGTTGCTGAATGGTCACCAACCACATCGTCAACTGCACTGTCTTCTTGACGGCAGACTGGGTTGTCGAACCGACTCGTCGATTGGTTCGTACTTCTCGGTCGCCGACTGGGTCGACTAGGTCGTTATTCTGGGTCGTCCACTTTGTTGCCGAGTCGTCCACTGTCGTATTCGTGGTCATCACTCGATCAGGATCGACAGAAAGACGAATATGGTGACATTATGAGAGAAGACAGATATTCAGTTACTATGTATATCCTTGTATGGTCGTGATTCCAAGATGTTTATGCTTCTTAACGAACAATGTAGCGCATATATTCTGGTGCAACAATGATCTAGTCCCTATTCTTTACAGATTTATCGGTCAATCCCTTTACCTGTTCGGCGAACTAAAGCCATATGTGCTTTCTCCGGCTGGGTGGTTATGCTGCTTCACTTTAAAAGGACGTCTTCACACAACTCCACTTTATAACACACCACCATTGCAACTACGGATGGGATCGCGTGACTAAACCTAAGTCGCCAGATTGTGCTACATGGAATAAGAACACAATTCATTTTACCATATATTCTCTACGTTAGTTTCTCACTACTGATCTTTCATTTGTTTCCAAATGATAATAAATCATATATTGTTCTAATATACTGTCAAAGATGAACTCACAGTGAAGTTCTTGTTATGGGTTCACTGGCACTTCTATGAGAGGCTGGACTGCAAACAAAACAATGTTCTATAGAACACAGATTTCACTTCCGGGTCATACATACAACCACACCGCAAGCTCATATTCTAAAGAATAAACAATTACCTTTAAATCCATATCAATAATGCCTAAATCTAGCTCTTGTATATCCACCAAAGAAGACAGGATAAAATGCTTTAACAATAGGCTGGACTACATTCTTCGGTACTAAGCCGGAACTAATAATTGTAATCTGATTCCTGTCAAACCAAATTATTTATGACCAATTTTAGTCAAACTTGTATATTTGTATGCAAATAAGACACGTAACAGCTGTCAGAAAGTGTGTTGTGCTGGTGTTCCACAGGGTGCAAGTTTAGGCCCAAGCGTTCCTGAGAAACCGAAACTAAATTTGCTCTATGTTCCTTACTTACAGGATTTTTTCAATTCAGTAAAGACTTAATTGTAAAACAAGATGAAGCATGTCTGAAAATATATTTGAGATTGAAAACATTGATAGATTAAGTTTTAATGGAAATTTAAACAAACATTTAAATTTAGAAAACTAAATTTTAAAGAAAAATTACATTTTGATACAAGTTTTAAAATTCAAACTGACAAAATCTAGACAGCAAAGTTGATTAATGAATAATATTTAAAACAAATGGTAGTTTGGGTCTGTACAAGTGATAATATTTTACCAAGCTATAGTGAAGCAAGATAGTTCACAGTGATTGTAGCAGCAAATTTGAATATGCCTGTTCAAATGCATATAAGTGTACGAACAAAGGAAACAATGACAGGTGCTATATTCCGCATTTATGGTTATAGGTACTCAGGCAATTGTTATTATAAATAATAGCGCACTCAAATATAGCATTTTGATGGGACCAGTACCATGTTTTATTGCAAAAATGCATTCCATTTCAATGTTGATACCCAAAAAGACCACAAAGTAATAGGAAAATACAGTTCCAGGGAGGCTCTACCTTCCTGAACAATGATGCTGATCTCTATCATGAAGACCTAAGCCATGTCTTGGAGGTGCTATATATCGTTGTGGTAATCTGAATTAACCTTGGTCACTCATAGCAGGTACATTGCATACGTCCTTATGAAACCTTGCTATCACCACCTGACTACTGGAGAGCTTCCAAACTAATCCAAGTATTCTACCTTGTTTTTGATACCCAGCTAGACATGAAAAGATATTAAACATTTCACTTAATTTTAGAAAAAAAGTATGATGTAGGTAAGTGAAGTTTAAATGTGTTAAATTTGACAGAGTGACACTCAGAAATGTGAAGCAATAGGCATGTATTAAAGTGATAAATTAATCCAAAAACGATGAGGTTTCTAGAACAATAGTTAGCTATTTACAGGCTAAATAACTAATTAGTTACACTAGGTATCATAATGTTTAAGGTGAGGTTTTATCATTGGTGCAAACATTAGTAGATACTAGTATACAGGAAAGTTCATTTACAATGTGTTAAATTAATAAATACTAATATAAGTAATCATATTCATGACAGAAATAATTTTTAAGATTGTCGGTCAACAATTATTAAGCTGAATGCATTACTGGAATGTGATAACATCCAAAGCTACAATACCGCACAATGTCAAAGTACTAAATTAAAATAAGCATAGTCGTGATATGAAAATAAACATGTTGGGATATTTTAACTGCACACATTAAGATATGTGTCTTACATACCAACTTATAGATATATTGACATCTTATATGATGCGAACTTCTGATCCCATAGATTCTAAAATATATGGATATTTGCTAATGTGGGATATATAACCATGTACAAAGTTAAATTCCAATAATATGTTCGAATAGTTAAAAACATTTATTGCAATACACTCGGATTGTGAAATACACAATTTCATTTTGCCCTTCCTTACGATACGTGTATCAATTAATTACTAATTTCTTGTATATAACATTAGCAGATTAAATAAAAGGCAGACAGACCTGCAAAGGTGACTTCTATTTCACCATTTGTTTACTGTTGTATATGAGGGATACTGTACCACCTCGTCAGTGCGTAACTATGGAAACGTTATATTAATGTCCCACTGACCTGCATATGTTAGATTACTGAAATCAGCATCCTTGTCTAATATAATGTTGTCTTCTATTTTCCTGCTTATAAAAACTGAGTATATTTATGCAAGAAGAATAGTATAAAAGCTCTTCTACAAAGGGATGAAATTAATATTTTTATTTTTTCAAGATAATGTTATTCTATCAATCGTTTGTAAATAATTAAAACTTTTTTCAATCAGTAACCAAGAATATGTAAATTCTTCAGATCAAGATCTAAATTTCCTTTCTAAACTATTATGTTCTTGTGTTCACGTTCTAGATTTATATCAAGTCCTGTGAAGAAAATATGAAATTTAACACAATATAAATGAATTTTATTAATTTTAAAAGATAATGGACTTTTTCTTTTCTTTTTTTTTTTTCGTTTTCTTTACAAAGCTAACCTAAGACAACTGAACCACAAAAAACTCAAAAAAAAAATTAATAATGCATTATACGCTCGTTTGAATTTTAAGATATATTTAATCTTCTATGTTTGTTTTTCATGTGCAATTTTGTTCAAGAAATACGGTCGTTGCAGTGTCGAAACAAATCATGGAGGCTTACACCCATAAGGTATCATGGTCTTTTTAGGTGAAAACGTTTTAGCTATAAAACAAAAATCTTAAAATTCAAGAAAACTTGTATGTGAAGAAACCGCACTATCAATTTATTTCTGCCATCTCTCTATTAGTCAATTAGTGTTCCGAAACGTGGTTTTTTCTTGTTGTCGAACTGTTGTATTCCTTCGAGAAGGAATGGAACCTACTTGTAATTATACAGGCAAAGCACACTTCTTCATAAGTTTAAATTTAACGCTAAAACTATTAGTAAGGGTATTTTTTTTCTTATTTCAAAAAAGTAGCTAATGTGAATGAAAGAGTTAAAATATCATTTCACATGTACATTGTAAAGTGAACTGTTGTATACAGTCACCAGTGATGCGTATTTCATTTTGTAGATAATTGTGATGTTGCATTCAAATTTACAGGCCGATTGTAAGTGAAAATATGGATTGGAGTTAAGAGCAGTGTCTCATCGGTTAGCGTTCCAGTCACGCTACCAAAAGGTAGCGGGTTAGAACTCTGACAGAGGATCATCCTTAGTCTGATTCATGGAAATCACTTGTGAAGCCATTTTACTAGAAAAGTGTCGGCAGTAAATAACCAAATTTTGTTGCTTTTGCCTAATATTCGTAGATTTTGTAACATAAATATTATGTTAGGGAATGTTCGGGGAAATAACCAAGATCTCATTAAACATTATAAGCCCAGTTACTTCCCCTAATGATCTGGGAAATAACAAAGAGCTCATGGTGCATTCTAAACCCAGTAACTTCCCCTATCCATCTATCCCGCTGACGATAATGTTATTATTTCTTCTTGTTTCCTTTGGTACTGCTAGTAGCCACGGGGAACAACTATCACCACTACTACTGCTGCTCTTTTACTATCTCTAATAGAACTACTACTTCTGTTACTATAGCTACTATTTCTGCTACTAGAACTACTACGTTTGCTACTTCTGCAACTACTAATACTACTACTACTGATGTTGCTACTACAACTGTAGTAACTGCAATATCTGTAACTATATCACTATTGCTGCTGTCAGAATCAATGTTAGTTATAAATTCTGCACTCGCTACTGCTAACTTAACTGCCAATACTGGTATTGCCATTTTGCTGCTGTGAACAACACTACCACCACAACTTAAACTGATATTGCTATTCTTAATAACTATCTAACACAACCTCTACTTGCAATTGCTGTTGATGATGTTCTAAATACTACTACCAATACCACTACTATCATTACTACTAACATTATTACCAATACTACTACTAACATTATTACCAATACTACTACTAACATTATTACCAATACTACTACTAACATTATTACCAATACTACTGCTAACATCATTACCAATACTGCTACCAACATTATTACCAATACTACTACTAACATTATTACCAATACTACTGCTAATTCTACTACCAATAATGATACCAATATTACTACCAACACTACTACCATTACCACTACTAATACTACTACCAACATCATTACCAATATCATTGCTAATGCTACTACCAATACTACTATTAATACTTCTACTATTTCTACTACCAATACTACTAATAATACTACTACCAATGCTACTACCAATCCTACTACCAATGCTACTACTAATAATACTATCAATACATCCAAAACTACTAGCAGTACTACTACTAATTCTACTGACAAATATAGTAATCAGAGACTATACAGTTAATGCACCAAGTGCAGGACGTGACTAAAAAATTATTGCTGGTCATCTGTCGCTAAATTTTTACCCCTACTCTTCAGAGAGTTTAGAGGGGGATTTCGTAATACTCTATGTCTATTCGTAACTATACCTCCGAATAACCTGCTTAGTGGAAATTTACCAGACTTGCGAGATACGCTATGGATGTGGTAGCCACCATTGAGAGGGGTATGAAGATAGGTCCCGTCTCTGTTTCTTTTGGGAGGGGCTTACAAATCAAATATATAGCAATTGTATCAGGAGGACACCTACTGCAGGGGTCGGCTACCTTTTTTACATTGCGTGCCACTTTTTCTGGATTAATTACAAAATGAACGAGCGCGTGCCACCAGTAAAAGAGTAACACTGTTAAAATTGAGATTTTTGGCTGCCCTTTTCGTGCCACAAAATTCCTCTTGACGTGCCACCTATGGCATGCGTGCCTTAGGTTGCCGACCCCTGGGCCTACTGTATCTAACGGACGTATGGTTATGACCCCGAATCACAATCCATATGGGAAGTAGATAATGATAGTCGAATTATTATCCAATAATAGATTTTTTAAAAATGAAGAAGAAAAGACACGGATTGCAGTAGCATTTCGTGGATAAATGTGTCCAATCATGAACATAGAGCGTGACGTGTTTATTTTACATTTTTCACATTTATATTAAACTTGACATCTGGTGAAAGAAAATCCAACTAGCTTGCTATACGGTATCATAGCAATCATCTGGTCATAAATACGAGTAGCGTACGTGTTCTGCACTCGGCCATGTCAGAGTTTACAAATAGTGAAGAAGTGTGAAGGGTCTATTTTCGATCAGCAATTACTTTTACATGTAGGTGACAGATTCCATGCCCAGTAGCTGTGCCTTTGCAATATAATGTTGTTTACAGCGATAAATACTTATTTGTTTGCACCTTTCGACCGATTGAAGTGAGGTCCAAGATATATGTGAGGTCAAAGATAGGTGTGTTTCGACTGGATCAAAGTGTGGTAAAAGATATGTGTTTCGACTGGATCAAAGTGTGGTAAAAGATATGTGTTTCCACCGGATCAAAGTGTGGTAAAAGATATATGTGTTGAAAAACAACAGCCAAGAGAAAACTGTTTCTTCAAGCATAAAATCATATATCCCGGTATCGAATAAGAGACGCATATCTGCATATTACATTTCCTGATAATAACATCGATATAAGGAATATCAACTGTCATAACAAGATACTTCAAACAGTGCAACACGATGAAGGAATACATTCGATGGCCTTTCTAAGTAAATGCACAAATTTGCATTGGTTTATTGAAAAATAAATCTTGAAGTCAGCGTAAATTTTACAATTCATCTAAAATTTTTAGATTTAAAACAGCTCATGTTATTAAATATATGAAATGGCTGTAGCATTGTCAACGAGAAATAGGGCATATCTAGTACATTATTGTCATTTATATCCTTGACAATAAGAATGGCAATACTATATTAGATCTGCACTATTTAATACCTTTCAAAGGATTCTAGAAACAGAGCAAACTATTGAAAGTAAAAGTACAAATTTGAGGGTTTTGTCATTTAGCCTGTTAATAACAACTAACATAATATATCCATAATAATGTATTCTTTAGCTGATTTATATTTTTCTTACATTAGTGACAAATGCGTGTGTGTGTGTGTGTGTGTGTGATATGTATTTTAAACGTAGCTTTAACAATTTTTCAGTCATATATCAACGATGTCTGCAGTGTGGCATTTTATAGTGATGTCTAGTACTAGAGCATCATGCCGCAGACATGTAGCATGATGTCCCACCCAGTCACATTATCCTGACACCAGGCCGACCAGTCCTAACACTAACATCTTAATTTTAGAGTTTTGTCATTTAGCCTGTTCATAATACCTAACATAATATATCGAGAATAATGTATTCTGTAGCCGATTTATATTTTATTTACATTACTAACAAATAACAATATTTAAGATATATCATGAGGACCCTGGCTACCTACTTATACAAATTTAAATTTAATTCGGAAATAACCTAAACGGGATAATACAAACAAATACATATGCTGAATTAGCTGAACAATCAACTTAAATAATACCCAAAGAAGCTATCTGAAAAACAATCTGATTAAAATCAGAGCTCCACTGTCCTAGGCGAAGATCTGACAGTGACCACTTTGCGGTTATGTTCTGGTGATCTTTGAGTTAATTAATTAAAATGCAGCTTTCAGAAATTTGAAAGTGAATAAAAATCAATAGGCACACAATCATGGTCTTCAGTTATACTGCTCAGTCTCCAAAACGCGAAGTCAAAAGACTTCATATGTTAGAATGACAAAATTAGCTAGCATGTCACCAGAACATGACCCCTATGAGATCGCTGTCGGAATTTTACGTACGACAATGGAGATCTTATTTTACTCAGATTGAAAGAAAAATTACAAATAACTATAAAACTTGTTATGTAGATTAAATGTGTGTCCAATGACAGACTGATTTTTTTTACATGCACGTTAATGACACAGATACGCGCAAATACATTGCGAGAGTAATAAAAATTGTTTCAAACTACGTTTGGGCCTGAAAAAAGCGAAGACAGCAAAAGAATATTTTTGCATAAATATTTAAAGAGTAATAACATGCAGGTAAATAACGGGAATGTGTTTTGCCAATAGAAAATGAGGGGTATAATGGAAAGGAAAACGACATTGAATACTGTTGAATGTAAGCAGAGACAAATTCATCTTTGTTAGAAAAGCTCAATAAAATTTCAAATCCTAAACTGTAGAAACATTTGGCACTGGCACGCACGTATCTAAACATCATAACAAAGTTAATTGATGATTACAACAGGATTCATCACCGATCAGTAAACATGAATGCGCAACAATACTAACTGAATAAACGCAAAGTTGCTAGGATATCTCTATGTGTGAAATAACAGGAATCAGGAAAGGTATAGTATTGAACATCAGCTTCAAGAATCAAGAAAAGTGTCCGCAATTCCTAATATAGTTTGTTATCTTAGTCAGTGGGAACGAAACTAACATGATTCACTCATCGGGAGCATCTTGTCGAAGAGAAGACAACTCTGACAACTCATGGATATTCAAATGGGAATGATGAAGGATATTATCGTCCTGATCGGCACATCGATGTTTCGTACACAGTTACAGAAAATAATGAAGCGCAAGGTCGAGGGGAGACATATAATGTAACCCCTTGACTGGGATTTCCTTGTCTCGGTGCAAACATAAACATAAATTCTATTACACTCTGAATGAAGCAAGTAATGAAGGCAACAGTTCAAACATATTGATAAATGAATGTGTAACACCTAACTTTTAAATTAACTAAATAATCTGAATTTTCTAAGGGTTATTTTTGTGACCGTACCAAGTACATATTAAAAATCAGGCCTGTAAATTTGAATGCAACAAGCGTTTTCAAACAGAAAATATTTAGATGAAGATGGTCGTGTTTTGCTAGAAAAATTTTCAAATGCATGACGAAGATGATTACGTATACAATGTTTGAAAAGCTGAAGACGAAATGAATGAAAGCTACAAAGAATGCAATCGTGAAAGGGTGTGTTGAATCTTTGAACAATTGGTAAACAGCTGCAAATATTTTCATCAAGTTAATAATGTGTCAAAGACAGTTACACCATTAGAGACGACTGAAGAATACCATGTATACATTTATCGAGGAACACGAAAGCTTTTTTTTGAAAGATCATTATCTCATCGTTGATGCTGTTGCTGTTGTTGGGTTTAACGCCATTTTTCAGCACAAGATAGGTTATACATGGCGGCCAGTACAAATGGTGGAGGAAGAACCCGGAAAAAAAACTTGAAAGAACCACCGACCCACTCTAGGCGCCCGTTAGTTCGTAGAACCTGACAAATGTAGCAATACAGCGTTTTGCGGATATGAAGTAATTTTAACTTGTATCATGTATGAATTACTTGTGATTACAAAACATGAAATAATACAGAAAGAATATTGAAAACCACTACCAGCAAGAACCTTATATACATGCATATATATCGTGTCCAACCGCAAATTGCAGATATCCAGATTACATATTGGGCCAGCAGATTTGGGTATATGCATTTTGTTAGGAGTAATTAGTAGTAAAAACAGCATCGACCCTGATCTTAAGGCGCATAATGAATTGGCAAATCGTAATTTTTAATGTTCACAATTTGGCTCTCGACTTATAGACGAGTACATACGGTAGCAATGCAGAACACATATAACACATGATGGGATGACGAATAATCAAAACAATATGATAGAAAGTTAAAGAAGGACTTTAGTATTGAAAGCAAAGACATAACGTTAAAAAATCTTAGATTGATGCTATCTACAGCTCAAATCAAAACTAGCAAAAGCCAAATATAATGTACGGAAAACCTGCGAGCGCTTTCCTTACATTCTACAAAATAAGGGCAGAGGAAACAAAATCCGTAAACTACGGGCTTTATTAAATGTTAAAGATGGGAAGGCAACGATAATAGTCAAATTCAGGACAAGAAAGGTGGTGGTGAAGATTTTATCAACTTGTAAAAAGGTGAGAAAAAAGTATTCGTCTCAAAAGTCGCTTCTAACTTGATAGTGAACTTAATCCCATTAAAAGAGCTGCAAGACTGATTCCTTCTGAACATTTAATGGCACACTTTCTGCAAACAAATTTCAGATGGAAATAGACCTGAAATGTCAAACGTTGACGACATCCCACAGGCACTTCAACAGCTTCATTCTCAGGATACTGAGATGGTTAAAATATCAATTCCCTGGTAAATATTAAATTGATACAGACACAGTTTAGCAATATAAAGTTTCTCGCAATAACATTGTTAAATCATACTTTAACAATAAGCAATGGCAGCAAACAGAATTATTTTAGCAAGAATGTCTATAATTTGGCTATAGTCCATGTAGGCTTTAATCTCCCCTGATATTTCCACTTAATACACCTATTAACATTGATAATGGTATGGAAAGGTAATCCTTAACTCACCTAATAACATTGTTCATGGTAAAAGAAAATTACAAATGAACAAAAAAACGAGAGAAAACAATTTTAAAAAATGTTGACCTCTATTTTCTGATTTTTGTTTTATTCAGAATTTTAATTGCAGTAGGATTTCATGCATAAATATCAATTTAGATTTATGCCAGGCCGACCAGTAACTCATGAACTACATGAACTTAATCACGTTATACTAATCTATTGATGCGAATGAAAGGTTCAACGTTCCTTGATGTCAGTAAAGCTTTGGATAGAGTATGATACGCTTACAAGTTTCAAGTATAGGGAATTGCCATTGAAATTCATGGCGCGAATGCTACCTATGGAACTTGTACAAGAGTTTTATATGTGACGTCAAGATCAACAAAATGGGATTCTGTACTAGGACCTTTGCTATTACATTCTTTCTACCAAGGGTCTTTGCTATTACATTCTTTCTGTCAAGGGCCTTTGCTATTACATTCATTCTGTCAAGGACAGAGAAGACAGCGTGAAATGGTTTGTGAGTCTGTTTGCTTCAAATGAAACTGCTACACATCATTAAAGTACCAAAAATTACAAAACAATTCTCTTGAAAACATAATGCAGAGGAAAAAGACTGGCTTCTTACTTTTAACACTTCGAAAGCAGACATATTATTAACAAACAAACTGGCTTTTACTATCTGAAATTCTTTATTCGCTTCCTGTCAAATGGACACTTAGGACTAACATTATCCTATGATGCTAAATAGACTGATCATATTAGTATGATTACTAAGAACGCGTCTAAATGACTGTGCTTTATCAGAATAAGATTATATATACTATTCATACATCCAATTTTAGTCAATGGTTGTGAAGTCTGGAATAATTTCTCTATTGAAGATTCGGACAAATTAGAGAAAAATTCATTTGGAAATGGCCACATTACTTCTCTATAGTGTCTCTTTGTGCTTAGACATCTCGGGAATTGTTGGATAGGGAAGGAAAAAGAGACATTATGCATGATGTAATTGATTATGAATGCTCAAATATATAACTATTTAACGACCAACATCCACAAATAGATACAAGGCATCTTATTATCATCTACCTAACTCCCGGAGCATCACGTCCATCGCTGCGAAACTTCAGTTTTTCCGAGTTTGTCTGGGGTTTCCCGGACGTAGTTTCCAGCCTGTGCGACTGATATTTGTGACTGTCTAGCTAATGACTGCCTAATATTTACATCGTTGATAAATCGGTATCTAATTCAAGTCCATCACAGTATTATGAGATTAAAAACGTCACCGAAATACCTTATACAATAACCTTACCGACTCATGTACAGTGCCGAATCAAACCATTTGGAGACCCTTAGGCAGTCGAAATCTTGGGGTCCCCTTGCAAAATATTTCCTAATACGCTTTTACTTTTACCAAACAACACATTTAATAAATCAATTTTATTGCACAAAACAATATTAATAATTATTAATGTTATTAAACAAATGAACTTTTTGTGTTATTAGACAACAATTATTAAAAAAGTATTGTCGAGGGGCTGCTAAAAGGCGTGGGGCCCATAGGCCGGTGCCTACTCTATTGGGTAATCCGGCACTGCTCATGTAGTCCCCTCGTATTCGATCCTTACAGTGTGAATTGTATTCTCACCCATGTAGGCATATTTTTATCAAACTGAAGATACTGAACACTGGTTTTTCACATAGCTCTTCATTTAACAGCCAAAATATATTTCTTTCTATCTTTAAAAACAGAAGTTGTGTAAATCTGATCTGAGTATTGAAAGGTGAAGTCGAACCATGAAAAGAAATAAATTATGTTATAGTCCTACACGCTCAGAAATATATCCACGGTATTTGACGTGTTTAATACTTACAAGTATATTATAGACAGCAAAATGTAAATAAATAAAACTGACAAAAGTAACTATAAACTGCCCAAGGTCTTCACATTCTTATTAATTGCTTTTTTTCAATTAACTACATACCAATATATTTATTTTCTTTGCCTTTCAAATGTTACGAATTGTTTTAATATCAAAAGTATTTTTGCGTTTTCTTATGTGGATGTACCTGAATTTTTTAATGAATACCCGCTTTGAATCACTTTTGTATGCTATCGAAATGACCAAGATGCTTTCAACAAATCGTATTCAATCCAATATTGTTTTATAAAACGACAATATAAAAATATGTTGATACAATTAATTAAGCAAGATCATGCAAGACCGACCTTCACGTTGACTTCAAAGTGGAAACTGCAAACTCTAACAGTATATAGTGTGAATTAAAAAATTGAAATTAGAAAAACACGCTAGGCAGTTATGCTTTAGCAGAATGCGATACATATCAACAGTAAATAAAGATGCTGATACGTGTCCTGTATCGAGATCGCTGAGTAGAAAGCTTGCAGAACATAAGGCTTTTCAAACTGAACACGACCTCTCTCTTTGCCTCTGCTATTCCTCTCTCTTAAATTTTACAAAACCATACAAACAGTGTTATATTTTTAAAGAAAGTAAGATTGTTTGTGAATTTGTGAATTTGTTGATTTAATACGCGATAAGGTGTTGGGTTTGGATATTGGGTTTTGGCAGTAACCTTGGGCTAATGATTGTTAATCCTGTAAAAATACTAGTTCACTGGCGTGGTCATCAAGTAATACTTACCAATATGTACTAAACACAGATTTACAAATGATAGACTATTGGTCAAGATTTTGGTTAGTTGACTTTAATCCAACCCAAAATTAGGTAATGTGAGTCTCGCGTAACTACGACCGGTTTTTTTCGAAACTTAAATTCTCATCGGAAATATTCTCTTTTGTTGAGCTCCACAAACACCTGGCGTTACTTTCAGTAGTCTGGGTCAATGGGCTAAACATATTGATAACATATATTTGTTGACCTCAAGAAGTTTTAACTGCCGAAGGACGTAATACAGGATATATATTATATACATTCGCCCCTAAAATTTGTTGATGATGATAGGATGGTTGTTTAGCTGAGAACTCTCTTAAATTAGAACAAAAATTAAACTTACAAGCAGGAAAGTTGTGACGGGTTTTACCATAGTGCTTCGTGTCGTAAGATTTATGAAGAACTGTTCGATCTGCTTTCGCGGATAGAGGAAAAAAAACATGTACTATGCTACTTTCTAAACAGTTTAAATGGTTCTGTCCTTATCGTGCTGATTTTCTAACGCCACTGGTTTGTGAGAAAAAGGGAAAATACGATAGAAATAATTTTAATATCATTAATGCCAGACTCGAAATAAATAGAAACTCATTATTTCTTCACTATTATATCTGCGTTAGGAACTAACTACCAGATGCCCTGAAAGGTTAAAGTTAATATTCTATCTTCAAAAGTAAATTAAATGCCAAGACATCACCTGTGCTGCCTATATTTTCGTTGGTAACAGGAAGTTATATATTCTGCATACTAAAATTAGAAATAACTTTAGTGATTTAAATAATGATTTTTATTTCAATCATTTGAAAAATAATCAATTATGTGATTTGCGTAATTACAAAGAAAACGCATACAATTACAATTTCAAAATTTAAACAATCTCCGCTTTTCAGTGATTAAAAATAATTTGTCATCTGAATTTACAGCGAACATTAATATTCACTTACTTGACTTTTTTAAAACTGTAATTAAGGTGTATTCACAATTCTGTTTCTCTACTTAGTCAGTTACTGACATTTTTGATATATAAAAAAAGATACTGTGTCGTCAATTTTAGTCAATTTATTCAGCTTAATGTATATACAATTGTTTAATTTCTGCCAGTATCAATAATCTATTAATTGTGCTGCCTGACCCCATTCGTTAATATTTATGCCAATAACATATGCTTAAGATAAAATGAAAAATAGTTGACATTCGAAAGTTCTGTACGTCCAATACCTCCACATACTGAACGTGGCATTCATTTTAACATTTTATAAGGACGTGATTTTTCCAGGAAACAGTGTCTCTTTTCGTCGCTTTTCTCCGTGCAGAAGCTAACAGCATGAACAATGTACCAAACAATTTAACAGACATCCAGCCTTCCATGGATATTTCTAATGCAATTTTACCCAATAATTGCTCCTACATTTCCAAATGGAAATATTCATGACGCACCATAAATACTGGTTTCCTTTGATGATGTGCATTTTTATTATTGATTGCTTTTAATGATATTAACCTAACTTTGTGCTCACTGAGGTAGTGACATTTTTGTAACCCTTTTAAAGGTTTTAATCACAGAATCATACACTCTCTATCTCATTCATACATTCAAAATAAGATAATACACTTTCTACGCCATTCATGCAATCATCATAAGGTCATAAACCCTCTAATTCATGCATTTATCACAAGATCATACACTCTATACGCCATTCATACATTCATCGTAAGATAATAAACCCTCTCATTCACCCATTCATCACAAGATCATACACTCTCTAGGTCATTGACCCACTCATCATAAAACCATACATTCTCTATGCCATTCATGCATTAATCACAAGATCATACACTCTGTACTTCATACCTTCATCATAAGCTCATGCACTCTCTATGTCATTTGGGCATTCAATGTCATTTTAATGCTAGAACAGCATTTCTTGCGACTGAAACAAATACTGACCATACAGTATATACGCGCGCGCGCGCACGCGTGTGTGTGTGTGTGTGTGTGTTAGTATTTTGTTCTTTCTCTCTGTTTCGTCAGCTGGAACTAATACTGCCCACAACATGTGTATGCACATGTGAGTATGTGTGTTTCAGTATGTCTTCCTGTCTTTTTAAAGGAGATAAAGAAGCTGTCATCAGAAGAGTGTGGAGATAATCAAACTGTTTGAAGAGAAATTGACAATGTTGTTTAACCATACCCCTTTTGGACCAGAGCTTTGTTTCCACAACATATTTGCTACGTACTCTCATTTGCAGTATCCAATATTTCTCTTTTTCAGCACTTTCATTAACTCCATCTATGATTTGCCTCAATCTTCAGATTTTTGATTGACTGCATGTAATACATAGATGTGTTAAGTATCATCACCTAATATTCCGTTTACGGTCTACAACATACAGTTAACAAATATTGAAAGAGACCAAAATTGGAAAAAAAATATCCAACAAGGAAAGTGTATTCGAATTTTGCAAATGTTTGTTTTAGAAATGAATATTGAGTTCAATAGTCTATACATATTGACGGAGAGCGATTGTCTTTGGCATGATCTTTCACGATGATGAATATATAACAACAAAGTTTTGATCTCCGGTGTAGAACGGATCGGAGTCAAGAGTGACAGTTTCATAGCTAATGTGAATACGTTCCTGTAACTTGAACCTCATTAGCACCCAATGAAGAAAAGGGATATCATATTTGATTTGTCTCAAGAGGATTAGTTAATGACAACAAAAGCTTAGAATCATGAAGACAATTTCGATAATAGAGGCAGTAACATGCAGAATGAACGTGGCACCCACCCCACCCACCCAAAACAATTAAATAAAATTAAACGATGTTTGAGATGCTTTTTCTCAAAATTAAACAAGATTCTATTGATAAAACTATTGTGACGGTTTTCACTCCATGGTTTATATAGTAAAACTTTCACAGAAATGTTGTAGTAATCATTATCTATTCTTGGAACAAGATCATGTAGTTATAACAATGTTATAGAAGCTTATTTAGAAGTTTAACAAACAACGATGCGGATATATTCTCACCACTATTGGCTTCTTTTCAGAAGAAGTTGTATCATTCTATTATAACCCAATAACTGACGTTTGCAATTGCTTGTTGAAAGTACGTTATAAAAAATTTTCAAAACAATAACATTTGAAAACACAAAATACATTATGTGGAGAATAAAAGACATTATTCAATAAAACGCAGAATATATAATTTGTGTTTTACTTCAGACTGCATTCAATATTGAATAATGTTTTAGATGCATGAAAAAATGTATTTTAATGCCATTTATCTTCATGTTTTTAACACGTTCAAGTTTTAAAAAGGTCACCGTTACAAAAGTTGATATATCTAATGAAGTTTTTGTCTGTTTTTATATAATAACGTAGCTAATTTATGCCAATGTTTGCGTTTTCTATTTTGAGTTCATTATTCAATACACATTGTATATTCCAATATATATATATAATAAATTTTAAAGTGAAAGTCAGTTGAATATCTATGTTTTACTTTTTATCTATTTTAGTTAATATCTTTTCATGAAATCTGTTTTATGTTATTCATATAGGACACCTAGATAAACTAATTGATGTTATACCCCCCCCCCCATATTTCATATCTGCTTTCTTTGAATTAAAAATTATATTAGAAGTCATTATAAAACAATATCTGCTCCCATTCTCAAGTCGGATGTAAACACGTTTCTAGTCGACGAGAAAACAGTCTCGAAAATAAAGTTGACATCCGAATAACTCAATTAAATAGGACGCTATTAAAGTATGAATAAGATATAATAATAATAATAATAATAATGACACCAACGATGCTGATGATGATATCGATGACTCCGATGGAAACCCCTAATGAGATGGGAGGACGAAATTCTTTTAAACGTTACCAATAATATCGTTATCTATGTTCCTAATCAAATTATTCATGGTGTCGCTAATTGCAATATAAAATTATTTTAAAATATAATCCGGATAATCCCAAATTAAAGCCCAAAATTCACATTATATACGTTCTTGACAGGATCTGGCTCTGAACTTAAATTGATGTAAATACGATTAACATCGCTTGTGTGCTAATCCAAGAAATCCCAGTCATAATCTTTAAGCCTAAGCCCATCAACAACTTAAATATTTTCTTTTGTATGTGTATATATCCAAGGTGACATGTGAACTTTCCTGAATAATACATAAACTAAATTGTAAGTAAGTATAATTTATTGTAATGAAATGGACCACACATTCAAATCTTTGTCATGAGATACAAATCCTAATTCCGTATGGTTATATGTAATACAGACTTACAAATCGTATCATGCCACATAGAAAATTTTCAAAGTCTAGATGATTATAGACTATCATATTAGGAGGAAAAATAATAATGAAGACGTGTCTTGACAGGTAAAAGGGAGGTATCGTTTTATCCTACTTAATTCTCATGCTTTTTTTCTTCGCTTATATCCTCATGAATGGTAAATGTATAGTTCTTATTTTCTGATTAAGAAGATAATTTTAAGAAGATTAGCCTATCTTATCGTCTTGTTGCATCATATAGCTGCTGTTTGCACTTTTCATCAGATGTTAAGCGGATTTGTATTGATTTTCTTATCTACATAAACCACACGTTTTCACAGAGAAAATTATTCGCTTTCGAGGTGGAAGCTAGATTACCTGTATCACAGAACCAAAATGATCGATTATCGTTTCATCGTACTGATTTGTACAGTTGCTGTACTTGACGCAGGTAAGTTATCTTCTTTTATATATCAAGTACTTGTTTACCCTATTTATATTTTGTTACTCTTCCCTTGTTAAGTTTTTACAAATTTCATCGAATCTAACCAAAGAAATATCAACCTGAGTGACAAAAAAATCAATATAAATGCTCGGCTGAAATGACTTAATTTCACAATTAACGTAAAACAGTTACATTTTGGAACGATAATTAAATTTATATTTAATAAAAAACCAAAATTTTATAAAACTTCTAGTGTATCGTACACTAAGTTGTCCATTACAGTTAAATTTGTGCACTACTTCGATATATCTTTGTTGATTTATAGCAAAATGTTTCTAGCATTAATTATATTGTGAATAAAAGATACGTAAACATGGCTTTTCAGTGTAGTGACAGCATTAAGCAATATGAAAATCAATTCCAACTACATCTAAATGCCCGCATTGCACAATTTACAAGTTTATGATTGATGTCCGATTTTGACGAAATTAATCATCTCTTTTGTTTAACTTAGGGGCATATTTTCCAATATTCTTATGTCCTTCAACTATTACACAAAATGTCCAGTTCTTCGCTTCCCAAAATCATTTCTGTTTGGACAAATGGTCAATATTTGGTCAACAATATGCAAAATATTTTGTAAAAGAGTACCGAACCTTTGAAGTAATATTACTGTCGTAGAATATATGTTCAATATTTCCGTTGGCATTCTTACAGAAACTGCACTTGTCGTCTTTTTTACGTTAATCCTTTTCAAAAGGTTATTAGTTACAATTATTCTATCAATTAATTTCAGAGTAAAAGATATCAACATTGTTTCCTTAGTGCAAAGTTTCGCCGGTTATAAATCTTAGACCAATCTTCATTACTTCATTTTTATTTAATACTTGCATCAAAGTTTCTTGCTTAGCAGTATGTGTTGCTTCTTTACCATTTTGAAAATATATTTGTTAACAAATCTCAATGCGTTTTATTTTGCAAATTCATTATTTTAGCCTCCAGCTTCTCAAACAAATAGTGAACCAAATGATTTTTTATTTTGGAATTCTGGATATTAATGAAAAGTATTTTTTTTAAATTGTCGTATCCGGTTCCTTTGTTTTATCATTATAAAAAGTATTAAATTAGCGCGATCATCAGCTAAATCATTATGAATTTCAATGCCGGCATCTTTCCAGGATTTGTTTTGATGGAACTTTATCGGTGGAATTTGTTTTAGAAAACTCAGGGATAAATACTAATTTAGATTTTGAGGCTCCTCTTTCTAATTCAATACTGCCAAACTATCGTCTCTCCGAAAACTGTTTTTAATGAGCTTACAAATTTCTTCTAATTTTCTTCTCCCTAAATTCCAAATATCCTTCATATTTCTGAATATAGTTGTATGGACTAGGTTCTGCCACGCTCCATCCTCGTTTTCCAGCAATCTTTTAAACCATCTTATCTTAATAAACCTAAGGAATGAATAAATGTGTATCATATTTAATATTCCCTCATTCTCCGGGGCCACTACTTAATCACATTTAATTCTCTCTAATTTTCCCCCATACGCAAACTTAAATAAAGTACGATTTAGTTCTGCTTCAATATTGGCTAATGGATTTGAAAGTGCTCAAAAAAGACGTATGAATCGGGCAGAACAAGAGTTTTTACAACAGTTACTTTACGTACAAAAGAAACGTGTCTTTCAATCTAGCTTGCCAGAAATCTTTTTACCTTTATTAGTTTCTTCCAATATAAAATTTCCGACATTTTGTTGTAAGTCTAGAGAAAAATCGATGCCAAAAAGTGTAACTTGGAAGACCAGCTTAGTTCCGTATCGGGACATATTATGGCATTAGAAAACTTTTTGTTTCCAATCCAAACAGCATTTGTTTTTGTTATGCTACATCCAGGTTCAGATAATACAAAATTAAGTTTTGCATGATCATGTTATGAATATTTGATTTGATTTAATTTATATTTAATTTAAATTATTTGTCTGTTTTTATTTTTATCACATGTTAAAGTAATGTAATTTTGTTTACTGGAATTTGACATTTTCTAGAAATTAGATTGACCTGCTTTGTCGTCAACACCTAAAAATAGAACTTTGTATCTTTTTGCTGACCTAGATCATGACCTTGATTGAGAATCAAGTAAACGAATTCTTTTTTATTATTCATTCGTAATGTTGGATTGATAATAGTGAAATTGAGGCTGACTAGGACTACATGACACTGGACGTAGATAGGTTTTACGATGCTCTAGACATTCTGGTTTTACTGGAGACTTGACCCTCATCCGAGCATCTGTTTCGCGCAGTATTCAGGTTATATAACGATGTCTCTAGAGAATTTAGTCAGCTGGGCGTTTTACTTTGTTCTGACCAGATGATTTGACATTTTACTTTTGGAATTATTAATTCTTTTTCCTGGAAATATTTGAGTGCTTATGCAGAATTCATGGTTAAATGTTCTAGACAATTTCGTTTATTAGAGCCTAAACACGTAACACTATTGATAGTTGCTTTAAGAGAATGATGAGATCCTTGGAGTAGAATAAAAGCGTCATCAGCTATATCTGTATGCATATGCATACAAGAGAACTACATATTTTAATATCAAACAACACTTGATCTTTCGTTAAGCTATTTGGTGCCAGACATGATCGATGGCTAGTGTTTTGTTCATTAATTACTTGCTCGATATATTGCTTTTTCCTCATAATAATCCATTTAACTTGGCACTGCCGAATGTTGACGGTTTTCTCAAATTAACATATTTACTGGAAACAATCTCGGCACTATTTAGGTGAAACGTTTGATGCATTTGTGAATTAATGTGCGACGGTGACCGATACATTTAACAATGTTGGCATTATACTCCAATATAGAAAAGGTTTATCCCCTGCCAAATATACATTTTAGAAAGTATTTGACATATATTAAAATAATATTTATATTTATTTATTTATTTACTTATTTGTTTATTTATTTCTTTATTTTGTTATTTATTGGTTTTCCAGGAACTTATGAAATTGTATGGCTCAGAGATCTGAATAATGACGCACGGAAGCGTCATCTAGACCTTGGTTTATCAGAGGAATTAAGCTTCCAACTGCATGGAGGGAAGAAATCAATCAACCTTAACCTCAAAGAAAATCCGCACGTACGTGTTGACACCGACATGTACGTTGTCGAGGCGATGCCTGACGGAACGAAGAGGGCCGTGAAAGAACCATTCACAGGGAACGTTGTAAGTTCATAGTATTAGATCTTAAACCAAGGATTCACATGCTGAACGCTCATGTATAACCCCAGATTTTTATCCCAATAGCTTCAGGCTATACTTCAAACTAAACGTTACAGTATTGTACAATTAAGGGTGTAGTATGAAAATAAAGCAGTGAATTAATTTTCACATTTCTTCAGTCGAATCTACTTGCACATCATGCAAATATATCGGCATATTTTAATAAGTAGAAATACGTATTTTTCATCATTAATATATTACGCAAGACCATTCCTAATGGCAGCAAGATAAACGAACATTTTGTAGCCTACAGCAATGCATTTTTAAATAGCAATAACCTATAAGCATGGATCTTATTTCCGAACACATATGCATCTATAAAACAAATGTTTCACATGTTGTAAACTTTACAACATGGGTGTTACCTAGTTTTGTCTTGTCTTGTCACCGTCAGAAATTAATTTTTCGCACCACTTTTTAGCCTACTATATCTAAATAATGGCACTTCGCCTCCCTAAGGTTTTGCGGAAGCGTATGTTCCTTACATAAATTCCAAAAGGGAAAAATATTGGTTATCCTCTTATTCCATTTTTCCTGAGACCAAATCAAAATGCATCATAATTCTCCTTAATTAACATCACGTGTGTGAGAATGGTACAAAGAATGTGTATGTATTTCAATTACCAGTTTTTGACAGCCTTTCCCAGTACGACAAAATCTTTGTCAAATATATATACTAGCTCAGAACTCTGTTGTTTATAATACTCAAGATGTTCTTATCAAAGTTGTTAAACATAATTTGAAATAGTAAGTTTCATTTGAATGACTCACAATGAATGTAAATAATTTGAAGAAAAAATGTTATATTTTATTTTCCTGACAGGAACGAAAATACTACCACGACATCGAAAACAGCGCTTTTTTCACTGTTCGTTGTGTCAGGAGAGCGAAAGGCCCCTGTGCCAGGATATTGGTAAGTCCGACTGTGGCTATGTGCAACCTTTCCAGTTCTCATTCAATTTTTTTGGAGGAAAAGTAGTTTAATTTCCATTGGTTCGGAGCTGTAAAGAAGTAGATTATAATATGATCGTTTTATTTGTCAACATCTTCTGCAAATACGATTAAAGTTTGATTCTTGTGAGATGTATTTATTGTTATTATTATTATCATTATTATTATTATTATTATTACAGGAAGGAGGTTTAAGGATTGGAGACAAGTATTTCCATCTCGCTCCAGTTTCTGATCTAAGTAATGTGGATAGATTATATAGCAATCGAGAGTACCATGATACACTTCACGTAATTCGGGAAGAAATGGCAAATGGTGACAATATCCGCCTAACGAACGATACGATTATACGTAAGTTTCACATAAAAGACGTTACTAGATATGTAATTGTGGTTTTGGAGTTTCTTCTGTGAGCTTTTGGCAAGATAAAGCGACGGCATTATATCTGATAGTCCATGAATATGACCATTCGAACTCTGGTCTATTTCCACCTTATTTTTGTCGCTGACGAACAAAAGGAGGAACAGACGGTGTTATTATACAGTACACATACTGTGGATCAAGTGATTAAACTAGAACCTAATATGCTAATTTTGTGTTATTAATAGTCGCAGTTCAATAGTTACGAAATTTTTGACAAACAGGTACCAAAATGTAGCTACTGGATATATTATCATAGATAACTTTACCATCTTACAAGTTTATTTAATTCCAGTCAATTGTTCATTAGCTATTTGCTTCACATTGCGACAAGAGGGAATGCTTAAACTTTATGCGACAGCAGTTATCAAAAGGAGGGATTCGGGTGTTTCGAAGTGGGGAAACGCATATTTAGAACTAAATCATTCGAGTGGATGAGGAATGGAAAAACGGGCACAGAACATGTTGATTGATACTTGTATTGGCTTTGATGATTACAGTTGTTGTTATTATTATTATTATTATTATCATTATTAACAGCCGATGTTGCTGAGGAGGAAGCTGTAAATACGAGTCTCTTTGTAAATCTGCGGAGATCATTAGACAACATAAATGTTGAAGAAAGCGACTTAGACAAGAACAAGCGAGCCACTACAGTGTACGGAGTTGAACTGCTTGTTGTAGTGGATCCTCCTGTCTGGCAAAAGTAAGTAACCATTGTTTCCTTCCTTGCCTTTCGTTGATTTGATCGTATCATGTTAAGTAGAAGCAGTAAACCAAAGAAAACTTAATGATTTACCAAATCAAACAAATTAAAATTGATATTTTTAAGAGCTGCTAAATAGTGTCTGACCTGTTTAAATTCTACAGAAAATGAGTTGATTGTTACTTACATAGTAATCCGTTTATCGTGATGTAAAAATCAACATTTTGCTATTGCAATACAGGATGCATGGTATTTTAGTATGACTAGCTATATGAGGGTCTCGAATTCAAATCACCACGAAGACCACGTGCAGACTTGAACAATGGCCAGAGGGAAATATCACTCAGACCTTTTCATAGACCGAAACTGGTTGACCTAAAAGGTATCCAGCTGAAATGATGGAAACAAGACGTAAGCGATGCAACAATCAAATTTTTATCAAAACTGGATGGCGGTTAAAGAGGCATTTTTTTATATTTATTTTACAAATTACGGGTGTTGTTTCAGTCCGCGGGAAATAACTCCACGGGTCGCGTGTTTGAGAACTAATAAATCGTCATTACAAAAAGTGCTAATATATGAGGATATTTTAAATTGTCCCAGAAATGTTAGTCTTCCCAGAAAATTGTGCAGGTTTTGTTCAAACATCAGCCTTATCGTGTTAAATTGTGCGGAAATATTTATTCATAGACTAATGCTTTAGTTCTGTGTCAAATTGTTTCGGAATTCCACAGTGGAGTCATTGTATATTTTAAACGTCGAATTGTAAACTTTTTTTTATAAATGTACAGAGATGAAACCTAATTAAACTATTATATCATATGGCATCATATCCGAATATAAATAAGCACATATTTCCCATACGTCCAATGTCATGTGTATTTCGAAGATTTATCATAATGTTTTTATCTTGTGTGATATGATATATGGATACATGTTGCGTATATCGCTGTGAGGAAAACTCCGTCGATCGACTCATGGATTGATTGATTGTTTGGTAAAAACAACACATGCCAGGCAATTGTAGTGACAAGACAATGACAGCAAAGCGACTTTCCCAAAGACACGTAGCATCAGCCGACCTTAGCTGAACTGTTGCAAGACTCGAACCCGCAATTCAACCATCCCCAGTGTGCCCTACGGCTTGTCATAAAAGGTGAATAATGCAGTAATAGAGGCAGTGATATTTTATAAATCTGGAAAGTATGCTGTCGTTATGCCTTAGTCAAAATCTTTTAAGGGGATGCAATTTATATAAAATAAAAGACTTTATATTTTAAAAACTTCCACCTTATAGATTTACTTCTGTCCTGTGTACCTTTCTCGGATAACCAAGTTTAATGTGCGTTGTATAATCAGGACTAAGATAATGTCCTGATAATCCCTATACACACATGCTAATAGCACGTTAACGACTCTGTCATAACAATGTCTTTCTTACTTGTCCTGATAATCCCCATACACACATACTAATAGCACGTTAACGACTCTGTCATAACAATGTCTTACTTACTTGTCCTGATAATCCCTGTACACACATACTAATAGTACGTTAACGACTCAGTCATAACAATGTCTTACTTACTTGTCCTGACAATCCCTATACACACATACTAATAGCACGTTAACGACTCTGTCATAACAATGTCTTACTTACTTGTCCTGATAATCCCTGTACACACATACTAATAGTACGTTAACGACTCAGTCATAACAATGTCTTACTTACTTGTCCTGACAATCCCTATACACACATACTAATAGCACGTTAACGACTCTGTCATAACAATGTCTTACTTAATTGTCCTGATAATCCCCATACACACATACTAATAGCACGTTAACGACTCTGTCATAACAATGTCTTACTTAATTGTCCTGACAATCCCCATACACACATACTAATAGCACGTTAACGACTCTGTCATAACAATGTCTTACTTACTTGTCCTGATAATCCCTATACACACATACTAATAGTACGTTCACGACTCTGTCATAACAATGTCTTACTTACTTGTCCTGACAATCCCTATACACACATACTAATAGCACGTTAACGACTCAGTCATAACAATGTCTTTCTGACGTAGTTGGAGAAACTTCAAGATTTTTCTCGACAATTGACAGTGACGGAAAACTTTCACAAGTAACTGAACACTTTTTTGAAGAGGTCAGTTAAAAGCTATTCAAAATTATAGTGCATACTTCTTTCCTAGACAAACAAAATATCCAGAAATGATTTGTGTATTTGCAGATTTTATGCTCTTGCCAACAATGAAACCCAGAACGCAATGAACCGAGTGAGAGAATACGTCTCACAAGTTATTAATGGCGTAAGAATTTCTTTCTGCAAATTGATTTTATTATAATCTGTTTAATCGCAAGCATATCAAAGCAGGAATATTCGATTTTCTATATTAATGTTGCGCAGTTTTCCGTGCACTTATATCTAATGAAAACATGAGAAAAACTCTTGTGAATATGTGCATTCCAAAGTCGACACAGCCTTTCATCGATGCTTTATGGAAGGCTTTTTAGAAGATAATTAATGACAAAATGTCATATAAAGAAAGCAGAGTACGCCAGGTCTCAATTCTCTCTCTCTCTCTCTCTCAGTCTGTAATACAGACACACACGCACACACACGCACACACACACACACACACACGCATATATATATATATATATATATATATATATATATATATATATATATATATATATATATATATATATATATATATATATATATAAGAATGTGTATCCTCTCTAGGTTGCCCTCACGTACAAGTCTATTAAAGGCCGCCAGGTCTCAATTCTCTCTCTCTCTCTCTCTCTCTCTCTCTCTCTCAGTCTGTAATACAGACACACACGCACACACACGCACACACACACACACAATACGCAGACACGCATATATATATATATATATATATATATATATATATATATATATATATATATATATATATATAAGAATGTGTATCCTGTCTAGGTTGCCCTCACGTACAAGTCTATTAAAGGCCGCTCCTTCTCCATTGACATAACACTCAAGGCAATTACCGTCGTCAAGGTAAGAGACATTGAAATAATAAAATCCTATAATCAAATTTTCATATGCTATGTATCATATTGAATACCTAACTTCCTTGAGTATCATCAGTATATACTATATAATTAGACTCTCAATTAGTTAAAATCTGCAAATTTAAATTTCCAAGTAATTCCTTAACATCAGATAACAACAACTTTCTTCAGCGTTTTTTTTTTCATTTCTTTATCACCATTATTTCAGTTAGAAAAGTTAAATTCAGATGCACTGCAATTGTAAAGTAAAGTAAGTTTACCTCTCGTGATCTTATTTTTCACACCCTACTATATAGTGAAATCATACATACGTGAAAAAGAATTGTACTGTGTCCCCGATGTGATAGCTGGCTCAAATTATATATTCCGTAAGTCTGCCTCAATGACTACGCAACTTCTTTTCCATCGACATAGACAGTATTTGAGACGTCTGAATTATGGAAGAACAGAGTCATTAGATCATGACTTCTGTCACCGCCATGTAAATACTGTGGAACACAAAGCATTTGACATGAACTGTCCTAAACTAAGATCAGTTTTTGCATATCCAATGAATCCAAACTTCAGAAATTAGTAATCTCGAACAGTGGCCATGTCGATATCGATATAATATTGCCATCTGTACATATAAATCATATAACAGTATTTGTGTTTGTGATTTTGTAAATCACCAAATTTATACAATGCTGGACGTATTCTATACATTTTTGTGCAGAAAGAGGCAGACGGACCCTACAAAAATGCGAAACCATTCAAACAGGATGGAGTGTGGTCCATTAATGATGGTGATTACCTATCAGCGTTCGAAGATTGGGTAGTGAATACTCCTGGAATACCGTCAAGGTCCGATTTTGATAACGCTATGATGCTCACTGGGTAAGTGCATTGTACTTTTAAGAAATAAAATTAAACTAATTGTATTTGTATAAGTATCAATCAGTTAGCTTCCACAATTCCCCTCTAATTAGAATTTTATTTATTTCAAGACAAATTTCATTTCATAAACGAAGATTATACTAATTTCTTCTCTGCGGCGAATTTGACGCACAACTCCAAGGCGTGATTCTCAAACTATCTGCGTGTGAATGGCCATTTACTTTTAACGAAATAGAACTTTTCCAAATAGGACCAATCACACCTGCAATTTTTGTCATTGAGAGAAAAGAACTGATATTAATGCATTTGCACTTTCGCATTACTTTCATGCTGGTCTCCACTGATATAATGGCCTTCCCGTATACTGACATCACGGATCATCTCCAAACATGAAAAGACTAACAGTGAATGAGAAAATATCAAGAATTTTCGAAAGAATTCCAGTTGGTTCCAATGAGGATTAATCTGATTACTGTTTGATATTTAAATACTGTTGGATGTTTGATATCTTTGAATGAGTAATTAACTGTATCTCAATTAAAATAGCATGATGTATGCATTTTACTGATTTATATCAAATAAAAAATTTTTTCTTATACTTAATTTAATTCCTACTCTTTTATTTACCAGGTACAGTTTAACCGGCTCGTCGGGTAATATATATATATATATATATATATATATATATATATATATATATATATATATATATATATATATATATATATATATATTGTGTGTGTGTGTGTTTATGTGGCTTTCTGTACAAATTTGTGTGCAAACCATAGAGAAAAGCCTCAAGCAAGACACTAGTGATAAATCATTTTAGTCATATTTATTGACATCTAGAAACCAATACCGTGTACAGCAAAGACACAAGTATTTGAAACTTGAGACACAATTATTCAAAAATGTATTAAACTTGGAAGATACGTCGAATTTTAAACTACAATCCTATAATACACAAAGAATAATGCAGAATGGTATACATTGAGCTGTGGGAATCCTGGTGGCTTTTCGTAACATTTGCGTAAAAAGTGTATTTCTTTGATTAGGTGTGGAATGAAAGGAAATCTCATATACCACTCCCACAGCATTGTACTCTGTTGCTTAGATCCCTTAAATAATGGAATATTTACACTTTCATTTTCAATTCAAATACCACTTAACATTGTACACATGTACGATCTAATCAAAAGGTATTTATGGTGATTGTTCCGAACATTTCTACGCCTTTCTGAACATTTAGAAAAGCCGGAAAAATCAGTTGATCTGAATGCATCTATTCACTTTTCAATCAGTCATACTATTTAATCTCAAAGATGGCGGACACCCTTTTAGGGGCTTGCCACTCTGGGAGGAAAATATAGATATGTTACTCAGCAGTAGCTGTGTCTCTCTTTACAGGCATTGCCTATATGAGCGCTGTATGTACGAGATCCGGTGTTGCCCTTGCTCAAGAAGCGGGCTACTTTAATACAATGATTGTAGCTAGCCATGAGCTAGCACATAGGTAAATTACAAACATAATTAGGGACACATTGCTCCGTTATGAATTGATTGTGTTTCTCTCCCTCCGTCCCCCTCTATTTCTCTCTCTCTCCTCTCTCTCTCTCTCTCTCTCTCTCTCTCATTCCCTGTTTATGTATGTATGTATGTATGTATGTATGTATGTATGTATGTATGTATGTATGTATGTGTGTGTGTGTGTGTGTGTGTGTGATGGAGAGAGAGAGAGAGAGAGAGAGAGAGAGAGAGTTATGAATATTAATGCCTATTTCAGTTTTGAACATGTATTTCAACAATTTGTGCAAACTGATCAAGTATTAGCTAATTTGTTCAAACTGACGAAATTACACATTTCGATTGCTGCCATGGTAAGGAATCTGTATGACATTTGTTTCAAACCGAATTAGAAAAACAAACACGAAACATATCAGTTGTTACAAGTTTCACGTATATGTTAAAGCTAATTTAGCAAGTTCGTTGTGAAAATAGAACAGGCATATCAACCAATAAGTCCAAAATGGTTTTTCCATTTCGAGGCACACTAGGGTCTTTGCGACAGTTAAATCGAAAAGATATATATATATATATATATATATATATATATATATATATATATATATATATATATATATATATATATATATATATATATATATATATAGTCTTGGTGCTGATCATGATAAAGGCGTAGGTTGCTCCAAAGGTAACATCATGTGGATGGATCTCCCAGGATTGGTGGATGAATACTCGCACAGGGCATGGGAATTTAGCAAGTGTTCGATCGACGCCTTTCAGAAAACTCTTGCACAAAAGTAAGTATTAATGCAAAATATATTTCCATATTAAAATGGACAGAATTGTTTAAATAAATGAAAGTCAAGCACCATAGAATTGTTGGCGATGGATTTTTTTAAGATAATTTCTTTTCCTGAAAGTCGTCACAACTGAGGCGTTGTAAATTTCTGTACTTTTTAATCTAATCGCAATTAGTTTATTTCCAAACTGGTGCATCTTTTTTAGTTACGATGTCGTAGCCTCAACTTGATTTGTTGTGGTTGAGGCTACGAACTGATCCCATATCATGTAATGGAGCAAACAAAATCATCACTAAAGTGAGAAAAACAAAGTGTAGAAATCAACTACATAATTATAATCATGTTGTGAAAGAAGTTTGGCTTATTTTGAATTTATTAAGCCCTTACACGATAAAATAAATTGGCATGGTTGCTCTAACCGTATCCTGTCCGACATGAGAGATAACGCGAGACTCTCGCCGTGACCCCTTTTCTACTGTAGGCTTGTCAGACGGTATTTTGGATATTCTACGGTATATTATTATAAATCAAGTGCGAATAATCGCTTCTTGGTGGAATTTCAAAGTTACCGATAAACCGTATTTACTTTTAATGCGCAGAATTTCTGACCCAAACGGCGCCAAATTTTTGCTACGATTTGTTTACATTTCCAAATAAGGCGTCAATGTCCTTATATGGTACACAAACAAACGAGGCTGAGAACGGAAGTAATCATTATTTGAAATAATATGGCGGACGATCTAAACGAAAATATCGGCTAAAAAAGGTAAACGAGATTTTACAACTGTTTCAACAATGATTTTCGATACTTCCGGTATTAAGTAAGAGGACTACTCAATTTATTGGATTATATGCAAGGAATATGTTTAAAGTGTTATTATTAGGCTAAAAGAGCGCCGGGTGTGAATCACACACGGCTTGCTCCATTAACACGTATATGCTCATGTTAGTACCCTGTCCACGAGGTACGAGTAAGGGTACTAATATTAGTACTACATCTTTTTATGAAGGAATTTCTTAAGTATCGGAGAATAGTATTTCAAATAGGAATGATTATGCCAGCCAATAAATTTGCGGATTTTCTTGCGAGGTGTAGTGAGCTTAACACCATATGTAATCCCGTGATAGGATATACATGGCTGCCAGTATAACTGGTGGAGGTTGAACATGCAAAAACTGAGGAAAAGCCAACAGTCTCACGAGAAGCTACTGTCATTCTTTCTCACATACCCACATTAGTCGAATCAAAAACAGACAGAGGTGAAATGGCCCTGATCGGTAAAAGCAAGTGCTTTCGACCATTATACTTGGAGTAAACAAGGAAACTAAATTTGACGAAAACAAGAAAAATAAAAACTTTCTTTCGGAATTACGACATAATAATGAAATTGCTGCGGAGATGACCAGAAAAAGAAGAATAACTGATAAGTAATAAGTTCTCACATTTTGGTGATACTTATATTTAGATAAGTTAACATTCAATGAATAAGGAACGATTTGAGAATTTTCCAGCAGGATTAATATATGCTTTTGAACGATTTTATATTATATCCCCACACATATACAAACATTTTTCTTGCGCCACCTTTCAGATCCTGTGTTAAAGACGAAGCTACGTTTTATAATAAAGGGGACTACGATAATTACAATAAATTTTACCCAGGTCAAATCTACAGTGCAGAAGAGCAATGTAAGATTGCCTTTGGACAAGATTCATATAGATGCAGTGTAAGTAGAATGATCCTTTATCTTAAATTAAACTTATCCAGATGCTAAAGACGGATATATTATTCAACACTTTGTCTGTGTGTCCGTCTGTACGTCTTTGCTTCACATCGCAATTTCATTTTTTATTACGCAGCTACTTCAAGTGTCAAGACAACTTCATTGTTTCTTTGACCAATCTTTCCTTCGCGATCTTTACGGGGACGGGAGGTACTGGACAGCAAAGTAAAACATACATAAATGGCAGTATTAATATTTTAAACTACTCTCAAATAAATTCAGACATGCAATTATACGACAAGGACACCTAATATGCAATATAATGAAACTGGATTTGCATGGCTTTATTCACGGGTTAGATTTAGCATTAAAGACAGTGATGACATATATTTAACACCAAGTTAACAACCTCATTAAAAAATGTTCAAATGATTCCAAACGCTGGAATCTGAAAATGTCAGCCGGTCAGCATGCAGACACTATTTTTCTCCTCTGCCATTTGCAACCATCCCCACCCAACCAAACTTCTTCCTATAAAAATCCCTTATTTTTTACCCATCTAAAATATGCAACCACACGATCATTTTGACAATTTGCGTCTGGAGGTTACGAATATAAACCAGCGATAACACACGAGAGAGAGAGAGAGAGAGAGAGAGAGAGCACTCAGACAACTCAGGCGACCTTATTCTATACTAGTACTTATTTCATTCCAGATTCCAAACCCAGATAAAATATGTGTATCCTTGACGTGTTACAACCCTCAAAATGGATACTGCGACCGTCAGATTGCTGCCGATGGCACACAATGTGGAACAGGAAATAAGGTATTTGGCTTTACAGATAAATACTTAAATTATTCATACACTTCATGTAGGTAATGCAATCGCACCGGAAATATAATTACATTATTCTTAAAATAAGTTTCAACCTAAACGCATATTTCTTAACACTAATAACTCGGAAAAACTGATTCCTATGCAAAATACATATGCATCTAAAGCAGTATTATATCATACAGATACAACAAACACACTGTAAATGCAATTGGAAATAATTAAGAATAAATATAGATATCAAAGTATAAGATTTTGTACACATTAGCTATAAGAAGATAGGTGTTAGATACCGTTAGTATCATAACTTAGATCTTTGAATAATGGCAGCATATTTACAGCACTTGCTAATTTAATGACCTTTGGAATCAAGATTAAAATAATGTAAACACTAGACTATACCTTGGACTTATGCTATCATACCGAAGTTCTTGAATTGTATCCTCGTTCAGGTTGTGCAGTATTAGTATTTCTTTCTATATTCTGACCAAACTTATGTGTGCGTATGTATTTCCATATTAGGGTATTGATATTTGTCAATCTATGTATTTTACAGTGGTGTATTGACGGCCTATGCGTCTCGAAACGTAAGCATGTTTATTCTCTATTTTAATATACTAAATAATCGTTATAAAGGTACGTAGGCGGACTGGATTTGAATCTCCGTAGAGTACGTATTACAAAATTATCTAACCTTAGTGATAGTTTTATTTGTATAAATTTGACAATTTTGCCCAGTATTATCAAGCATTCTACTGTATAATCATGGGATAGCGCATCTGTTCTCTGGAACTCATATGTTCACTTTATATCGTTTGAAAAATAATCTGTAACGACCCCGATCGGCCGGTGAATTATACAACGGCAGATCAAGATCAATGCTGTATTTTGCTGGACGATATTTATGCACGCACTGTGTATGTGATTAAAGATCTTCATGACATTTATTATGTATAAAATATTTGATGAATTGTTTATCATATGACAGTAACACAAAAGCCAAATAATTTGATCACAGACATAACTTTGAGACTTTTTTAATGAAATGAAAATCCTTGTGTCGATATGGAAAACTGTAAACGCAGACTGAGTGTCCACCTTTAAATCCACAGATTTAGAAATTCCCAGTGACTTTGACAACTTTTTTTAAATTATTTTATAAATTCCTGGTTAGTTTTTAAGCATTAATAACCTGAATCATGGAAAGCCAACGTTCCATGTAGAGATCTATTTGGTAACAACAAATAATAAAACAAAATATCGGTTATGACAGACGATGGCAGAATATACATTGAAGCTTTCTACACGAGACATTTTACACATACAAAGAGCTATTTTTATTTCACTTTCTTAATCTTATTTTATTAAAATTTTAAATTGTTAGAAGTTTCTAAAACAATGTTATTTTATATCTAGCATCTGGAGTAACTACTCCCAAACCAACTACCACTACAGTTAATGGTGCAAAGACTCCTTTTTCGACGAGTGCTCCCTCCACTTATCCACCTTCCTGCAGAGATTCCGATGTGTGTAAACAAATGTACGATGTTTACAATCACAAAAAGAGGTTCTGTTCTGACTTTGGCAACGTCTGTTGTGAAACGTGCAAAGGTGAGCAATTCATGAGGTACACACACACACACACACACGTCAATATTTATATTTTAATACTAGCATACAGGGTAGAGAATTTTTAATTCGTACTCTACGGAGATTCCAACCCTGGTCCGCGGGTAAATATCACCCATTGCCTTGCCTGCACATACGAGCCCATATTCCCTCACACATCACCAAACAATGATGTTATTCAATCGGTGTTATATACACCCGTGTGTAGCAAACACACTCGCATGACGACCTAGTAATTAATTATCATGTATCTACACACTCATTCCGGATTCCTATGAAAGAAATCAAGGTGTATATAATTAATTATAGAGAATTATAAATATACACCAGACAGAACGGAAAGTGCTATAACTGGATTCCTATAGAAGAATGCTTCATAATAGTAGGCAGAATTAATATTTTAATAAAAATAATACTATCATACAGGTTAGAGAATTTTTAATTCGTACTCTACAGAGATTTGAACCCAGTTCTGCGGGTAAACGGCACCCATCGCCTTGCCTGCATATATATGTATCTGTGTATAGGTTCAAACAGACACGCATGCAGAACAGCAATTGGGTATATATTTATAAACTGTATAGTAAAGAAATGATAATCAAGTCACAGAGCACAATAATTGATAATATATTTTCAACGAATTATACAGATGATTAGTAACAGAACGGTTGCTAAAGAAGGTAGTACCACCCCATTGGCGGCGGTGTGAGTACCAAGGGGAGCTAATGCTGATTACTGCTTTATACTGGGTCAGGTAGGAGGGCGATGAGGATAACAAAGGAGGCGGTACTGGAATAAATATTTGGTACCGTATATACTAGCCTATAAGTCGAATCAAAATGCAAACAACATATATGCTGATATGCCGTAGTCTAATAGGCCTACAAATCAGGTCTATGTTGTTTGTTCTACTGATCATACCTTACTAACTGCACAGACCCGTGTCTACCGGCGCATTATGCGACTTCAGATCTGGGTCTGTGTAGTTTGCAGATCTGGGTATGTGTAGTACGTGAGAGGAATGGCTGTTACCGAGAAGAAAAAGAAAATAATCCAATATTTCACACTACCGTACTATTATCATTCCCACATTATTTTACTTTATTCTATTATAATATATTCAGCTGTATTTCATATAATTCTATCAAATAATATATTCCATGAACTTTTATTATATTTCATTTCTACCCAGTGCAATCCTCTGTTTCTCTGATTTTGCGTGTTTCTTTCTTTTAAGTTAGTGATATCTCTTAGTTTGTTTTCTATAGGCGAGCTTAAATGCGAAGATACAGGTTACAATAATTGGTCTTGTGCCGACATTCGCTCGTTCTATTCGTCGAAGTCAAAATTCTGTTCAAAATGGTCCGGGAACTGCTGTGCGTCCTGCTCTAAAAAAGTCACTGGTCATCGAGGATGAAGTATTAATGAGGTATCCCCACGTTTGCAACCGTTTATATAACGATGTCGATTTCAAAAATTCATTCCACAAGTATATTATGTGCACACAAATGATGATATAATTTTTCCGGGACATAATCCATGAATCTCATTGTGGGCTATGACACTTACATAGATTTTTGGCTGATTCGTGCCCATGCGTCAAGAACTTCGTTTAGCATGAAAGAGAATATAAAGTTTAAATGGCTGATCTGAGAAATGATTAACTCTGTGAATAGTTTCGTCGCAGATATACACTAATTTTGATTGTATCTGACCTTCTCGTGGTTTTGAATTAAAGGCATCCACAAAGATCGCTCGCTTTGTACTTAAAACTCGTATTTTCATACAACTAATCTAAAAGGTGAGCTTTCTCTTTTGAAGTTACATGTACCTGCGTTTAAAAATATAGGTAAAATAAACTTCACTCTAAAATATGTTACCGGCATGACCTTACAGATTTAATTTCTAAGATGTGTAACATTAAATGTGATATGTTGACACGGTTGAACAAGGCTTGCTGTAGGTGTGCTCGCATACAGGGAAATGGGAATTTTATTCAGATAGATATCAGACACATATATATATACCCAATGATTACCTGGTTATATGATTTAACATTTCTTCATTGGAATATGACACTAGAGAGTATTAGGTATTCACTGATTTTGTTCTCTCTGAAGGTTATGACATCGAATATTACTTTATCAGAATGACCCGATGGGTTAAACATGCATTAGTCATCTAGACTTTTTCGACTCGAAATGCATGCATTGTTTTGCATACATTGTGTGGGCGTGCTATGGACAAATTACCTCGTTCATATCATGTTTGCATAAGTAGTGCACGTTATTGTACCAAACGTAATTCTATCTACCCTTTAAATATTCTAATGAATCGACAAAACGTCAAGTGCATCCTCCCCAATAAGATACCTCCAAGTACCCAAATTATTCGGGGTCTATTATTTGTTTTTTAATATCACTCTGTGTGTGTTTGGATTTTTAACGTAGTTTTTTTTAAAAAAAAATTCACTACGATGACTGCAATGTGAATGTTTATGTCTAGCACTGGGGCATCATGACGCAGGCATGTGGCATGACGTCCCACCCAGTCACATTATCCAGACTGAGCAGTCCTAACACTGATCTATTAATGATGAGCGACAAGCGAGGCAGGTGCTATAATCATTTTTCTAATTCTTTGGTACGACTAGGCCGGAGTTAGAACCCGCGACCCCCAGCATGCTAACTGGACGTTCTAACCACTAGGCCACAGGAGCGTTAATATCACAAAAAATTTCCATAGTTTATTATTCATATAACTATACCCCAATGCCGATACATCGAGAATATGTGATTATTACATTTTCCTCAGAAAAAAGCTATGATACAATGTCTGACAATAGCATCAAGTTAACTTTGAACATTCGTCTGAGAAAAGCCACTTTTCAAAGCCATTATATGCTCAAGTCTTTTCTTTTCAGAGCCAATGAAGTAACATTGCTACATCACGTTGATTGACCAAAATAATCGTCTCGATGTACCCGCTAGCTGAGTCTTTTATTTTAAACAACAATATTTTCTGTGTGAATTCGATTGAACGGAAAGTTTGACGTGTATATTAATGTACTGATTATGAATAAAGATTTCATTTCAAAATCATTTGTTGCAATCAACCTTTCGCAATCAGTCTTGTTTTTTAGACGTTCGCCTTCAGTCTGCTTCTGTCTATATCAAAGCATTTCATGGTTTAGGGAATAATCTCACTTGAGGAGCGGCTTTATGTTTCATCAGCGATGAGACAATATAAACAATATACTCGGTTTTAAAGATATGAAATAGAATATTAGCGTATATTGTGTCTAATTCCCTCAACACTCATACCTCAATGATGACAAAACGTATGCAAATATTTTAGTGTGACATTAAGCAGGTACTGACAAGACTGTATCTTTTAAAACAATATCATTTATTGCAAGAGAGAGAAAGAGAGAGAGAGAACGTTAGAGAGAGAGAGAGAGAGAGAGATGGGTGGTCAGTGAAATGGGAAAATTATTCAACATTTAGAATGAAAATGTAACATTGGCGCCGAATGTACGCTGTTATGTTTACTATATTGTCTGACTGACCCCTGTCCGTGATTAAGGGTTGAGTTCTGGCCGACCTGACTATTTTACTGACTGAGGGTTATGTCTGCCTGAGTTTTGTTAACTTTTAAAGATGTTTACTTCGATCTTAATACAAGGTCTAACCATATTTAAAAATTTAGAATATTCTGGAAGCGAACACGTGACACACCTCCTGGGCGTGTTATTTTGTTTTAGTTCAGTAAAATTTGGGTATTAATATTTAAAGGATGTGGTAAACAACATTATTAATTTTAGTTTTAAGTTCAGTCGTTAGGGTTCAGATCTAAGTTGAGAAGAAGCATTTACCTAAAGCGTATTCATTGGAATTACAAAGTATTCATTGACGTTTTCGACTCAAACCAAATTTCTTTAATTGGTGTAATTTCATTCAAAGATGTATGGTTTATATCATTGGGATACATTACGACTGCTGGTGTATTACCATATTCAAGACTATTAGTACATCAGTACATTCAAGAGTATTGGAATTCATTCAGAACATCCTTTGATTTTGGACTTATGATAATACGTTTAGGATTATTATGGATTCAACTGACAATAATGTACTTTCCTCTTAAATTTGAACTTTTTAACTTAGATAAATACATTTATTTGTTGATTTTACTAAACTTGGTTTCGCTTCTTTATGTTACTTAGATTAAGATAATAGAGTCGCAACAACCCAAACAAATACTAAACACGGGAACTTTAAATGAGCTACGGTTTTATACAATGTCAGTTTATCTATTAACTGTGATCGTTACAAAGGTTCTACTAGACCGTCCTCGTGTAAATGAATTAGGGCAGACTAATCAGATCGAGAAGTAGAATGGATCATCGGCTCAAAGTGATCGAGAAATAATGGATATTTGTTTGTTTTACAGGAAGCTCTAAAACTGGTTGAGTTTTTTAGTGAATTTTAATTAGGTTATGTGGCTATATGATGAGGTACACCATCCTAAGATGCGTACCATATTTAAGTGGTACTAAATGAACTTAGCTTCCTCTTGTTGAAATATTGTTTTCATGTTAAAATCTTTCGATGATTCTTTTTGTCTTATGTAGTATTATCAAATGGTATATTAATGATACAGACAGAGAGTCAGGAATTTATTTCTTTACGGTATTAATAAATATAAAAGTCTTAACTGTTTCATAATTTTACTCACAAATTTGTATCTTAGGATTAGATCGAGAAAACCACATCGCCAAGCACCCATGGTAAATGTATTTAAAACATTTCGCCATATATCTATTTTTACTGGGGACAGTACCTCCAAACAGGTAGAACCTCACAAATGGCCAGATTGAACAAAGTATGTACAGAAAGAGAAACAATGTTTTAGGCTAGTTAGCGGAGATATGTTGCCCAGAAAGATCAAACCAAACGAAAGCATGCCTGTTAATAGCTAAGACTATTTTGAAGGTAAGGTCATACATTTTATAGGAATTTATTAAGATCCTAAAATTATGATATTAAATGTTTCAACTCAATTGGCCTGCCACCAAGTGGTGTTATTATAAAGTACATCTTGGACTCAGTTACCAATAGTACTGGTATAAAACAGGTCAGTTCAGATATGTGCTGATATAAAATCGCATTCAGTTGTCAACTATGTCGTGGTCACGGGTCGTCATTCGTTCAAGATTGACCGAGCGACGAACAGGGCGAAATGATGAGAGAAGAGAGATCTGCAGTTACAATGCCTATGTTTGTAAGGTCGTGATTCTAAGATGTTTGTACTTCTATGCCCTTTTCTGTTCTGCGAACTACGACCATATGTGCTTGCTCCAGCTGGATGATTATACTGCTTCATTTGAAAGGAACGTCTTCACACAACTCCGCTTCATAATACCCCTCCATTGCAAGTACAGATGGCTCTCATATATACCGGCCAGGCGAGATCACGTGACCATGCCAAAGTCGCCAGATTATGCTACATGGAATCAGAACAGAACTGATTTACTTTATATTCTCTACATTTATTTCTCACTTTTGAATTTTCCTTTGCGACCAAATGATAATATATCATATCTTATTATAAAGTACTTTTAAAGATAAGGTCACAGTGAATTTATTCTTATAGGTTCACCAGCATTTCTTTGAGAAGCTGGACTGTAAACAATATCATGTGCAATGGAACACAGATTTCACTTCCGGATCATAACAAAGGCCTTGGTACTAACTGTTACTGTCGCCGAACCACACAGAGACAACCGCAGCATAAGGACATATTCTAAAGAATAAACAATTACTTTTAAATCCATACCAAGAATGCCTAAATCTATCTCTTGTATCCCCACCAAAAGGAGACAAGAAAAAATTGCTCTTAAAATAGAATGTGCTACATTCATAAGTATTGAAATGGATTGATTCGTTATGATATGATTCCTGTCAGGTCAAATTGTTTACGACCATTTTATCCTAACTTTTATATTTGCATGCCACATATATTTCAATTTTATAAATGAAAGATTTTTTTAATTTCCAAGCAAACAAGACATGTGACATCTGTCAGAAAGTGTGCAGTGCTGGCGTTCAACAGGGTGCAAATTTTAGCCCAATTTTTCTTGTGAAAACAAAACTAAATTTGCTCTTTCTTCCTTAATTATAGAAATTTTTCAATACAGTAAAGACTTAGTTGTAACACAAGATGAAGCCTGTCTGAAAATATGTTTGAAATTATAATCATTGATGATTACATTTTAATAGAAATTTAAACAAACTTTTAAATTTAGACACCTAAGTTTTAATGAAAAATTTAATATTCATACAAGTTCTAAAATGTAAGCTGACAAATTTTAAAAGAACAAAGTTGACTATTTAAAACAAATGGTAGTTTAGGTCTGAACAAGTGATAACATTTTTCCAAGGGGTAGTGAAGCAAGATAGCGCATTGTGACTTTTGCACCAGATTGCAATTTGCCTGTTCAAATGCATATAGGTGTACACACTAAATAAACAATGACAGGTACTATGTTCCACATTTATTGTGTCAGTTACTCATGCAGCTGTTATTATAAACAATAGCACACTCGAACTTAACATTTTCATGGGACTAGTACCATGTTTTATCGCAAAAGTGCATTCCATTTCAATATTGATAACCAAGAACGGCGACAATATAATAGGACAATACAATTCCAGGGAGTCTCTGCCTTACTGGACCAATGGTGCTGATCTTCTCATGAAGACCTGAGCCATGTCTTTGAGGTGTTATATATCAGTGTGGTAATATGATCTAATCTTATGACAGGTACAATTGTATATGTCATTTAACAAGCTTAAAGACCTAATAATGTTCCTACCTTAAATATTCTCAGCATGTTTTTTAATGTTTTCTAATTTCATGGTGTTTGTTTTTGTAATCATATCATTATATGTTTTTTATCTTATAGGTGTTGTCTAATGTTGTAAAGCGCTTAAAGCTTTTAAAGATTAGGCGCTATACAAAGTCTTCATTATTATTATTATTTTCATTATTATTATTATTATTATTAAACCTTGCAATCACCACCAAACTACTGGAGAGCTTCCAAACTTATCCAACTCTTCTGCTTTATTCCAGATACCAGGCTAGACCTGAAAAGATATAAGTTTCACTTAATTGTAGGAAACGGTAAGATGAAGGTAAATGAAGTTGAAATGTGTTAGATCTGGATATTCTAAAAGACATTAAGGTTGCAAACATGGGGAAAATATTAAAATTACATAGCGACACTCTCAAAAGTGAAGTTATGGGCGTGTATTAAAGTGATAAATTCATCCAAACAAAGTGAGGTTTACAGAAATATATTTAGCCATTTGCAGGCTAAATAACTAATTAGTTACATTTGGTATCATAAATTTTAAGGCGATGCAGGGACGGTGAGGTTTGATCATTGGTGCAAACAGCAGATACTAGTATACAGGAAATTTCAGCGACAATATGCTTAATTAATTGATACTACTAGTAAGTGAATGCAGCCAAATGTGGCATCACAGTTCAGTGATATGTACCAATTGCTCCTATATCATCAACTAAATGAGAAATTCTGATTCCCAAAACTTGTACAAAAGGATGGACATTTGCATATAGGGACATCTACCATATACTTATTAGGATCAAGAATGCAAAAATAAATCAAATGATAAGTTTGAACATTTCTTGATAATTTTAATATTATCCGTTAACCATTAAGTTGAATGATTCATTGGAATGTGATGTCAACCGAAGCTACAATATCGCACTATATCAAAGTACTAAGCTAAAATAAGCATAGTCGTGATATGAAAATAAACATTTTGGGATATTTTAAGTGCACACATTCAGATATGTGCCTTATATACCAACTTATACATATATTGACATCTTATATGATGCGAACTTCTGATCCCATAGATTCTAAAATATATGGATATTTGCTCATGTGGGATATGTAACCATGCTTAGGTAAGTTGTACAAAATTCGATTCCAATAATATGTTCGAATATTAATAAACGTTTATTGCAATAATCTTGGGTTGCAAAAGAAAAAACTTCATTTTGCCCGTCCTTATGATACGTGTATCAGCTGATTACTTATTTCATCTATCCAACCTCAGTAGGCCAAAAAAAGACAGACTGGCCTGCGAAACTGACTTCTATTTCAAATTTTGTGAACTGTACATGAGGGATACTGTGCCAACTAGTCAGTGCGTAACTCTGGAAATGTTATCTCAATGTCCCCCTGACCTGCGCGGAAATGTTAAATTTCTGAAATCAGCACCCTCAGCTTATATAACGTTGTCTTCTATTTTCCTGCAAATAAAAACTGGGTATATTTATGCAAGAAGAATAGCATAAAAGCTTTTCTACAAAGGGATGAAATTCATATTTTTATTTTTTCAAGATAACGTTATTCTATCAATCGTTTGTAAATAATTAAAACTTTTTTGAATCAGTAACCAAGAATATGTAAATTCATCAGATCAAGATCTAAATTTCCTTTCTAAACTATTGTTTTTGTGTTCACTTTCTAGATTTATATCAAATCCTGTGAAGAAAATATGAATAAAAGGAATTTTATTAATTTTAAAAGATAACGGATCTTTTTTTCTTTTTCTTTACAAAGCTAATTAATACAACTACACCACCATGCACCCCAAAAAAGTAACAATGCATAATACGTTCGTTTTAGTTTTAAGAAAGATTTAATTTTCTAGGTTTTGATTTTCATGTACATGTTTGTCAAGAAACATGGACGTTGAAGTGTCAAAACCACGGAGGATTTCATACGTAAGGTATCAAGTTTTTGGTTTAAAAAAGTTTTAGCTGTAAATCAAGAATCATAAAATGGAAGAAAACTTGCATGCATATATTCTGCTTTGATTTTTTTTTTGCAACATTTTTGCCATCTCTCTATCAGCCAATTAACGTTATAAAATGTGGCATTCTCTGAGAAAATATAATTCAAATCCTTTTATTTTTATCGAACTGTTGTATTCCTTCGACAGGGAAGGGAACTAACATTTCTCACCCATGTGACAGAGAAATCTAGCTGTTTTGCTACTCCTACTTTTCTTATCTCAGTCTTATCATCTCAGACCAGTCATCTCAGTTAATGTGTCCACGCGCTCAGAGCTACTTTTGAAAAAAGAAACCTTTGTTGTCTTCTGCTGTGCCTGACGTAGTTGTTCTAAAAGCAAACAAAAACAACAATATATAACAAAAACATAGTAACTTAAGGTCAATCCATCTTTGAGATCACACCATACAAAAACATTTCGAGAGTGACTAAGACACACACACGATGTCGAGTTTTTTGGTGTTATGCTAGTTCGTTCCACACAGCATTGTCCATTTTATCCTATATGCAGGCCTAGTTCAGTATATTTTCATGTTAGCATCATTGCATGTAGCTAAAGCTACCGAACTAGTTTTAAATACTTCGCGTGAAACACATTATATACTGTTAGCTACATTTAATGATGCTGACCTGAAAATTGACTGTGCTACAGATAGAATAAAATTCTCCTTGCTGTGTGAAATGACCTATATCGAAAAACACTGATCCATGTACATAGACTATAGACCTATAAACTTCATATCATCCCGACTCTCTTAACTACTACGGAAAACTTAGTAACAGCCATAAGTATGTTATGTCAAACATGGTTTATTCTAATTTTGTTAAGCATCTCCATTATGCTCCAGTTGAATCAAAATTATACCTACAATATTCAATAATAAATAATGCACTTACCAGCCAGAAAGAATCATTTATCCGGCAACACGTTAACCAATAAGCAAATTTCACTGTAGCACTTGTCATATTTCCAAGAGAGAAAAATAAATTTTCAGATAATCCGTGAACTTGAACGTTCAGCACCTGATTATCCGCTGGGGTCCGTATTTGGAGGGTCTTTCATACACGGGGTAATTTTCCAATCAATATTAATTACAACACAAGTATGTCACAGACAGTTTCACCTCCTCCAAAGAAAAGGAAAGTTATATACGACAGTGACACAGATCTCTAATTACCCTTGAATAATCTAATGCAACATGATACTCTTCGTTACAGCTTGTACAAAGTATAACTACAGTAGAGATCCGTACCCAGTATCGTTTTATCATTTACAATATAATTTTTCAAAACTGGAACTGATGAAAATGAAACATTCTCCTGTAATAAATATTATTTATTTATTGTTAATTTCATTTAACATCCATATATTAAATGTGATAATACGTCATTATTATGAGACGCTTTATGGGGTGGGGGGTTCTTTGCTCACGCGTATAAACTGCGTACTTCGGATTCAACGGTCACACCACAGCCCTCATTATACTGCTAATGAGCCGCATGTAAACATTTGGGCGTAAACTATATTACACTAATGAAGAGTTATTTTTACTTTAAAGGACACTTATGGGTGACAAAAATAATCTACGTTGGGGTTTGGATCGAGACAAGGAAATCCCAGTTTGTGGGTAGACAAATAATGTTTTACTGGGATTTCTTTGTCTCGGTCCAAACCCCAACATAGATTCTACATGTAATTATACTAGTAAGGCACACGTTTTAGTATTATATGGGGACACCCTAGCCTCAATGGGACCTTAATGTTTAAAAATGGCTATATCCACTCTACCCTCAAGTGGAATTTAACATGGGGAATTTTAGATCCACTATGGTGACAATGGGAATTTAACATGGGGAATGTTTAATCCACTTTACGGACAATGGGACGATTCACGGACAAGATTTGTACGGACAATTGGAATTAACATTACAAAACACCCTGGGACGATAGCCTAACATGGGAAAATTTCACATGGGAAATTTAACATGGGTGGGACTATAGCAGCTCAAGGACTTGGGCCTGTCTAGGGACAATGGATTGCGTCTCTCTAGGGACTATAGCGGGACAAAGAAAAGATTAACATAGGTTGGGACTATCTAGGGACAAAGGGAACTGAGCATAGGAAATGTATGACGACAATAGAATCTAACTGTCTAGGGACAAAGATAATTGAACATGTCACTATCTAGAGACAAGTGGACCTTGAACATGGATTGGACTATGGGGAAATTATACAGGACATGGGTGGGACTATAGCAGCTCAAGGAATTGGGCCTGTCTCGGGACAATGGATTGTGTCTCTCTAGGGACTATAGCGGGACAAAGGAAAGTTTAACATAGGATGGGACTATTTAGGGACAAGGGGAATTGAGCATAGGAAATGTATGACGAGAATGGAATCGGACTGTCTAGGGACAAAGATAATTGAACATGGCACTATCTAGGGACAAGTGGACCTTGAACATGCATGGGACTATGGGGAAATTATACAGGACATGTTTAAGGACAATGTTGGTAGAGGGCCAAACACAACAGAGATATAAAAAGAATTTCCTAGACCTGAAATTATGCTGACGGTGTTCTTAATTTTGCATAATTGTATTGATGCTATAAATAGCTATAAAAATCAAGGAAAAGACCAAAGCCAAAATGGATATGACTTAAAGCAACGTTAAAATTACTAAATTGTCCCAGAATTTAACGGAGACTAAACATCTCCCTGAACATGAGATTACAGTGGTTTAGACTAAAATGAATAAATCTAGCAACTATTTATAGTCTCTACTTGTGTAACGATCCTGTTCAAAAACCAAAATTTCTATTTCTAGCTACATCCTGTGGAAATTCCTATGAAAACCCCACTATTTATCGACATAATGTGTGGAAATTCCTTTTGTAAAATGCTAGTATTTATTTATCGCTACATCTTGTGCAAATTGCTATATATATAAAAAAAAAACTCTGTCTATATTTATAGCCTCAAAATTTCTATCTTCAATGACGTCACTATACTGGACACTAGGAGAATAATGGTATCAGTGTTGAAAGTGGCCGACCTGAATATGCGATACTGTAGGCAGGCAGTAGGTGAAATGAATCTGACGGGGTAAAAGGGAGATTTATAGGGACAAACAAAAATACACACACGTACACGCAAGCACACAAACAAAAACAAAAACAAATACACACAAACACTATTTTTTGTGTTTAGTGACAAGTCTTTTTTAAGGAAAGAACACACAATACACACACAAAAGTGCTTGTACTATTATTACTACTACTATTACTACTACTACTAATACTATTATTATTATTACTACTATAGTAGCTCTGATTTCTGTCACTATTTCACTCTTGCTGCTGTCAGAATCAATGTTAGTTATAAATTCAACTCTTCCTGCCACTAACTTAACTGCAAATACTGACATTGCCTTTTGGATGCTGTGGCCAGCACTAACACAACTACTTCTCACCTCTGTCTGCGTGGGTTCGAGTCTTGGGTCGGGCTAATATGGGTATGTGAGAAAGCTTGCCAGTAGCTCCTAGTGGGTCGGTGGTTCTTTCCGGGGAAAATGGCGTTAAACCCTAAAACAACAACAACAACAACAACAACTGATACTGTTATTACTAAGTAATAAAACATCTACTTGCAAGTGCTCTTTTTGATGTTCTAAATATTACCACCAAACCTACTACTAATGGAACTATCATAACTATTACCAACACTACTACCATTACTACAACTAGCACTACTACTACCATTACCACTGTTAATACTACTACTAATAATACTACCAAAACTACTACTAATTCTACAACCCACAGTATTACCAATACAACTACTAATTCTACTACCAATACTACTACAAACACTACTACCAGTACTACTACCAATATTACTACTAATACTGATACCAGTAATAATACCAATACTAGTGCTAATACTACCACCAATACAACTAATACTACTACTACCAATACTACTACTAATACTGCTACCAATATAATACCAATGCTAGTACTAATAATACGATCAATACAACTAAAAATACTGCTACCAATAATACTACCAACACTTGTATCAATACTAATAATATACCATATCAACCAATAATACTACCAACGCTACTTCCAATACTAATACCAGCACTACTGACAAATATAGTAATCGGAGGCTATACAGTTAATGCACGCAGTAGAAGCATTACCTGCAGAATATGACTAACAAATTAATTTTGGTCATCTGTGACTGACATTGTATCCCTACGCTTTAGAGAGTTTAGAGAGGGGGATTTTGTGATAATCTGTATCTATTCGTAACCGCACCTCCGTATATAACGCTCTCAGTGTGAATTTACCAAGCTTGCAAATACGCTGTCGATGTAGTAACCAGCATCGAGAGGGTTGTGAAGATGTCTCTCTTCTATTTCTTCTGGGAGGGGATTACAAGTCAAATATATAATAAACCTAGATGGAGGACCCCTCCTGTATCTAACGGATACTAGTTATGACCCGGGGCACGGTCCGAAACGTGAAGTATATAATGCTAGCAGCGTCATTGTCCAAACATATACAAGGAAACGAAGAAAAGACAGAAAATGAAGTAACATTTCGTGGAAAAATGTAGACCAAATATAAAAAAAAATGGTTTTTTTACATTTTTTTCTCATTTACATTAAACTTGAGATCTAGTGAAAGAAAATGTTATTACCTTGTAACACACTATCTTAGCAATTATTTGGTCATCAATACGAGTAGCCTACGTGTTCTGCACTCACAGTTTGCAAATAGTAAAGAAGCGTGATTGAAAAGTAGTCTCTTTTCTATTAGCATATAAATTTAAATTTAGGAGACGGATTTTAGGCCCCCAAGCATCGTATTCTCAATGGCCATATATATATATATATATATATATATATATATATATATATATATATATATATATATATATATATATATATATATATATATATATATATATATATATATATATATATGAATGATAGGTGTGTTTCCACTGGATCAACTTCTGTTCAAACATTGATATTTAAGAAGCAATGCACATTTACCTATTACATTAAATGATAATAACTGTAAGATAAGGAATATCTATCATAACAAGATGCTTCAAACAGTGCAGCACGATGAAGGAATACATTATATGTTCTTTCTAAGTTGCATTGGTTTATTGAACAATAAATCTTGATTATTATATTTGATTATTATATGCTCATTTTATTCTCCGTTAACTTTACATTGTCAGAATAGTTCAATATTTTACGATATTGCACACCTTCATATTGCTTTCACATGCATAAAGAAGCTACTTTCTATTCTAAACAAACAATAGACGCAGAAGCCAGAACTTTTGATTTGTAAACAAATCATGTACAGTCGCGTAGTAGGTGCTTTACATTTTGGTTGATCAAATTTGTTCCTGAATGAAGTAAAGCAGATGTTTCGTGGACTGCCACATTCCATCTGGTTTGACATGTTCCGCGTTATCCTTTTTGATAAAATGTTTCGGATTTAGGTTAGCTATACAGTTAGCTGGTAATAAGAATGGCAAAAACTATACTTACAGTTTTACATCCTGAATTTCCTCAAAATGTACTTTCTTAGTTCTGCAAATCCGAATTACATGAGCCATGTCATAGGTTCGCAATCTTGATTACACATTTCGAAATTGTACTGTAATTTCGAATATACGTGCAATTACATCCTCCATACTGCACTAAAAATAAAAAGAGCATGATATTCCATAGTGTCTTTTTCATAACTGCAATTGAAAGACTTCATATTTTCCCACATTATGATTTCAAACATTCAATAACAGAAACAGAAACACATTTGCAGATGTCAACAAGCTTCTCTCTCGCTTCCTCAATCCTATGTATTTTCATGTCGACTTGACACATACAAATCCAGTCCATAATCACAAAATTTCGTAGAATCGAAACAAATACCAAACTTTATTCATTCAAGGTCAAATCGAAAAGTTGTTGCAATGCGCATTCATTCCCAATATGACTCCAAATTTCAATTTTTAACTAGACACGCCATTTTCTTTCGAAAGTTATGTCGAGCGCGCGACTAAGTTCAAATTTATCTGGGCGAAGTTATGTGCGCAGTAATATTGTAGTTGTTGTGTAATGATGAATCTGTGCTTGCGAATTTAGTTTCGAATACGGTATACATTCAGTTACTTTGTTTCTTGTTGTGTATTTTGTTAATATAATTAAGCATTAGGTAGAATTAGAAAATGAGCATAAAATAAAAAGGTTACTGCATTTGCATGGGAAAATATGAATTCGTTTTGTTTTCTATGTATATACTACACTCCCCAGGTCGTGCAGTATTTACATCCGAAAAACTAGTTCATATTTTCCCATACAAATGCAGTAGCCTACAAAGACAGCGTACAACTCAGTCTAAAATTATATGAATTAAAACAGCTTAATGATATTCAATATACGAAGTAGCTGTAGTATTGTCAACAAGAAATATTTCAGATCTTATATATATATATATATATATATATATATATATATATATATATATATATATATATATATATATATATATATATATATATTGTAATACCTAACTCAACAAACAAAAATACTCCCACCACATTACTCAAGTACACTAGCACTAAAATAAATTTGTATTGAGATCACGCAACTATGTCAGAATGTATTGGAGTCAACCTAATAAATTTAGCTGTTAATATCCACAGGAATTTAATAATACAATTAATTTCACAATAATATGGTGTATTATAACGTTGTCTTTTGGCATTTAGACAATTAAGTCTGATCAGTATTATAAAAAGTTGACAGTGTTGTGACGGACACTTTGTTTATGTAAAGTCACAATGCGATATTGAGAAACAAGTTCTATCTCAACTTTATTATTGAGAGAGAGAGAGAGAGGGAGAGAAAGAATTTAAAGAATGGTTGGCTTGGCTGAACAAACCACTTAAATTATACCTAAATAAGCTCAAAGAAAAACACTATGATTAAATTCAGATGTCCACTGTCCTGTCTAAGGATCTGACAGTGACCACTTAGGGGTCATTTTCTGGTGAGCTTTGCGTTAGTGAATGTAAAAGCGGCTTTCAGAAAGTTGCAAGTGAATAAAAATAAATAGACACACATTAGTGCTCTTCGGCTATACTGATAATAACAAAGGTCATCAGAACTTGACCCGTACGATATTGCTTTCAAATCTTCATGTAGGACAGTGGACATCTGATTTTAATCAGACTGAAAGAAAAATACCTATGAAAAATGTTTATGTCGATCAAGTGAGTGACCAATGGCAGACTGACTTTTGTGACATGCGCGTAAAGGAATGAGGCACAGACAAATACATTGCAAGAGTAATATATATTGTTTCAAACTATGATTGCGCCTATAAAAGCGAAATCAGTAAAAGACATTTTTACCTATATATTTAAAGAGTAATAATATGCAGATAAATAATGTGAATGTGTTTTGCCAAAGGAGAGTGCTTGATATACTGGAAGAAAGAAAATTGAATACTGATGAATGTAAGCAGAGACAAATTCGTCGCTATTAGAGAGAATTTTTAAAAATTCTAAAACAAATTTCTGGAAACATATCGCACACACACACACATATAAAAATCATATCAAAATTAATTGATGATTACAACAGTACTCATCACCGGTCAGTAAACACGAATGTGCAGCAATACGAACTGAACGCAAATTTGCTAGAATATCTCTGTGTGTAGGATAACAGAAATCAGAAAAGCTATAGTGTTGATCATCCAGCTTCAAGAATCAGGAAAAGTGTCCGCAATTCCTAATACAGTTTGTTATCATAGTCAGTGGGCACGAAATTGACACGATTCACACATCAGGAACATTTTGTGAAAGAGAAGACAACTCAAATAACTCATGGATATTCAAATGGGAATGATCAAGGATATTACCGTACAGATAGGCACACCGACGTGTCATGCACTGAAACAAAAATGAATGAAGCGTATGGTCGGCAATGAAGTTTGTCGGGTTCACGTCCATGCAGTCAAATATATATTACAGTCTTACATCGGCACACACGTGCAAGTATCAAACAAGCAAAGTCTCATTGTTAAACTTTAAAATTATCCTGAGGTGATCACTCTGGAATATCCTCCATGCCCAGATAAAGAAAACTGCAAATTCAGATAGTACTTCACTGTGTCTGAAACTCCAACCCTAAATTGACTAATGCCCCTTACAATCCACTCTCTATCGCACTTTCATTGGGGGATTTCATTTTGCGGAAATTAAACTGGATTTACAGGCTTGAGGTAGAATAGAGAAATAGGACATGTATATTTAACAAGTTTAGAGTCCTTACACTCTGATTGAAGCAATTAATGAAGAAAACAGTTCAAACGTATTGATAAAATGTGTAACACCAAACTTTAAAATCAGCAAAATAGGGTGGGCAGTTATGAATTATAAGGATTATTTTCGTGACTTTACCTAATAACCCTTTAAAATAAGGACTGTAAACTTGAATGTAATGATCATTTTCAAATGGGAATGTTTGGATAAAGATGATCGTATTTGGCAAAAAGAGTTGTCACTGCATGACAAAGAAGAGTAAATATACGATGTTTGGAAACAAATGAAAGCTACAAGGTATCCAATCATGAAATGGTGTGTTGAATCTTTGAACAATTGGCAAACAGCTGCAAATATTGTCATTAAGTTAATAACGTGTCAAAGACAGTAACATTTTTAGAGACTATTCAAAAAAACCATGGATACAAGTATCAAGCAATTTGTATGAAGGTGAAATAAAATATAGACAAAAATATATTCATTTGAGTAATCAACATCACCAACTAGATTGTGAAATCAATCCAATTAAAACGAGCCGAAAGACTGATTCTTTCTGAATATTTGATGGCAAACCTACTTAAACCAAACTAGAGATGAAAATATATATGAAATATCAGCCCTCGATGACATGCCACAAGCACTTCAACAATCTCCCTCTCAGGGTACTGAGTTGGCTAGCTGTCATCTTCACAGTAAATATTAAATAGATGCAGACACAGTTTACCAAAATAAATTTTCTCACAATAACACATAAGTAACTAATGATGACTATCAATGCTCAGTCATACCCTGACAATAAATAATGGCACAATCTTTTCTGCAATTTGGCTTTAAGTTTCCGTTTTATCTCCGCTTGCTCCACCTATAAATATTGATAATTGTATGTAAATAGCATCCTTAACTGACCTGATTTTCTTCATGGTAAAGAAAATCACAAATAAATAAGAAAAACGAGAGCAAACAATCAGTTGTTTAAACCTTTATTTCCTTTTTTTTTTTGGTATTATTCTAAATTTTCTTTCATAATCGGTTACTGTATTAACAGACAAGTGTTGCGTGGGTGAAAATGCTCTTTTTTGTCAAATTAAGTTTCTGTTTCATTAGTTTCTTGCATACGTTATTATATGCTTCCGTGTTTCCCGTTCGCTGATGATCTCGTGCAAAAATTGGAATCGCACCCTATGCTTGACAAGTTGTAAATACGTGTGGAACAACACAACCATACCTACTGAGGCCGTTTCTAATTTCGTGGCTATGTTGGGCGACACACTGGAATAAGTCTTTCATTAAGAAATTGCAATCAACAACTTTGAAGTTTATATTATTGCGGTATTTTTTCTAGAAATTGCAAGGTGAGCTTTTAAGCCTGTTTATAGGTCAAACTTGCTCAAGAAAACCGTCAATGATTTTCATCTGTATACATGAATAATGTGTGCCACGCATGGTATAAATTTATAACATTAGAAATAGAAAAACGTTTATAGTTTTCCTCTGTTTTGGGGGTATGTTGGTGACGCGCGTCCAGCACGATCGGTCGTCCGTTTTCAAGAGAAACAATTGGTCTGTTATAAAATGTTGAAATCCTCAGCGTGTTTTAAATTGTCGCATGATGCTTGCATGCTACATTTATGAATGTGTGACTTATAAGAATATTTTGAGGAAATCTTAAGTATGTATTTCATTTTATAATTGTATTTCTGAAGCTGGATTAGTTAATATTAGTTAATTTTCGGTATAAAGATGATAATATGAAGGTAGGAAAGGAGTATAGTAATTGCTATGATTGATATTTGGAGCCATATTTCACAGTTATGAATTCCATTATGTGTTCTTAAATGATTCATGCATGTAATGTCATTTAAAAATTAATGTTTGGATGGTACAAATGGCTTACAATGATTGCTGTCGCGCATATAAATCAAGCCGTATTTCAAAACATTACTATCAAAGAAACACTTATTAATGCTAAACAGTTACGATATCGTCAAGATAAGAATCAAACTATTATTTTTGACATCATTAGACATAAATTTTAAAATAATGAAAGTAATGAATAGTCTTGACTTAAACAAACTCGATGGACCCAATCATAAGCTGTTAAAAATATAGTTGAAGCAATTTCTGTACCCTGGAATTATCCATAAATTAGTGGGTGACATTAAAATCCCCGCACAGCTGCTAACTCATGGAATGCCGATTTACAAGAAAGGAGACACAACGCTATCGTGTAAATATATACCAAGTTCTCGAACGAGCTGTGTGTCCGAGATGTTTGAAAGAATCATACTCAGATATGTATACTTTTTAGGATGAAAAAGATTTCATGCTAAAATATCAGTTTAGTTTGATGCCAGGCCGATCAAAAACATGACCTTAATCACATGTAATACTAATATATTGATGCGAATGAAATCACGTGTTCAACGTTCCTTGATGTCAGTAATGCTTTCGATAGAGTATAGTAAGCTTACAAGTTTCCAGTAGAGAGAATTGCCATTGAAATTCATTGCGCGAATGCTACCTATGGAACTTGTACAATAGAGTTTTATATAGAACTTCATTATCAACAAAATGGCCTTCTGTTCAGCATGAACTCGTTTGTGAGTCTGTTTGTTTTGAATGAAACTGCGCTAATGATTGTTAATGATTGTTAATCCTATAAAAATAATAGTTCACTGGCGTGTTCATCAAATATATCTTACAAATATGTACGGAACACGGATTAACAAATGATATACCAATGGTCAAGACCCTGGTTGGTTGACTTTAATCCAACCCAAAATGAGGTAATGTGAGTCTCGCGTAAGCTTCAACCGGTTTTTTTCTAAACTAAAATTCTCATCTGAAATAATCTCCTTTGTTGAGCTCCACAAATACCTGGCGTTAGTCTCAGTAGTCTGTGGTCAATGAGCTAAACATATTGATAACATATTTGTTGACCTTAAACAGTTTTAACTGCCTTAGCCGAAGGACGTAATACAGGATATATTTGATATACATTCGCCCCTAACTAGAATTTTTTGATCTTGATATGATGATTGGTTAACTGAGGACTCTGTAAAATCAGAACAAAATTAAACTTACAAGCAGGGAAAGTTGTGATTAGTTTTACCAAAAGTGCTTCGTGTCGTAAGAGTTATGAGGAACTGTTTGGTCTACTTTGGCGCATAGAAAAAAAAACATTTGCTATTCCACTTTCTAAACATTATAAACGGTTCTCTCCTTATCTCGTTGATCTTCTAACGCCACTGCTTTGTGAGACAAACGGGAAAGAGGAATAGAAATAGTTTTAATCTCATTAATGCCAGACTCGAAATAAATAGAAACTCATTTCTACGCTATTATATCTGTGTTACGAACTCACTCCCAGATGCTATAAAAGGTTCAAATAACCATTCTCTCTTCAGAGGTAAATTAGATGCCAAGACAACACCTGTGCTGTCCATGTTTTCGTCGACAACAGGAAATTATATATTCTGCATACTAAACTTTGAAATAACTTTAGTGATTTAAATAAGGATTTTTATTTCGGTCATTTGAAAGATAATCCATTATGTGATTTTGGTAATTACAAGGAAAATGCATGCAAATAGAATTGCAAATGCATTATACAACAGCGTAAGAAATTGGTTCAAAATTTACATAATCTCCGCTTTTCAACGACTAAAAATAATTTGTAATCTGGTTTTGCAGCGAACATTAATATTCACAATTCTATTTCTCTACTTAGTCAGTTACTGCATTTTGATAAAGATACGGTGTTGTCGATTTTTGTCACTTTATTCATGTTAATGTATTTACAATTATCCAACTTCTGCCAGGATCATTAACATATTAATTGCTCTCTCTCTCTCTCTCTCTCTCACACACACACACACACACACACACAACCGTACAAACACACCTAGCTTGTTTCATGAATCGTGTATGTTCACTTATAACTATGAAACCTTATTACTTTTCTGCCGCTATCCATGTACGTTTCTTATCGATTGTAAGGGAATGGCTTATATTAAGCCGTGAGAACTTGAAGGCCAACCCCATTTGGTAATATTTATGCCAATAAAATAAGATAAAATGAAAAATAGTTGGCATTCGAAAGTTTTGTCCGTCCAATACTTCCACATACTGAATGTGGCATTCATTTTATTTTTTATAAAGAAGTAATTTTCCAAGGAAAGAGTGTCTCTCTTCAGCGCTTTTCTCCATGCAGAAGCTAACAGCACGAACAATATAGCAAACAATTTAACATACATCCACTTTTCTACGGATATTTCTGATGTATTTTTACCCAATAATTGCTCCTAAATTTGCAAATACGTGTTTCCAATGATGATGTGCATTTGTATTATTGCTTGCTTTTAATGGCATTAAACTGACTTTGTGTTCACTGAAGTAGTGACATTTTGTAACTATTTTAAAGGCATTAATCACAAGATCATACACTCTCTATCTCATTCATACATTCAAAACAAGATAATACAATCTCTACGCCATTCACGCATTCATCTTAAGTCTATACACTCTCTACGTCATGGACATGCACTCAGTTATGATAAGACCATACAACTCTCTACGACATTCACGCATTCATCATAAGATCGTAAACTCTCTCATTCATGCATTCATCACAAGATCATATACTCTTTAGGTCATTCACCCATTCATCAGAAGATCATATACTTTCTATGTCATTCTTGCATTCATCACAAGATCATATACTTTCTACGCCATTCATGCATTCATCACAAGATCATACACTCTACGTCATTCATGCATTCATCACAAGATCATACCCTATCTACGTCATTCATGCATTCATCACAAGATCATACACTCTACGTCATTCATGCATTCATCACAAGATCATACCCTATCTACGTCATTCATGCATTCATCACAAGATCATACACTATCTACGTCATTCATGCATTCATCACAAGATCATACACTATCTACGTCATTCATGCATTCATCACAAGATCATACACTATCTACGTCATTCGTGTATTCATCACAAGATCAAATACACTCTCTACGTCATTCATGCATTCATCACAAGATCATATACTATCTACGTCATTCGTGCATTCATCACAAGATCAAATACACTCTCTACCTCATTCATGCATTCATCACAAGATCATACACTATCTACGTCATTCGTGCATTCATCACAAGATCAAATACACTATCTACGTCATTCATGCATTCATCACAAGATCATACACTCTACGTTATTCATGCATTCATCACAAGATCATACCCTATCTACGTCATTCATGCATTCATCACAAGATCATACACTCTACGTTACTCATGCATTCATCACAAGATCATACCCTATCTACGTCATTCATGCATTCATCACAAGATCATACACTATCTACGTCATTCATGCATTCATCACAAGATCATACACTATCTACGTCATTCATGCATTCATCACAAGATCATACACTATCTACGTCATTCATGCATTCATCACAAGATCATACACTATCTACGTCATTCATGCATTCATCACAAGATCATACACTATCTACGTCATTCATGCATTCATCACAAGATCATACACTATCTACGTCATTCGTGCATTCATCACAAGATCAAATACACTATCTACGTCATTCATGCATTCATCACAAGATCATACACTCTACGTTATTCATGCATTCATCACAAGATCATACCCTATCTACGTCATTCATGCATTCATCACAAGATCATACACTATCTACGTCATTCATGCATTCATCACAAGATCATACACTATCTACGTCATTCATGCATTCATCACAAGATCATACACTATCTACGTCATTCATGCATTCATCACAAGATCATACACTATCTACGTCATTCATGCATTCATCACAAGATCATACACTATCTACGTCATTCGTGCATTCATCACAAGATCAAATACACTCTCTACCTCATTCATGCATTCATCACAAGAACATACACTCTACGTCATTCATGCATTCATCACAAGATCATACCCTATCTACGTCATTCATGCATTCATCACAAGATCATACACTATCTACGTCATTCATGCATTCATCACAAGATCATACACTATCTACGTCATTCATGCATTCATCACAAGATCATACACTATCTACGTCATTCGTGCATTCATCACAAGATCAAATACACTCTCTACCTCATTCACGCATTCATCACAAGATCATACACTATATACGTCATTCGTGCATTCATCACAAGATCAAATACACTCTCTACGTCATTCATGCATTCATCACAAGATCATACACTATCTACGTCATTCATGCATTCATCACAAGATCATACACTCTCTACGTCATTCATGCATTCATCACAAGATCATACACTCTATATCTCATTCATGCATTCATCACAAGATCATACACTATCTACGTCATTCGTGCATTCATCACAAGATCAAATACACTCTCTACCTCATCCATGCATTCATCACAAGATCATACACTATCTACGTCATTCGTGCATTCATCACAAGATCATACACTCTCTACGTCATTCATGCATTCATCACAAGATCATACACTATCTACGTCATTCATGCATTCATGACAAGATCAAATACACTCTCTACCTCATTCATGCATTCATCACAAGATCATACACTATCTACGTCATTCGTGCATTCATCACAAGATAATACACTCTCTACGTCATTCATGCATTCATCACAAGATCAAATACACTCTCTACCTCATTCATGCATTCATCACAAGATCATACACTATCTACGTCATTCATGCATTCATCACAAGATCAAATACACTCTCTACCTCATGCATGCATTCATCACAAGATCAAATACACTCTCTACCTCATTCATGCATTCATCACAAGATCATACACTATCTACGTCATTCGTGCATTCATCACAAGATCATATACTATACCTTCAACGTAGCCCATGCACTATCTATATTGTTCGGGCATTCAATGTAATTTTCATGCTGGAAGAGCATATATTGTCGACTGAAACTAATACAGCCCACTCAGTGTGTGTGTGTGTGTGTGTGTGTGTGTGTGTCGGTATTTTGTTCTTGACAGGAACTTAAATTGATGTAAATACGATTAACATCGCTTGTGTGCTAATCCAAGAAATCCCAGTCATAATCTTTAAGCCTAAGCCCATCAACAACTTAAATATTTTCTTTTGTATGTGTATAAATCCAAGGTGACATGTGAACTTTCCTGAATAATACATAAACTAAATTGTAAGTACGTATAATTTATTGTAAAGAAATGGACCACACATTCAAATCTTTGTCATGAGATACAAATCCTAATTCCGTATGGTTATATGTAATACAGACTTACAAATCGTATCATGCCACATAGAAAATTTACAAAGTGTAGATGATTATAGACTATCATATTAGGAGGAAAAATAATAATGAAGACGTGTCTTGACAGGTAAAAGGGAGGTATTGTTTTATCCTACTTAATTCTCATCCTTTTTTTCTTCGCTTATATCCTCATGAATGGTAAATGTATAGTTCTTATTTTCTGATTAAGAAGATAATTTTAAGAAGATTAGCCTATCTTATCGTCTTGTTGCATCATATAGCTGCTGTTTGCACTTTTCATCAGATGTCAAGCGGATTTGTATTGATTTTCTTATCTACATAAACCACACGTTTTCACAGAGAAAATCATTCGCTTTCGACGTGGAAGCTAGATTACCTGTATCACAGAACCAAAATGATCGATTATCGTTTCATCGTACTGATTTGTACAGTTGCTGTACTTGACGCAGGTAAGTTATCTTCTTTTATATATCAAGTACTTGTTTACCCTATTTAAATTTTGTTACTCTTCCCTTGTTAAGTTTTTACAAATTTCATCGAATCTAACCAAAGAAATATCAACCTGAGTGACAAAAAAATTCAATATAAATGCTCGGCTGAAATGACTTAATTTCACAATTCACGTAAACCAATTACATTTTGGAACGATAATTAAATTTATATTTAATAAAAAACCAAAATTTTATAAAACTTCTAGTGTATCGTACACTAAGTTGTCCATTACAGTTAAATTTGTGCACTACTTCGATATATCTTTGTTGATTTATAGCAAAATGTTTCTAGCATTAATTATATTGTGAATAAAAGATACGTAAACGTGGCTTTTCAGTGTAGTAACAGCATTAAGCAATATGAAAATCAATTCCAACTACATCTAAATGTCCGCATTGCACAATTTACAAGTTTATGATTGATGTCCGATTTTGACGAAATTAATCATCTCTTTTGTTTAACTTAGGGGCATATTTTCCAATAGTCTTATGTCCTTCAACTATTACACAAAATGTCCAGTTCTTCGCTTCCCAAAATCATTTTTGTTTGGACAAATGGGCAATATTTGGTCAACAATATGCAAAATATTTCGTAAAAGAGTACCGATCCTTTGAAGTAATATTACTGTCGTAGAATATATGTTCAATATTTCCGTTGGCATTCTTACAAAAACTGCACTTGTCGTCTTTTAATACGTTAATCCTTTTCAAAAGGTTATTAGTTACAATTATTCTATCAATTAATTTCAGAGTAAAAGATATCAACATTGTTTCCTTAGTGCAAAGTTTCGCCGGTTATAAATCTTAGACCAATCTTCATTACTTCATTTTTATTTAATACTTGCATCAAAGTTTCTTGCTTAGCAGTGTGTGTTGCTTCTTTACCATTTTGAAAATATATTTGTTAACAAATCTCAATGCGTTTTATTTTGCAAATTCATTATTTTAGCCTCCAGCTTCTCAAACAAATTGTGAACCAAATGATTTTTTATTTTGGAATTCTGGATATTAATGAAAAGTATTTTTTTTTAAATTGTCGTATCCGGTTCCTTTGTTTTATCATTATAAAAAGTATTAAATTAGCGCGATCATCAGCTAAATCATTATGAATTTCAATGCCGGCATCTTTCCAGGATTTGTTTTGATGGAACTTTATCGGTGGAATTTGTTTTAGAAAACTCAGGGATAAATACTAATTTAGATTTTGAGGCTCCTCTTTCTAATTCAATACTGCCAAACTATCGTCTCTCCGAAAACTGTTTTTAATGAGCTTACAAATTTCTTCTAATTTTCTTCTCCCTAAATTCCAAATATCCTTCATATTTCTGAATATAGTTGTATGGACTAGGTTCTGCCACGCTCCATCCTCGTTTTCCGGCAATCTTTTAAACCATCTTATCTTAATAAACCTAAGGAATGAATAAATGTGTATCATATTTAATATTCCCTCATTCTCCGGGGCCACTACTTAATCACATTTAATTCTCTCTAATTTTCCCCCATACGCAAACTTAAATAAAGTACGATTTAGTTCTGCTTCAATATTGGCTAATGGATTTGAAAGTGCTCAAAAAAGACGTATGAATCGGGCAGAACAAGAGTTTTTACAACAGTTACTTTACGTACAAAAGAAACGTGTCTTTCAATCTAGCTTGCCAGAAATCTTTTTACCTTTATTAGTTTCTTCCAATATAAAATTTCCGACATTTTGTTGTAAGTCTAGAGAAAAATCGATGCCAAAAAGTGTAACTTGGAAGACCAGCTTAGTTCCGTATCGGGACATATTATGGCATCAGAAAACTTCTTGCTTCCAATCCAAACAGCATTTGTTTTTGTTATGCTACATCCAGGTTCAGATAATACAAAATTAAGTTTTGCATGATCATGTTATGAATATTTCATTTGATTTAATTTATATTTATTTTAAATTATTTGTCTGTTTTTATTTTTATCACATGTTAAAGTAATGTAATTTTGTTTACTGGAATTTGACATTTTCTAGAAATTAGATTGACCTGTTTTGTCGTCAACACCTAAAAATAGAACTTTGTATCTGTTTGCTGACCTAGATCATGACCTTGATTGAGAATCAAGTAAACGAATTCTTTTTTATTATTCATTCGTAATGTTGGATTGATAATAGTGAAATCGAGGCTGACTAGGACTACATGACACTGGACGTAGATAGGTTCTACGATGCTCTAGACATTCTGGTTTTACTGGAGGCTTGACCCTCATCCGAGCATCTGTTTCGCGCAGTATTCAGGTTATATAACGATGTCTCTAGAGAATTTAGTCAGCTGGGCGTTTTATTTTGTTCTGACCAGATGATTTGACATTTTACTTTTGGAATTATTAATTCTTTTTCCTGGAAATATTTGAGTGCTTATGCAGAATTCATGGTTAAATGTTCTAGACAATTTCGTTTATTAGAGCCTAAACACGTAACACTATTGATAGTTGCTTTAAGAGAATGATGAGATCCTTGGAGAAGAATAAAAGCGTCATCAGCTATATCTGTATGCATATGCATACAAGAGAACTACATATTTTAATATCAAACAACACTTGATCTTTCGTTAAGCTATTTGGTGCCAGACATGATCGATGGCTAGTGTTTTGTTCATTAATTACTTGCTCGATATATTGCTTTTTCCTCATAATAATCCATTTAACTTGGTACTGCCGAATGTTGACGGTTTTCTCAAATTAACATATTTACTGGAAACAATCTTGGCACTATTTAGGTGAAACGTTTGTTGCATTTGTGAATTAATGTGCGACGGTGACCGATACATTTAACAATGTTGGCATTATACTCCAATATAGAAAAGGTTTATCCCCGGCCAAATATACATTTCAGAAAGTATTTGACATATATTAAAATAATATTTATTTATTTATTTATTTGTTTATTTATTTCTTTATTTTGTTATTTATTGGTTTTCCAGGAACTTATGAAATTGTATGGCTCAGAGATCTGAATAATGACGCACGGAAGCGTCATATAGACCTTGGTTTGTCAGAAGAATTAAGCTTCCAACTGCATGGAGGGAAGAAATCAATCAACCTTAACCTCAAAGAAAATCCGCACGTACGTGCTGACACCGACATGTACGTTGTCGAAGCGATGCCTGACGGAACGAAGAGGGCCGTGAAAGAACCATTCACAGGGAACGTTGTAAGTTCATAGTATTAGATCTTAAACCAAGGATTCACATGCTGAACGCTCATGTATAACTCCATATTTTTATCCCAATAGCTTAAGGCTCTACTTCAAACTAAACACTGCAGTATTGTACAATTAAGGGTGTAGTATGAAAATAAAGCAATGAATTAATTTTCACATTTCTTCAGTCGTATCTACTTGCACATCATGCAAATATATCGGCATATTTTAATAAGTAGAAATACGTATTTCCCATCATTAATATATTATGCAAGACCATTCCTAATGGCAGCAAGATAAACGAACATTTTGTAGCCTACAGCAATGCATTTTTAAATATCAATAACCTATAAGCATGGATCTTATTTATGAACACATATGCATCTATAAAACAAATGTTTCACATGTTGTAAACTTTACAACCTGGGTGTTACCTAGTTTTGTCTTGTCTTGTCACCGTCAGAAATTAATTTTTCGCACCACTTTTTAGCCTACTATATCTAAATAATGGCACTTCGCCTCCCTAAGGTTTTGCGGAAGCGTATGTTCCTTACATAAATTCCAAAAGAGAAAAATATTGGTTATCCTCTTATTCCATTTTTCCTGAGACCAAATCAAAATGCATCATAATTGTCTTTAATTAACATCACGTGTGTGAGAATGGTACAAAGAATGTGTATGTATTTCAATTACCAGTTTTTGACAGCCTTTCCCAGTACGACAAAATCTTTGTCAAATATATATACTAGCTCAGAACTCTGTTGTTTACAATACTCAAGATGTTCTTATCAAAGTTGTTAAACATAATTTGAAATAGTAAGTTTCATTTGAATGACTCACAATGAATGTAAATAATTTGAAGAAAAAATGTTATATTTTATTTTCCTGACAGGAACGAAAATACTACCACGACATCGAAAACAGCGCTTTTTTCACTGTTCGTTGTGTCAGGAGAGCGAAAGGCCCCTGTGCCAGGATATTGGTAAGTCCGACTGTGGCTATGTGCAACCTTTCCAGTTCTCATTCAATTTTTTTGGAGGAAAAGTAGTTTAATTTCCATTGGTTCGGAGCTGTAAAGAAGTAGATTATAATATGATCGTTTTATTTGTCAACATCTTCTGCAAATACAATTAAAGTTTGATTCTTGTGAGATGTATTTATTGTTATTATTATTATCATTATTATTATTATTATTATTATTATTACAGAAAGGAGGTTTAAGGATTGGAGACAAGTATTTCCATCTCGCTCCAGTTTCTGATCTAAGTAATGTGGATAGATTATATAGCAATCGAGAGTACCATGATACACTTCACGTAATTCGGGAAGAAATGGCAAATGGTGACAATATCCGCCTAACGAACGATACGATTATACGTAAGTTTCACATAAAAGACGTTACTAGATATGTAATTGTGGTTTTGGAGTTTCTTCTGTGAGCTTTTGGCAAGATAAAGCGACGGCATTATATCTGATAGTCCATGAATATGACCATTCGAACTCTCGTTTATTTCCACCTTATTTTTGTCGCTGACGAACAAAAGGAGGAACAGACGGTGTTATTATGCAGTACACATACTGTGGATCAAGTGATTAAACCAGAACCTAATATGCTAATTTTGTGTTATTAATAGTCGCAGTTCAATAGTTACGAAATTTTTGACAAACAGGTACCAAAATGTAGCTACTGGATATATTATCATAGATAACTTTACCATCTTACAAGTTTATTTAATTCCAGTAAATTGTTCATTAGCTATTTGCTTCACATTGAGACAAGAGGGAATGCTTAAACTTTATGCGACAGCAGTTATCAAAAGGAGGGATTCGGGTGTTTCGAAGTGGGGAAACGCATATTTAGAACTAGATCATTCGAGTGGATGAGGAATGGAAAAACGGGCGCAGAACATGTTGATTGATACTTGTATTGGCTTTGATGATTACAGTTGTTGTTATTATTATTATTATTATTAACAGCCGATGTTGTTGAGGAGGAAGCTGTAAATAAGAGTCTCTTTGTAAATCTGCGGAGATCATTAGACAACATAAATGTTGAAGAAAGCGACTTAGACAAGAACAAGCGAGCCACTACAGTGTACGGAGTTGAACTGCTTGTTGTAGTGGATCCTCCTGTCTGGCAAAAGTAAGTAACCATTGTTTCCTTCCACGCCTATCGTTGATTTAATCGTATCATGTTAATTAGAAGCAGTAAGCCAAAGAAAACTTAATGATTTACCAAATCAAACAAATTAAAATTAATATTTTTAAGAGCTGCTCAATAGTGTCTGACCTGTTTAAATTCTACAGAAAATGAGTTAATTGTTACTTACAAAGTAATCCGTTTATCGTGATGTAAAAATCAACATTTTGCTATTGCAATACAGGATGCATGGTATTTTAGTATGACTAGCTATATGAGGGTCTCGAATTCAAATCACCACGAAGGCCACGTGCAGACTTGAACAATGGCCAGAGGGAAATATCACTCAAACCTTTCCATAGACCGAAACTGGTTGACCTAAAAGGTATCCAGCTGAAATGATGGAAACAAGACGTAAGCGATGCAACAATCAAATTTTTATCAAAACTGGATGGCGGTTAAAGAGGCATTTTTTTAATATTTATTTTACAAATTACGGGTGTTGTTTCAGTCCGCGGGAAATAACTCCACGGGTCGCGTGTTTGAGAACTAATAGATCGTCATTACAAAAAGTGCTAATATATGAGGATATTTTAAATTGTCCCAGAAATGTTAGTCTTCCCAGAAAATTGTGCAGGTTTTGTTCAAACATCAGCCTTATCGTGTTAAATTGTGCGGAAATATTTATTCATAGACTAATGCTTTAGTTCTGTGTCAAATTGTTTCGGAATTCCACAGTGGAGTCATTGTATATTTTAAACGTCGAATTGTAAACCTTTTTTTTATAAATGTACAGAGATGAAACCTAATTAAACTATTATATCATATGGCATCATATCCGAATATAAATAAGCACATATTTCCCATACGTCCAATGTCATGTGTATTTCGAAGATTTATCATAATGTTTTTATCTTGTGTGATATGATATATGGATACATGTTGCGTATATCGCTGTGAGGAAAACTCCGTCGATTGACTCATGGATTGATTGATTGTTTGGTAAAAACAACACATGCCAGGCAATTGTAGTGACAAGACAATGACAGCAAAGCGACTTTCCCAAAGACACGTAGCATCAGCCGACCTTAGCTGAACTGTTGCAAGACTCGAACCCGCAATTCAACCATCCCCAGTGTGCCCTACGGCTTGTCATAAAAGGTGAATAATGCAGTAATAGAGGCAGTGATATTTTATAAATCTGGAAAGTATGCTGTCGTTATGCCTTAGTCAAAATCTTTTAAGGGGATGCAATTTATATAAAATAAAAGACTTTATATTTTAAAAACTTCCACCTTATAGATTTACTTCTGTCCTGTGTACCTTTCTCGGATAACCAAGTTTAATGTGCGTTGTATAATCAGGACTAAGATAATGTCCTGATAATCCCTATACACACATGCTAATAGCACGTTAACGACTCTGTCATAACAATGTCTTTCTTACTTGTCCTGATAATCCCCATACACACATACTAATAGCACGTTAACGACTCTGTCATAACAATGTCTTACTTACTTGTCCTGATAATCCCTGTACACACATACTAATAGTACGTTAACGACTCAGTCATAACAATGTCTTACTTACTTGTCCTGACAATCCCTATACACACATACTAATAGCACGTTAACGACTCTGTCATAACAATGTCTTACTTACTTGTCCTGATAATCCCTGTACACACATACTAATAGTACGTTAACGACTCAGTCATAACAATGTCTTCCTTACTTGTCCTGACAATCCCTATACACACATACTAATAGCACGTTAACGACTCTGTCATAACAATGTCTTACTTAATTGTCCTGATAATCCCTATACACACATACTAATAGCACGTTAACGACTCTGTCATAACAATGTCTTACTTAATTGTCCTGACAATCCCCATACACACATACTAATAGCACGTTAACGACTCTGTCATAACAATGTCTTACTTACTTGTTCTGATAATCCCTATACACACATACTAATAGTACGTTCACGACTCTGTCATAACAATGTCTTACTTACTTGTCCTGATAATCCCTATACACACATACTAATAGCACGTTAACGACTCAGTCATAACAATGTCTTTCTGACGTAGTTGGAGAAACTTCAAGATTTTTCTCGACAATTGACAGTGACGGAAAACTTTCACAAGTAACTGAACACTTTTTTGAAGAGGTCAGTTAAAAGCTATTCAAAATTATAGTGCATACTTCTTTCCTAGACAAACAAAATATCCAGAAATGATTTGTGTATTTGCAGATTTTATGCTCTTGCCAACAATGAAACCCAGAACGCAATGAACCGAGTGAGAGAATACGTCTCACAAGTTATTAATGGCGTAAGTATTTCTTTCTGCAAATTGATTTTATTATAATCTGTTTAATCGCAAGCATATCAAAGCAGGAATATTCGATTTTCTATATTAATGTTGCGCAGTTTTCCGTGCACTTATATCTAATGAAAACATGAGAAAAACTCTTGTGAATATGTGCATTCCAAAGTCGACACAGCCTTTCATCGATGCTTTATGGAAGGCTTTTTAGAAGATAATTAATGACAAAATGTCATATAAAGAAAGCAGAGTACGCCAGGTCTCAATTCTCTCTCTCTCTCTCTCTCTCTCAGTCTGTAATACAGACACACACGCACACACACACACACACACAATACGCAGACACGCATATAGATATATATATATATATATATATATATATATATATATATATATATATATATATATATATATATATATATATATATATATAAGAACGTGTATCCTCTCTAGGTTGCCCTCACGTACAAGTCTATTAAAGGCCGCTCCTTCTCCATTGACATAACACTCAAGGCAATTACCGTCGTCAAGGTAAGAGACATTGAAATAATAAAATCCTATAATCAAATTTTCATATGCTATGTATCATATTGAATACCTAACTTCCTTGAGTATCATCAGTATATATTATATAATTAGACTCTCAATTAGTTAAAATCTGCAAATTTAAATTTCCAAGTAATTCCTTAACATCAGATAACAACAACTTTCTTCAGCGTTTTTTTTTTTTTCATTTCTTTATCACCATTATTTCAGTTAGAAAAGTTAAATTCTGATGTGCTGCAATTGTAAAGTAAAGTAAGTTTACCTCTCGTGATCTTATTTTTCACACCCTACTATATAGTGAAATCATACATACGTGAAAAAGAATTGTACTGTGTCCCCGATGTGATAGCTGGCTCAAATTATATATTCCGTAAGTCTGCCTCAATGACTACGCAACTTCTTTTCCATCGACATAGACAGTATTTGAGACGTCTGAATTATGGAAGAACAGAGTCATTAGATCATGACTTCTGTCACCGCCATGTAAATACTGTGGAACACAAAGCATTTGACATGAACTGTCCTAAACTAAGATCAGTTTTTGCATATCCAATGAATCCAAACTTCAGAAATTAGTAATCTCGAACAGTGGCCATGTCGATATCGATATAATATTGCCATCTGTACATATAAATCATATAACAGTATTTGTGTTTGTGATTTTGTAAATCACCAAATTTATACAATGCTGGACGTATTCTATACATTTTTGTGCAGAAAGAGGCAGACGGACCGTACAAAAATGCGAAACCATTCAAACAGGATGGAGTGTGGTCCATTAATGATGGTGATTACCTATCAGCGTTCGAAGATTGGGTGGTGAATACTCCTGGAATACCGTCAAGGTCCGATTTTGATAACGCTATTATGCTCACTGGGTAAGTACATTGTACTTTTAAGAAATAAAATTAAACTAATTGTATTTGTATAAGTATCAATCAGTTAGTTTCCACAATTCCCCTCTAATTAGAATTTTATTTATTTCAAGACAAATTTCATTTCATAAACGAAGATTATACTAATTTCTTCTCTGCGGCGAATTTGACGCACAACTCCAAGGCGTGATTCTCAAACTATCTGCGTGTGAATGGCCATTTACTTTTAACGAAATCGAACTTTTCCAAATAGGACCAATCACACCTGCAATTTTTGTCATTGAGAGAAAAGAACTGATATTAATGCATTTGCACTTTCGCATTACTTTCATGCTGGTCTCGACGGATATAATAGCCTTCCCGTATACTGACATCACGGATGATCTCCAAACATGAAAAGACTAACAGTGAATGAGAAAATATCAAGAATTTTCGAAAGAATTCTAGTTGGTTCCAATGAGGATTAATCTGATTACTGTTTGATATTTAAATACTGTTGGATGTTTGATATCTTTGAATGAGTAATTAACTGTATCTCAATTAAAATAGCATGATGTATGCATTTTACTAATTTATATCAAATAAAAAAATGATTCGTATACTTAATTTAATTCCTACTCTTTTATTTACCAGGTACAGTTTAACCGGCTCGTCGGGTAATATATATATATATATATATATATATATATATATATATATATATATATATATATATATATATATATATGTTGTGTGTGTGTGTTTATATGGCTTTCTGTACAAATTTGTGTGCAAACCATAGAGAAAAGCCTCAAGCAAGACACTAGTGATAAATCATTTTAGTCCATATTTATTGACATCTAGAAACCAATATCGTGTACAGCAAAGACACAAGTATTTGAAACTTGAGACACAATTATTTAAAAATGTATTAAACTTGGAAGATACGTCGAATTTTAAACTACAATCCTATAATACACAACGAATAATGCCGAATGGCACACATTAAGCCGTGGAATTCTGGTGGCTTTTCGTAATATTTTATGTTGCGTAAAAAGTGTAATTCTTTGATTAGGTGTGGAATGAAAGGAAATCTCATATACCACTCCTACAGCAATGTACTCTGTTGCTTAGATCTCTTAAATAATGGAATATTTACACTTTCATTTTCAATTCAAATACCACTTAACATTGTACACATGTACCATCTAATCAAAAGGTATTGATGGGGATTGTTCCGAACATTTCTACGCCTTTCTGAACATTTAGAAAAGCCGGAAAAATTAGTTGATCTGAATGCATCTATTCACTTTTCAATCAATCATACTATTTAATCTCAAAGATGGCGGACACCCTTTTCGGGGCTTGCCAGTCTGGGAGGAAAATACAGATATGTTACTCAGCAGTATTTGTGTCTCTCTTTACAGGCATTGCCTATATCAGCGGTGTCTGCACGCGATCCGGTGTTGCCCTTGCTCAAGAAGCGGGCTACTTTAATACAATGATTGTAGCTAGCCATGAGCTAGCACATAGGTAAATTACAAACATAATTAGGGACACATTGCTCCGTTATGAATTGATTGTGTTTCTCTCCCTCCGTCCCCCTCTATTTCTCTCTCTCTCTCTCATTCCCTGTGTATGTATGTATGTATGTATGTATGTGTGTGTGTGTATGTGTGTGTGTATGTGTGTGTGTGAGATGGAGAGAGAGAGTTATGAATATTAATGCCTATTTCAGTTTTGAACATGTATGTCAACAATTTGGGCAAACTGATCAAGTATTAGCTAATTTTTTCAAACTGACGAAATTATACAGAGAATGTGATACACATTTTGATTGCTGCCATGGTAAGGAATCTGTATGACATTTGTTTCAAACCGAATTAGAAAAACAAACACGAAACATATCAGTTGTTACAATGTTTCACGTATATGTTAAAGCTAATTTAGCAAGTTCGTTGTGAAAATAGAACAGGCATATCAACCAGTAAGTCCAAAATGGTTTTTCCATTTCGAGGCACTCGAGGCACACTAGGGTCGTTACGACAGTTAAATCGAAAAGATATATATATATATATATATATATATATATATATATATATATATATATATATATATAGTCTTGGTGCTGATCATGATAAAGGCGTAGGTTGCTCCAAAGGTAACATCATGTGGATGGATCTCCCAGGATTGGTGGATGAATACTCGCACAGGGCATGGGAATTTAGCAAGTGTTCGATCGACGCCTTTCAGAAAACTCTTGCACAAAAGTAAGTATTAATGGATAATATATTTCCATATTAAAATGGACAGAATTGCTTAAATAAGTGAAAGTCAGGCACCATAGAATTGTTGACGATGGATTTTTTAAAGATAATTTCTTTTCTTGAAAGTCGTCACATCTGAGGCGTTGTAAATTTCTGTACTTTTTAATCTAATCGTAGTTAGTTTATTTCCAAATTGGTGCATCTTTTTATGAAGGAATTTTTTAAGTATCGGAGAATAGTATTTCAAATAGGAATGATTATGCCAAGCCAATAAATTTGCGGATTTTCTTGCGAGGTGTAGTGAGCTTAACACCATATATAATCCCGTGATAGGATATACATGGCTGCCAGTATAACTGGTGGAGGTTGAACATGCAAAAACTGAGAAAAAGCCAACCGTCTGACGAGAAGCTACTGTCATTCTTTCTCACATACCCACATTAGTCGAATCAAAAACAGACAGAGGTGAAATGACAGTGATCGGTAAAAGCAAGCGCTTTCGACCATTAGACTTGGAGTAAACAAGGAAACTAAATTTGACGAAAACAAGCAAAATAAAAACTTTCTTTCGGAATTACGACATAATAATGAAACTGCTGCGGAGATGACCAGAAAAAGAAGAATAACTGATAAGTAATAAGTTCTCACATTTTGGTGACACCTATATTTAGATAAAGTTAACATTCAATGAATAAGGAACGATTTGAGAATTTTCCAGCAGGATTAATGTATGCTTTTGAACGATTTTATATTATATCCCCACACATATACACACATTTTGCTTGCGCCACCTTTCAGATCCTGTGTTAAAGACGAAGCTACGTTTTATAATAAAGGGGACTACGATAATTACAATAAACTTTACCCAGGTCAGATCTACAGTGCAGAAGAGCAATGTAAGATTGCCTTTGGACAAGATTCATATAGATGCAGTGTAAGTAGAATGATCCTTTATCTTAAATTAAAATCATGCACACGCTAACGACGGATATATTATCCAACACTTTGTCTGTGTCCGTCTGTACGTCTTTGCTTCACATCGTAATTCCATTTTTGATTAAGCAGCTGCTTCAAGTTTCAAGACAACTTCATTGTTTGTTTGACCAATCTTTCCTCTGCGATCTTTACGGGGACGAGAGGTACTGGACAGCAAAGTAAACTATACATAAATGGCAGTATTAATATTTTAAACTACTCTCAAATAAATTCAGACATGCAATTATACGACAAGAATACCTAATATGCAATATAATGAAACTGGATTTGCATGGCTTTATTCACGGGTTAGATTTAGCATTAAAGTCAGTGATGACATATATTTAACACCAAGTTAACAACCTCATTAAAATATATTCAGATGATTCCAAACGCTGGAATCTGAAAATGTCAGCCGGTCAGCATGCAGAGACTATTTTTCTCCTCTGCCATTTGCAACCATCCCCACCCAACCAAACTTCTTCCTATAAAAATCCCTTATTTTTTACCCATCTAAAATATTCAACCACACGATCATTTTGACAATTTGCGTCTGGAGGTTACGAATATAAACCAGCGATAACACACGAGAGAGAGAGAGAGAGAGAGAGAGTGGGAGCACTCAGACAACTCAGGCGACCTTATTCTATACTAGTACTTATTTCATTCCAGGTTCCAAACCCAGATAAAATATGTGTATCCTTGACGTGTTACAACCCCCAAAATGGATACTGCGACCGTCAGGTTGCTGCAGATGGCACGCAATGTGGAACAGGAAATAAGGTATTTGGCTTTACAGATAAATACTTAAATTATGCATACACTTCATGTAGGTAATGCAGTCGTAATGGAAATATAATTACATTATTCTTAAAATAAGTTTCAACCTAAACGCATATTTCTTAACACTAATAACTCGGAAAAACTGATTCCTATGCAAAATACATATGCATCTAAAGCAGTATTATATCATACAGATACAACAAACACACTGTAAATGCAATAGGAAATAATTTAGTATAAATATAGATATCAAAGTATAAGATTTTGTAAACATTAGCTATAAGAAGATAGGTGTTAGATACCGTTAGTATCATAACTTAGATCTTTGAATCATGGCAGCATATTTACAGCACTTGCTAATTTAATGGCCTTTGGAATCAAGATTAAAATACAGTAAACACTAGACTATAGCTTGGACTTATGCTATCATACCGAAGTTCTTGAACTGTATCCTCGTTTAGGTTGTGCAGTATTAGCATTTCTTTCTATATTCTGACCAAGCTTATGTGTGCGTATGTATTTCCATATTAGGGTATTTGATGTTTGTCAATCTATGTATTTTACAGTGGTGTATTGACGGCCTATGCGTCTCGAAACGTAAGCATGTTTATTCTCGATTTTAATATACTAAATAATCGTTATAAAGGTAGGTAGGCGGACTGGATTTGAATCTCCGTAGAGTAAAATTACAAAATTATCTACCCTTAGTGATAGTTTTATTTGTATAAATTTGACAATTTTGCCCAGTATTATCAAGCATTCTACTGTATAATCATGGGATAGTGCATCTGTTCTCTGGAACTCATATGTTCACTTTATATCGTTTGAAAAATAATCTGTAACGACCGCGATCGGCCGGTGAATTATACAACGGCAGATCAAGATCAATGCTGTATTTTGCTGGACGATATTTATACACGCACTATGTATGTGATAAAAGATCTTCATGACATTTATTATGTATAAAATATTTGATGAATTATTTTTCACATGACAGTAATACAAAAGCCAAATAATTTGATCACATACATAACTTTGAGACTTTTTTTAATGAAATGAAAATCCTTGTGTCGATATGGAAAACTGTAAACGCAGACTGAGTGTCCACCTTTATCGACAGATTTAGAAATTCCCAGTGACTTTGACAACTTTTTTTTAATTATTTTATAAATTCCTGGTTAGTTTTTAAGCATTAATAACCTGAATCATGGAAAGCCAACGTTCCATGTGGAGATCTATTTGGTAACAACAAATAATAAAACAAAATATCGGTTATGACAAACGATGGCAGAATATACATTGAAGCTTTCTGCACGAGACATTTTACACATACAAAGAGCTATTTTGATTTCATTTTCTTAATCTTATTTTATTAAAATTTTAAATTGTTATAAGTTTCTAAAACAATATGTTATTTTATATATAGCATCTGGAGTAACTACTCCCAAACCAACTACCACTACAGTTAATGGTGCAAAGACTCCTTTTTCGACGAGTGCGCCGTCCACTTATCCACCCTCCTGCAGAGATTCCGATGTGTGTAAACAAATGTACGAAGTTTACAATCACAAAAAGAGGTTCTGTTCTGACTTTGGCAACGTCTGTTGTGAAACGTGCAAAGGTGAGCAATTCATGAGGTACACACACACACACAAGCACACACACACACGTCAATATTTATATTTTAATACTAGCATACAGGTTAGAGAATTTTTAATTCGTACTCTACGGAGATTCCAACCCTGGTCCGCGGGTAAACATCACCCATTGCCTTGCCTGCACATACGAGCCCATATTCCCTCACACATCACCAAACAATGATGTTACTCAATCTGTGTTATATACACTAGTGTAGTAGCAGACACACTCGCATGACGACCTAGTAATTAATTCTCATGTATCTACACAGTCATTCCGGATTCCTATGAAAGAAATCAAGGTATATATAATTAATTATAGAGAATTATAAATATACACCAGACAGAACGGAAAGTGATATCGCTGGATTCAGTGGATCACTGTTTGATAATCAGGGGCGTATTAACCATTAAGCAGACTAAGCACGTGCTTAGGGCACCAGGGCCAAAGGGGGCACCACAAAGTTGAGAAATGGGTGAAAAGAAAAAAACCGAATGAAGATTTGTAAGAAAAATTGATAAAACTAGTGCAAATTGATCATAATGTTCTGTTTCTTGATCATGGTGCACCCTAGGGTTATCTTCTCAGGTGTACGTGGAAAGGAGGGGGCCACCAAGATTTGTCAGTGCTTAGGGCACTAGTGAGCCTTAATCCGCCCCTGTTGATAATAGTAGGCAGAATTAATATTTTAATGCAAATAATACTATCATATAGGTTAAAGAATTTTTAATTCGTACTCTACAGAGATTTAAACCCAGTTCCGCGGGTAAACGGCACCCATCGCCTTGCCTGCATATATATGTATCTGTGTATAGGTTCAAACAGACACGCATGCTGAACAGCAACTGGGTATATTTTTATAAACTGTATCGTAAAGAAATGATAATCAAGTCACAGAGTACAATAATTGATAATATATTATCAACGAATTATACAGATGATTAGTAACAGAACGGTTGCTAAAGAAGGTGGTACCACCCCATTGGCGGCGGTGTGAGTACCAAAGGGAGCTAATGCTGATTACTGCTTTGTACTGGGTCAGGTAGGAGGGCGACGAGGATAACAAAGGAGGCGGTACTGGAATATTTGTTTGGTACCTTATATACTAGCTTATAAGTCGAATCAAAATGCAAACAACATATATGCTGATATGCCGTAGTCTAATAGGCCTACAAATCAGGTCTTTGTTGTTTGTTCTACTGATCATACCTTCCTAACTGCACAGACCCGTGTCTACCGGCGCATTATGCGACTTCAGATCTGGGTCTGTGTAGTTTGCAGATCTGGGTATGTGTAGTACATGACAGGAATGGCTGTTACCGAGAAGAAAAAGAAAATAATCCAACATTTCACACTACCGTACTATTATCATTCCCACATCTATCTTACTTTATTCTATTATAATATATTCAGCTGTATTTCATATAATTCTATCAAGTAATATATTCCATGAACTTTTATTATATTTCATTTCTACCCAGTGCAGTCCTCTGTTTCTCTGATTTTGTGTGTTTCTTTCTTGTAAGTTAGTGATATCTCTTAGTTTGTTTTCTCTAGGCGAGCTTAAATGCGAAGATACAGGTTACAATAATTGGTCTTGTGCCGACATTCGCTCGTTCTATTCGTCGAAGTCAAAATTCTGTTCAAAATGGTCCGGGAACTGCTGTGCGTCCTGCTCTAAAAAAGTCACTGGTCATCGAGGATGAAGTATTAATGAGGTATCCCCACGTTTGCAACCGTTTATATAACGATGTCGATTTCAAAAATTCATTCCACAAGTATATTATATGCACACAAATAATGATATAATTTTTCCGGGACATAATCCATGAATCTCATTGTGGGCTATGACACTTACATAGATTTTTGGCTGATTCGTGCCCATTCGTCAAGAACTTCGTTTAGCATGAAAGAGAATATAAAGTTTAAATGGCTAATCTGAGAAATGATTAACTCTGTGAATAGTTTCGTCGCAGATATACACTAATTTTCATTGTATCTGACCTTCTCTTGGTTTTGAATTAAAGGCATCCACAAAGATCGCTCGCTTTGTAGTATTTTCATACAACTAATCTAAAAGGTGAGCTTTCTCTTTTGAAGTTACATGTACTTGCGTTTAAACATCTAGGTAAAATAAACTTCGCTCTAAAATATGTTACCGGCATGACCATACAGATTTAATTTCTAAGATGTGTAACATTAAATGTGATGTGTTGATACGGTTGAACAAGGCTTGCTGTAGGTGTGCTCTCACACAGGGAAATGGGAATTTTATTTAGATAGACATCAGACACATATATATACCCAGTGATTACCTGGTTATATGGTTTAACATTTCTTCATTGGAATATGACACTAGAGAGTATTAGGTATTCACTGATTTTGTTCTCTCTGAAAGTTATGACATCGAATATTACTTTATCAGAATGACCCGATGGGTTAAACATGCATTAGTCATCTAGACTTTTTCGACTCGAAATGCATGCATTGTTTTGCATACATTGTGTGGGCGTGCTATGGACAAATTACCTCGTTCATATCATGTTTGCATAATTAGTGCACGTTATTGTACCAAACGTAATTCTATCTACCCTTTAAATATTCTAATGAATCGACAAAACGTCAAGTGCATCCTCCCCAATAAGATACCTCCAAGTACCCAAATTATTCGGGGTCTATTATTTGTTTTTTAATATCACTCTGTGTGTGTTTGGATTTTTAACGTAGTTTTTTTTTAAAAAAAATTCACTACGATGACTGCAATGTGAATGTTTATGTCTAGCACTGGGGCATCATGACGCAGGCATGTGGCATGATGTCCCACCCAGTCACATTATCCAGACTGAGCAGTCCTAACACTGATCTATTAATGATGAGCGACAAGCGAGGCAGATGCTATAATCATTTTTCTAATTCTTTGGTACGACTAGGCCGGAGTTAGAACCCGCGACCCCCAGCATGCTAACTGGACGTTCTAACCACTAGGCCACAGGAGCGTTAATATCACAAAAAATTTCCATAGTTTATTATTCATATAACTATACCCCAATGCCGATACATCGAGAATATGTGATTATTACATTTTCCTCAGAAAAAAAGCTATGATACAATGTCTGACAATAGCATCAAGTTAACTTTGAACATTCGTCTGAGAAAAGCCACTTTTCAAAGCCATTATATGCTCAAGTCTTTTCTTTTCAGAGCCAATGAAGTAACATTGCTACATCACGTTGATTGACCAAAATAATCGTCTCGATGTACCCGCTAGCTGAGTCTTTTATTTTAAACAAAAATATTTTCTGTGTGAATTCGATTGAACGGAAAGTTTGACGTGTATATTAATGTATTGATTATGAATAAAGATTTCATTTCAAAATCATTTGTTGCAATCAACCTTTCGCAATCAGTCCTGTTTTTTAGACGTTCGCCTTCAGTCTGCTTCTGTCTATATCAAAGCATTTCATGGTTTAGGGAATAATCTCACTTGAGGAGCGGCTTTATGTTTCATCAGCGATGAGACAATATAAACAATATACTCGGTTTTAAAGATATGAAATAGAATATTAGCGTATATTGTGTCTAATTCCCTCAACACTCATACCTCAATGATGACAAAACGTATGCAAATATTTTAGTGTGACATTAAGCAGGTACTGACAAGACTGTATCTTTTAAAACAATATCATTTATTGCAAGAGAGATAAGGAGAGAGAGAGAACGTTAGAGAGAGAGAGAGAGAGAGAGAGAGAGAGATGGGTGGTCAGTGAAATGGGAAAATTATTCAACATTTAGAATGAAAATGTAACATTGGCGCCGAATGTACGCTGTTATGTTTACTATATTGTCTGACTGACCCCTGTCCGTGATTAAGGGTTGAGTTCTGGCCGACCTGACTATTTCACTGACTGAGGGTTATGTCTGCCTGAGTTTTGTTAACTTTTAAAGATGTTTACTTCGATCTTAATACAAGGTCTAACCATATTTAAAAATTTAGAATATTCTGGAAGCGAACACGTGACACACCTCCTGGGCGTGTTATTTTGTTTTAGTTCAGTAAAATTTGGGTATTAATATTTAAAGGATGTGGTAAACAACATTATTAATTTTAGTTTTAAGTTCAGTCGTTAGGGTTCAGATCTAAGTTGAGAAGAAGCATTTACTTAAAACGTATTCATTGGAATTACAAAGTATTCATTGACGTTTTCGACTCAAACCAAATTTCTTTAATTGGTGTAATTTCATTCAAAGATGTATGGTTTATATCATTGGGATACATTACGACTGCTGGTGTATTACCATATTCAAGACTATTAGTACATCAGTACATTCAAGAGTATTGGAATTCATTCAGAACATCCTTTGATTTTGGACTTATGATAATACGTTTAGGATTATTATGGATTCAACTGACAATAATGTACTTTCCTCTTAAATTTGAACTTTTTAACTTAGATAAATACATTTATTTGTTGATTTTACTAAACTTGGTTTCGCTTCTTTATGTTACTTAGATTAAGATAATAGAGTCGCAACAACCCAAACAAATACTAAACACGGGAACTTTAAATGAGCTACGGTTTTATACAATGTCAGTTTATCTATTAACTGTGATCGTTACAAAGGTTCTACTAGACCGTCCTCGTGTAAATGAATTAGGGCAGACTAATCAAATCGAGAAGTAGAATGGATCATCGGCTCAAAGTGATCGAGAAATAATGGATATTTGTTTGTTTTACAGGAAGCTCTAAAACTGGTTGAGTTTTTTAGTGAATTTTAATTAGGTTATGTGGCTATATGATGAGGTACACCATCCTAAGATGCGTACCATATTTAAGTGGTACTAAATGAACTTAGCTTCCTCTTGTTGAAATATTGTTTTCATGTTAAAATCTTTCGATGATTCTTTTTGTCTTATGTAGTGTTATCAAATGGTATATTAATGATACAGACAGAGAGTCAGGAATTTATTTCTTTACGGTATTAATAAATATAAAAGTCTTAACTGTTTCATAATTTTACTCACAAATTTGTATCCTAGGATTAGATCGAGAAAACCACATCGCCAAGCACCCATGGTAAATGTATTTAAAACATTTCGCCATATATCTATTTTTACTGGGGACAGTACCTCCAAACAGGTAGAACCTCACAAATGGCCAGATTGAACAAAGTATGTACAGAAAGAGAAACAATGTTTTAGGCTAGTTAGCGGAGATATGTTGCCCAGAAAGATCAAACCAAACGAAAGCATGCCTGTTAATAGCTAAGACTATTTTGAAGGTAAGGTCATACATTTGATAGGAATTTATTAAGATCCTAAAATTATGATATTAAATGTTTCAACTCAATTGGCCTGCCACCAAGTGGTGTTATTATAAAGTACATCTTGGACTCAGCTACCAATAGTACTGGTATAAAACAGGTCAGTTCAGATATGTGCTGATATAAAATCGCATTCAGTTGTCAACTATGTCGTGGTCACGGGTCGTCATTCGTTCAAGATTGACCGAGCGACGAACAGGACGAAATGATGAGAGAAGAGAGATCTGCAGTTACAATGCCTATGTTTGTAAGGTCGTGATTCTAAGATGTTCGTACGTCTATGCCCTTTTCTGTTCTGCGAACTACGACCATATGTGCTTGCTCCAGCTGGATGATTATACTGCTTCATTTGAAAGGAACGTCTTCACACAACTCCGCTTCATAATACCCCTCCATTGCAAGTACAGATGGCTCTCATATATACCGACCAGGCGAGATCACGTGACCATGCCAAAGTCGCCAGATTATGCTACATGGAATCAGAACAGAACTAATTTACTTTATATTCTCTACATTTATTTCTCACTTTTGAATTTTCTTTTGCGTCCAAATGATAATATATCATATCTTGCTATAAAGTACCTTTAGAGATAAGGTCACAGTGAAGTTATTCTTATAGGTTCACCAGCATTTCTTTGAGAAGCTGGACTGTAAACAATATAATGTGCAATGGAACACAGATTTCACTTCCGGATCATAACAAAGGCCTTGGTACTAACTGTTACTGTCGCCTAACCACACAGAGACAACAGCAGCATAAGGACATATTCTAAAGAATGAACAATTACTTTTAAATCCATACCAAGAATGCCTAAATCTATCTCTTGTATCCCCACCAAAAGGAGACAAGAAAAAATTGCTCTTAAAATAGAATGTGCTACATTCATAAGTATTGAAATGGATTGATTCGTTATGATATGATTTCTGTCAGGTCAAATTATTTACGACCATTTTATCTTAACTTTTATATTTGCATGTCACACATATTTCAATTTAATAAATGAAAGATTTTTTTTTTAATTTCCAAGCAAACAAGACATGTGACATCTGTCAGAAAGTGTGCAGTGCTGGCGTTCAACAGGGTGCAAATTTTAGCCCAAATTTTCTTGTGAAAACAAAACTAAATTTGCTCTTTCTTCCTTAATTATAGAAATTTTTCAATACAGTAAAGACTTAGTTGTAACACAAGATGAAGCCTGTCTGAAAATACGTTTGAAATTAAAATCATTGATGATTACATTTTAATGGAAATTTAAATAAACTTTTAAATTTAGACACCTAAGTTTTAATGAAAAATTTAATATTCATACAAGTTCTAAAATGTAAGCTGACAAATTTTAAAAGAACAAAGTTGACTATTTAAAACAAATGGTAGTTTAGGTCTAAACAAGTGATAACATTTTTCCAAGGGGTAGTGAAGCAAAATAGCGCATTGTGACTTTTGCACCAGATTGCAATATGCCTGTTCAAATGCATATAGGTGTACACACTAAATAAACAATGACAGGTATTATGTTCCACATTTATTGTGTCAGTTACTCATGCAGCTGTTATTATAAACAATAGCACACTCGAACTTAACATTTTCATAGGACTAGTACCGTGTTTTATCGCAAAAGTGCATTCCATTTCAATATTGATAACCAAGAACGGCGACAATATAATAGGACAATACAATTCCAGGGAGTCTCTGCCTTACTGGACCAATGGTGCTGATCTCTCTAATGAAGACCTGAGCCATGTCTTTGAGGTGTTATATATCGGTGTGGTAATATGATCTAATCTTTTGACAGGTACAATTGTATATGTCATTTAACAAGCTTAAAGACCTAATAATGTTCCTACCTTAAATATTCTCAGCATGTTTTTTAATGTTTTCTAATTTCATGGTGTTTGTTTTTGTAATCATATCATTATATGTTTTTTATCTTATAGGTGTTGTCTAATGTTGTAAAGCGCTTAAAGCTTTTAAAGATTAGGCGCTATACAAAGTCCTCATTATTATTATCATTATCATTATCATTATCATTATTATTATTATTATTATTATTAAACCTTGCAATCACCACCAAACTACTGGAGAGCTTCCAAACTTATCCAACTCTTCTGCTTTATTCCAGATACCAGGCTAGACCTGAAAAGATATAAGTTTCACTTAATTGTAGGAAACGGTAAGATGAAGGTAAATGAAGTTGAAATGTGTTAGATCTGGATATTCTAAAAGACATTAAGGTTGCAAACATGGGGAAAATATTAAAATTACATAGCGACACTCTCAAAAGTGAAGTTATGGGCGTGTATTAAAGTGATAAATTCATCCAAACAAATTGAGGTTTATAGAAATATATTTAGCCATTTGCAGGCTAAATAACTAATTAGTTACATTTGGTATCATAAACTTTAAGGCGATGCAGGGACGGTGAGGTTTGATCATTAGTGCAAACAGCAGATACTAGTATACAGGAAATTTCAGCGACAATATGCTTAATTAATTGATACTACTAGTAAGTGAATGCAGCCAAATGTGGCATCACAGTTCAGTGATATGTACCAATTGCTCCTATATCATCAACTAAATGAGAAATTCTGATTCCCAAAACTTGTACAAAAGGATGGACATTTGCATATAGGGACATCTACCATATACTTATTAGGATCAAGAATGCAAAAATAAATCAAATGATAAGTTTGAACATTTCTTGATAATTTTAATATTATCCGTTAACCATTAAGTTGAATGATTCATTGGAATGTGATGTCAACCGAAGCTACAATATCGCACTATATCAAAGTACTAAGCTAAAATAAGCATAGTCGAGATATGAAAATAAACATTTTGGGATATTTTAAGTGCACACATTCAGATATGTGCCTTACATACCAACTTATAGATATATTGACATCTTATATGATGCGAACTTCTGATCCCATAGATTCTAAAATATATGGATATTTGCTCATGTGGGATATGTAACCATGCTTAGGTAAGTTGTACAAAATTCGATTCCAATAATATGTTCGAATATTAATAAACGTTTATTGCAATAATCTTGGGTTGCAAAAGAAAAAACTTCATTTTGCCCTTCCTTATAATACGTGTATCAGCTGATTACTTATTTCATCTATCCAACCTTAGTAAGCCAAATAAAAGACAGACTGGCCTGCGAAACTGACTTCTATTTCAAATTTTGTGAACTGTACATGAGGGATACTGTGCCAACTAGTCAGTGCGTAACTCTGGAAATGTTATCTCAATGTCCCCCTGACCTGCGCGGAAATGTTAAATTTCTGAAATCAGCACCCTCAGCTTATATAACGTTGTCTTCTATTTTCCTGCAAATAAAAACTGGGTATATTTATGCAAGAAGAATAGCATAAAAGCTTTTCTACAAAGGGATGAAATTCATATTTTTATTTTTTCAAGATAACGTTATTATATCAATCGTTTGTAAATAATTAAAACTTTTTTGAATCAGTAACCAAGAATATGTAAATTCATCAGATCAAGATCTAAATTTCCTTTCTAAACTATTGTTTTTGTGTTCACTTTCTAGATTTATATCAAATCCTGTGAAGAAAATATGAATGAAAGGAATTTTATTAATTTTAAAAGATAATGGATCTTTTTTTCTTTTTCTTTACAAAGCTAATTAATACAACTACACCACTATGCACCCCAAAAAAGGTAATAATGCATAATACGTTCGTTTTAGTTTTAAGAAAGATTTAATTTTCTAGGTTTTGATTTTCATGTACATGTTTGTCAAGAAACATGGTCGTTGATGTGTCAAAACCACGGAGGATTTCATACGTAAGGTATCAAGTTTTTGGTTTAAAAAAGTTTTAGCTGTAAATCAAGAATCATAAAATGGAAGAAAACTTGTATGCATATATTCTGCTTTGATTTTTTTTTTTTTTTTTTTTTGCAATATTTTTGCCATCTCTCTATCAGCCAATTAACGTTATAAAATGTGGCATTCTCTGAGAAAATCTAATTCAAATCCTTTTATTTTTATCGAACTGTTGTATTCCTTCGACAGGGAAGGGAACTAACATTTCTCACCCATGTGACAGAGAAATCTAGCTGTTTTGCTACTCCTACTTTTCTTATCTCAGTCTAGTCATCTCAGACCAGTCATCTCAGTTAATGTGTCCACGCGCTCAGAGCTACTTTTAAAAAAAGAAACCCTTGTTGTCTTCTGCTGTGCCTGACGTAGTTGTTCTAAAAGCAAACAAAAACAACAATATATAACAAAAACATAGTAACTTAAGGTCAATCCATCTTTGAGATCACACCATACAAAAACATTTCGAGATTGACTAAGACACACACACGATGTCGAGCTTTTTGGTGTTATGCTAGTTCGTTCCACACAGCATTGTCCATTTTATCCTATATGCAGGCCTAGTTCAGTATATTTTCATGTTAGCATCATTGCATGTAGCTAAAGCTACCTAACTAGTTTTAAATACTTCGCGTGAAACACATTATATACTGTTAGCTACATTTAATGATGCTGACCTGAAAATTGACTGTGCTACAGATAGAATAAAATTCTCCTTGCTGTGTGAAATGACCTATATCGAAAAACACTGATCCATGCACATAGACTATAAACCTATAAACTTCATATCATCCCGACTCTCTTAACTACTACGGAAAACTTAGTAACAGTCATAAGTATGTTATGTCAAACATGGTTTATTCTAATTTTGTTAAGCATCTCCATTATGCTCCAGTTGAATCAAAATTATACCTACAATATTCAATAATAAATAATGCACTTACCAGCCAGAAAGAATCATTTATCCGGCAACACGTTAATCAATAAGCAAATTTCACTGTAGCACTTGTCATATTTCCAAGAGAGAAAAATAAATTTTCAGATAATCCGTGAACTTGAACGTTCAGCACCTGATTATCCGCTGGGGTCCGTATTTGGAGGGTCTTTCATACACGGGGTAATTTTCCAATCAATATTAATTACAACACAAGTATGTCACAGACAGTTTCACCTCCTCCAAAGAAAAGGAAAGTTATATACGACAGTGACACAGATCTCTAATTACCCTTGAATAATCTAATGCAACATGATACTCTTCGTTACAGCTTGTACAAAGTATAACTACAGTAGAGGTCCGTACCCAGTATCGTTTTATCATTTACAATATAATTTTTCAAAACTGGAAATGATGAAAATGAAACATTCTCCTGTAATAAATATTATTTATTTATTGTTAATTTCATTTAACATCCATATATTAAATATGATAATACGTCATTATTATGAGACGCTTTATGGGGTGGGGGGTTCTTTGCTCACGCGTATAAACTGCGTACTTCGGATTCAACGGTCACACCACAGCCCTCATTATACTGCTAATGAGCCGCATGTAAACATTTGGGCGTAAACTATATTACACTAATGAAGAGTTCTTTTTACTTTAAAGGACACTTATGGGTGACAAAAATAATCTACGTAGGGGTTTGGATCGAGACAAGGAAATCCCAGTTTGTGGGTAGACAAATAATGTTTTCCTGGGATTTCTTTGTCTCGGTCCAAACCCCAACATAGATTCTACATGTAATTATACTAGTAAAGCACACGTTTTAGTATTATATGGGGACACCCTAGCCTCAATGGGACCTTAATGTTTAAAAATGGCTATATCCACTCTACCCTCAAGGGGAATTTAACATGGGGAATTTTAGATCCACTATGGTGACAATGGGAATTTAACATGGGGAATGTTTTATCCACTTTACGGACAATGGGACGATTCACGGACAAGATTTGTACGGACAATTGGAATTAACATTACAAAACACCCTGGGACGATAGCCTAACATGGGAAAATTTCACATGGGAAATTTAACATGGGTGGGACTATAGCAGCTCAAGGACATGGGCCTGTCTAGGGACAATGGATTGCGTCTCTCTAGGGACTATAGCGGGACAAAGAAAAGATTAACATAGGTTGGGACTATCTAGGGACAAAGGGAACTGAGCATAGGAAATGTATGACGACAATAGAATCTAACTGTCTAGGGACACAGATAATTGAACATGGCACTATCTAGGGACAAGTGGACCTTGAACATGGATTGGACTATGGGGAAATTATACAGGACATGGGTGGGACTATAGCAGCTCAAGGAATTGGGCCTGTCTCGGGACAATGGATTGTGTCTCTCTAGGGACTATAGCGGGACAAAGGAAAGTTTAACATAGGATGGGACTATTTAGGGACAAGGGGAATTGAGCATAGGAAATGTATGACGAGAATGGAATCGGACTGTCTAGGGACAAAGATAATTGAACATGGCACTATCTAGGGACAAGTGGACCTTGAACATGCATGGAACTATGGGGAAATTATACAGGACATGTTTAAGGACAATGTTTGTAGAGGGCCAAACACAACAGAGATATAAAAAGAATTTCCTAGACCTGAAATTATGTTGGCGGTGTTCTTAATTTTGCATAATTGTGTTGATGCTATAAATAGCTATAAAAATCAAGGAAAAGACCAAAGCCAAAATGGATATGACTTAAAGCAACGTTAAAATTACTAAATTGTCCCAGAATTTAACGGAGACTAAACATCTCCCTGAACATGAGATTACAGTGATTTAGACTAAAATGAATAAATCTAGCAACTATTTATAGTCTCTACTTGTGTAACGATCCTGTTCAAAAACCAAAATTTCTATTTCTAGCTACATCCTGTGGAAATTCCTATGAAAACCCTACTATTTATCGACATAATGTGTGGAAATTCCTTTTGTAAAATGCTAGTATCTATTTATCGCTACATCTTTTGCAAATTGCTATATATAAAAAAAAACTATGTCTATATTTATAGCCTCAAAATTTCTATCTTCAATGACGTCACTATACTGGACACTAGGAGAATAATGGTATCAGTGTTGAAAGTGGCCGACCTGAATATGCGATACTGTAGGCAGGCAGTAGGTGAAATGAATCTGACGGGGTAAAAGGGAGATTTATAGGGACAAACAAAAATACACACACACGTACACGCAAGCACACAAACACAAACAAAAACAAACACACACAAACACTATTTTTTGTGTTTAGTGACAAGTGTTTTTTAAGGAAAGAACACACAATACACACACAAAAGTGCTTGTACTATTATTACTACTAATATTACTACTACTACTAATACTATTATTATTATTACTACTATAGTAGCTCTGATTTTTGTCACTATTTCACTCTTGCTGCTGTCAGAATCAATGTTAGTTATAAATTCAACTCTTCCTGCCACTAACTTAACTGCAAATACTGACATTGCCTTTTGGATGCTGTGGCCAGCACTAACACAACTACTTCTCACCTCTGTCTGCGTGGGTTCGAGTCATGGGTTGGGCTAATATGGGTATGTGAGAAAGCTTGCCAGTAGCTCCTAGTGGGTCGGTGGTTCTTTCCGGGGAAAATGGCGTTAAACCCTAAAACAACAACAACAACAACAACAACTGATACTGTTATTACTAAGTAATAAAACATCTACTTGCAAGTGCTCTTTTTGATGTTCTAAATATTACCACCAAACCTACTCCTAATGGAACTATCGTGACTATTACCAACACTACTACCATTACTACAACTAGCACTACTACTACCATTACCACTGTTAATACTACTACTAATAATACTACCAAAACTACTACTAATTCTACAACCCACAGTATTACCAATACAACTACTAATTCTACTACCAATACTACTACAAACACTACTACCAGTACTACTACCAATATTACTACTAATACTGATACCAGTAATAATACCAATACTAGTGCTAATACTACCACCAATACAACTAATACTACTACTACCAATACTACTACTAATACTGCTACCAATATAATACCAATGCTAGTACTAATAATACGATCAATACAACTAAAAATACTGCTACCAATAATACTACCAACACTTGTATCAATACTAATAATATACCATATCAACCAATAATACTACCAACGCTACTTCCAATACTAATACCAGCACTACTGACAAATATAGTAATCGGAGGCTATACAGTTAATGCACGCAGTAGAAGCATTACCTGCAGAATATGACTAACAAATTAATTTTGGTCATCTGTGACTGACATTGTATCCCTACGCTTTAGAGAGTTTAGAGAGGGGGATTTTGTGATAATCTGTATCTATTCGTAACCGCACCTCCGTATATAACGCTCTCAGTGTGAATTTACCAAGCTTGCAAATACGCTGTCGATGTAGTAACCAGCATCGAGAGGGTTGTGAAGATGTCTCTCTTCTATTTCTTCTGGGAGGGGATTACAAGTCAAATATATAATAAACCTAGATGGAGGACCCCTCCTGTATCTAACGGATACTAGTTATGACCCGGGGCACGGTCCGAAACGGGAAGTATATAATGCTAGCAGCGTCATTGTCCAAACATATACAAGGAAACGAAGAAAAGACAGAAAATGAAGTAACATTTCGTGGAAAAATGTAGACCAAATATAAAAAAGATGGTTTTTTTACATTTTTTTCTCATTTATATTAAACTTGAGATCTAGTGAAAGAAAATGTTATTACCTTGTAACACACTATCTTAGCAATTATTTGGTCATCAATACGAGTAGCCTACGTGTTCTGCACTCACAGTTTGCAAATAGTAAAGAAGCGTGATTGAAAAGTAGTCTCTTTTCTATTAGCATATAAATTTAAATTTAGGAGACGGATTTTAGGCCCCCAAGCATCGTATTCTCAATGGCCATATATATATATATATATATATATATATATATATATGAATGATAGGTGTGTTTCCACTGGATCAACTTCTGTTCAAACATTGATATTTAAGAAGCAATGCACATTTACCTATTACATTAAATGATAATGACTGTAAGATAAGGAATATCTATCATAACAAGATGCTTCAAACAGTGCAGCAAGATGAAGGAATACATTATATGTTCTTTCTAAGTTGCATTGGTTTATTGAACAATAAATCTTGATTATTATATTTGATTATTATATGCTCATTTTATTCTCCGTTAACTTTACATTGTCAGAATAGTTCAATATTTTACGATATTGCACACCTTCATATTGCTTTCACATGCATAAAGAAGCTACTTTCTATTCTAAACAAACAATAGACGCAGAAGCCAGAACTTTTGATTTGTAACAAATCATGTACAGTCGCGTAGTAGGTGCTTTACATTTTGGTTGATCAAATTTGTTCCTGAATGAAGTAAAGCAGATGTTTCGTGGACTGCCACATTCCATCTGGTTTGACATGTTCCGCGTTATCCTTTTTGATAAAATGTTTCGGATTTAGGTTAGCTATACAGTTAGCTGGTAATAAGAATGGCAAAAACTATACTTACAGTTTTACATCCTGAATTTCCTCAAAATGTACTTTCTTAGTTCTGCAAATCCGAATTACATGAGCCATGTCATAGGTTCGCAATCTTGATTACACATTTCGAAATTGTACTGTAATTTCGAATATACGTGCAATTACATCCTCCATAGTGCACTAAAAATAAAAAGAGCATGATATTCCATAGTGTCTTTTTCATAATTGCAATTGAAAGACTTCATATTTTCCCACATTATGATTTCAAACATTCAATAACAGAAACAGAAACACATTTGCAGATGTCAACAAGCTTCTCTCTCACTTCCTCAATCCTATGTATTTTCATGTGGACTTGACACATACAAATCCAGTCCATAATCACAAAATTTCGTAGAATCGAAACAAATACCAAATTTTATTCATTCAAGGTCAAATCGAAAAGTTGTTGCAATGCGCATTCATTCCCAATATGACTCCAAATTTCAATTTTTAACTAGACACGCCATTTTCTTTCGAAAGTTATGTCGAGCGCGCGACTAAGTTCAAATTTATCTGGGCGGAGTTATGTGCGCAGTAATATTGTAGTTGTTGTGTAATGATGAATCTGTGCTTGCGAATTTAGTTTCGAATACGGTATACATTCAGTTACTTTGTTCCTTGTTGTGTATTTTGTTAATATAATTAAGCATTAGGTAGAATTAGAAAATGAGCATAAAATAAAAAGGTTACTGCATTTGCATGGGAAAATATGAATTCGTTTTGTTTTCTATGTATATACTACACTCCCCAGGTCGTGCAGTATTTACATCCGAAAAACTAGTTCATATTTTCCCATACAAATGCAGTAGCCTAAAAAGACAGCGTACAACTCAGTCTAAAATTATATGAATTAAAACAGCTTAATGATATTCAATATACGAAGTAGCTGTAGTATTGTCAACAAGAAATATTTCAGATCTTATATATATATATATATATATATATATATATATATATATATATATATATATATATATATATATATATATATATATATATATATATTGTAATACCTAACTCAACAAACAAAAATACTCCCACCACATTACTCAAGTACACTAGCACTAAAATAAATTTGTATTGAGATCACGCAACTATGTCAGAATGTATTGGAGTCAACCTAATAAATTTAGCTGTTAATATCCACAGGAATTTAATAATACAATTAATTTCACAATAATATGGTGTATTATAACGTTGTCTTTTGGCATTTAGACAATTAAGTCTGATCAGTATTATAAAAAGTTGACAGTGTTGTGACGGACACTTTGTTTATGTAAAGTCACAATGCGATATTGAGAAACAAGTTCTATCTCAACTTTATTATTGAGAGAGAGAGAGAGAGGGAGAGAGAGAATTTAAAGAATGGTTGGCTTGGCTGAACAAACCACTTAAATTATACCTAAATAAGCTCAAAGAAAAACACTATGATTAAATTCAGATGTCCACTGTCCTGTCTAAAGATCTGACAGTGACCACTTAGGGGTCATTTTCTGGTGAGCTTTGCGTTAGTGAATGTAAAAGCGGCTTTCAGAAAGTTGCAAGTGAATAAAAATAAATAGACACACATTAGTGCTCTTCGGCTATACTGATAATAACAAAGGTCATCAGAACTTGACCCGTACGATATTGCTTTCAAATCTTCATGTAGGACAGTGGACATCTGATTTTAATCAGACTGAAAGAAAAATACCTATGAAAAATGTTTATGTCGATCAAGTGAGTGACCAATGGCAGACTGACTTTTGTGACATGCGCGTAAAGGAATGAGGCACAGACAAATACATTGCAAGAGTAATATATATTGTTTCAAACTATGATTGCGCCTATAAAAGCGAAATCAGTAAAAGACATTTTTACCTATATATTTAAAGAGTAATAATATGCAGATAAATAATGTGAATGTGTTTTGCCAAAGGAGAGTGCTTGATATACTGGAAGAAAGAAAATTGAATACTGATGAATGTAAGCAGAGACAAATTCGTCGCTATTAGAGAGAATTTTTAAAAATTCTAAAACAAATTTCTGGAAACATATCGCACACACACACACATATAAAAATCATATCAAAATTAATTGATGATTACAACAGTACTCATCACCGGTCAGTAAACACGAATGTGCAGCAATACGAACTGAACGCAAAGCTGCTAGAATATCTCTGTGTGTAGGATAACAGAAATCAGAAAAGCTATAGTGTCGATCATTCAGCTTCAAGAATCAGGAAAAGTGTCCGCAATTCCTAATACAGTTTGTTATCATAGTCAGTGGGCACGAAATTGACACGATTCACACATCAGGAACATTTTGTGAAAGAGAAGACAACTCAAATAACTCATGGATATTCAAATGGGAATGATCAAGGATATTACCGTACAGATAGGCACACCGACGTGTCATGCACTGAAACAAAAATGAATGAAGCGTATGGTCGGCAATGAAGTTTGTCGGGTTCACTTCCATGCAGTCAAATATATATTACAGTCTTACATCGGCACACACGTGCAAGTATCAAACAAGCAAAGTCTCATTGTTAAACTTTAAAATTATCCTGAGGTGATCACTCTGGAATATCCTCCATGCCCAGATAAAGAAAACTGCAAATTCAGATAGTACTTCACTGTGTCTGAAACTCCAACCCTAAATTGACTAATGCCCCTTACAATCCACTCTCTATCGCACTTTCATTGGGGGATTTCATTTTGCGGAAATTAAACTGGATTTACAGGCTTGAGGTAGAATAGAGAAATAGGACATGTATATTTAACAAGTTTAGAGTCCTTACACTCTGATTGAAGCAATTAATGAAGAAAACAGTTCAAACGTATTGATAAAATGTGTAACACCAAACTTTAAAATCAGCAAAATAGGGTGGGCAGTTATGAATTATAAGGATTATTTTCGTGACTTTACCTAATAACCCTTTAAAATAAGGACTGTAAACTTGAATGTAATGATCATTTTCAAATGGGAATGTTTGGATAAAGATGATCGTATTTGGCAAAAAGAGTTGTCACTGCATGACAAAGAAGAGTAAATATACGATGTTTGGAAACAAATGAAAGCTACAAGGTATCCAATCATGAAATGGTGTGTTGAATCTTTGAACAATTGGCAAACAGCTGCAAATATTGTCATTAAGTTAATAACGTGTCAAAGACAGTAACATTTTTAGAGACTATTCAAAAAAACCATGGATACAAGTATCAAGCAATTTGTATGAAGGTGAAATAAAATATAGACAAAAATATATTCATTTGAGTAATCAACATCACCAACTAGATTGTGAAATCAATCCAATTAAAACGAGCCGAAAGACTGATTCTTTCTGAATATTTGATGGCAAACCTTCTTAAACCAAACTAGAGATGAAAATATATATGAAATATCAGCCCTCGATGACATGCCACAAGCACTTCAACAATCTCCCTCTCAGGGTACTGAGTTGGCTAGCTGTCATCTTCACAGTAAATATTAAATAGATGCAGACACAGTTTACCAAAATAAATTTTCTCACAATAACACATAAGTAACTAATGATGACTATCAATGCTCAGTCATACCCTGACAATAAATAATGGCACAATCTTTTCTGCAATTTGGCTTTAAGTTTCCGTTTTATCTCCGCTTGCTCCACCTATAAATATTGATAATTGTATGTAAATAGCATCCTTAACTGACCTGATTTTCTTCATGGTAAAGAAAATCACAAATAAATAAGAAAAACGAGAGCAAACAATCAGTTGTTTAAACCTTTATTTCCTTTTTTTTTTTGGTATTATTCTAAATTTTCTTTCATAATCGGTTACTGTATTAACAGACAAGTGTTGCGTGGGTGAAAATGCTCTTTTTTGGGCAAATTAAGTTTCTGTTTCATTAGTTTCTTGCATACGTTATTATATGCTTCCGTGTTTCCCGTTCGCTGATGATCTCGTGCAAAAATTGGAATCGCACCCTATGCTTGACAAGTTGTAAATACGTGTGGAACAACACAACCATACCTACTGAGGCCGTTTCTAATTTCGTAGCTATGTTGGGCGACACACTGGAATAAGTCTTTCATTAAGAAATTGCAATCAACAACTTTGAAGTTTATATTATTGCGGTATTTTTTCTAGAAATTGCAAGGTGAGCTTTTAAGCCTGTTTATAGGTCAAACTTGCTCAAGAAAACCGTCAATGATTTTCATCTGTATACATGAATAATGTGTGCCACGCATGGTATAAATTTATAACATTAGAAATAGAAAAACGTTTATAGTTTTCCTCTGTTTTGGGGGTATGTTGGTGACGCGCGTCCAGCACGATCGGTCGTCCGTTTTCAAGAGAAACAATTGGTCTGTTACAAAATGTTGAAATCCTCAGCGTGTTTTAAATTGTCGCATGATGCTTGCATGCTACATTTATGAATGTGTGACTTATAAGAATATTTTGAGGAAATCTTAAGTATGTATTTCATTTTATAATTGTATTTCTGAAGCTGGATTAGTTAATATTAGTTAATTTTCGGTATAAAGATGATAATATGAAGGTAGGAAAGGAGTATAGTAATTGCTATGATTGATATTTGGAGCCATATTTCACAGTTATGAATTCCATTATGTGTTCTTAAATGATTCATGCATGTAATGTCATTTAAAAATTAATGTTTGGATGGTACAAATGGCTTACAATGACTGCTGTCGCGCATATAAATCAAGCCGTATTTCAAAACATTACTATCAAAGAAGCACTTATTAATGCTAAACAGTTACGATATCGTCAAGATAAGAATCAAACTATTATTTTTGACATCATTAGACATAAATTTTAAAATAATGAAAGTAATGAATAGTCTTGACTTAAACAAACTCGATGGACCCAATCATAAGCTGTTAAAAATATAGTTGAAGCAATTTCTGTACCCTGGAATTATCCATAAATTAGTGGGTGACATTAAAATCCCCGCACAGCTGCTAACTCATGGAATGCCGATTTACAAGAAAGGAGACACAACGCTATCGTGTAAATATATACCAAGTTCTCGAACGAGCTGTGTGTCCGAGATGTTTGAAAGAATCATACTCAGACATGTATACTTTTTAGGATGAAAAAGATTTCATGCTAAAATATCAGTTTAGATTGATGCCAGGCCGATCAAAAACATGACCTTAATCACATGTTATACTAATATATTGATGCGAATGAAATCACGTGTTCAACGTTCCTTGATGTCAGTAATGCTTTCGATAGAGTATAGTAAGCTTACAAGTTTCCAATATAGAGAACTGCCATTGAAATTCATTGCGCGAATGCTACCTATGGATCTTGTACAATAGAGTTTTATATAGAACTTCATTATCAACAAAATGGCCTTCTGTTCAGCATGAACTCGTTTGTGAGTCTGTTTGTTTTGAATGAAACTGCGCTAATGATTGTTAATGATTGTTAATCCTATAAAAATAATAGTTCACTGGCGTGTTCCTCAAATATATCTTACAAATATGTACGGAACACGGATTAACAAATGATATACCAATGGTCAAGACCCTGGTTGGTTGACTTTAATCCAACCCAAAATGAGGTAATGTGAGTCTCGCGTAAGCTTCAACCGGTTTTTTTCTAAACTAAAATTCTCATCTGAAATAATCTCCTTTGTTGAGCTCCACAAATACCTGGCGTTAGTCTCAGTAGTCTGTGGTCAATGAGCTAAACATATTGATAACATATATTTGTTGACCTTAAACAGTTTTAACTGCCTTAGCCGAAGGACGTAATACGGGATATATTTGATATACATTCGCCCCTAACTAGAATTTTTTGATCTTGATATGATGATTGGTTAGCTGAGGACTCTGTAAGATCAGAACAAAATTAAACTTACAAGCAGGGAAAGTTGTGATTAGTTTTACCAAAAGTGCTTCGTGTCGTAAGAGTTATGAGGAACTGTTTGGTCTACTTTGGCGCATAGAAAAAAAATCACTTGCTATACCACTTTCTAAACATTATAAACGGTTCTCTCCTTATCTCGTTGATCTTCTAACGCCACTGCTTTGTGAGACAAACGGGAAAGAGGAATAGAAATAGTTTTAATCTCATTAATGCCAGACTCGAAATAAATAGAAACTCATTTCTACGCTATTATATCTGTGTTACGAACTCACTCCCAGATGCTATAAAAGGTTCAAATAACCATTCTCTCTTCAGAGGTAAATTAGATGCCAAGACAACACCTGTGCTGTCCATGTTTTCGTCGACAACAGGAAATTATATATATTCTGCATACTAAACTTTGAAATAACTTTAGTGATTTAAATAAGGATTTTTATTTCGGTCATTTGAAAGATAATCCATTATGTGATTTTGGTAATTACAAGGAAAATGCATGCAAATAGAATTGCAAATGCATTATACAACAGCGTAAGAAATTGGTTCAAAATTTACATAATCTCCGCTTTTCAACGACTAAAAATAATTTGTAATCTGGTTTTGCAGCGAACATTAATATTCACAATTCTATTTCTCTACTTAGTCAGTTACTGCATTTTGATATAGATACGGTGTTGTCGATTTTAGTCACTTTATTCATGTTAATGTATTTACAATTATCCAACTTCTGCCAGGATCATTAACATATTAATTGCTCTCTCTCTCTCTCTCTCTCTCTCTCTCACACACACACACACACACACACACAACCGTACAAACACACCTAGTTTGTTTCATGAATCGTGTATGTTCACTTATAACTATGAAACCTTATTACTTTTCTGCCGCTATCCATGTACGTTTCTTATCGATTGTAAGGGAATGTCTTATATTAAGCCGTGAGAACTTGAAGGCCAACCCCATTTGGTAATATTTATGCCAATAAAATAAGATAAAATGAAAAATAGTTGGCATTCGAAAGTTTTGTCCGTCCAATACTTCCACATACTGAATGTGGCATTCATTTTATTTTTTATAAAGAAGTAATTTTCCAAGGAAAGAGTGTCTCTCTTCACCGCTTTTCTCCATGCAGAAGCTAACAGCACGAACAATATAGCAAAACAATTTAACATACATCCACTTTTCTACGGATATTTCTGATGTATTTTTACCCAATAATTGCTCCTAAATTTGCAAATACGCGTTTCCAATGATGATGTGCATTTGTATTATTGCTTGCTTTTAATGGCATTAAACTGACTTTGTGTTCACTGAAGTAGTGACATTTTGTAACGATTTTAAAGGCATTAATCACAAGATCATACACTCTCTATCTCATTCATACATTCAAAACAAGATAATACAATCTCTACACCATTCACGCATTCATCTTAAGTCTATACACTCTCTACGTCATGGGCATGCACTCAGTTATGATAAGACCATACAACTCTCTACAACATTCACGCATTCATCATAAGATCGTAAACTCTCTCATTCATGCATTCATCACAAGATCATATACTCTTTAGGCCATTCACCCATTCATCAGAAGATCATATACTTTCTATGTCATTCTTGCATTCATCACAAGATCATATACTTTCTACGTCATTCATGCATTCATCACAAGATCATACACTCTACGTCATTCATGCATTCATCACAAGATCATACACTCTCTACCTCATTCATGCATTCATCACAAGATCATACACTATCTACGTCATTCATGCATTCATCACAAGATCATACACTATCTACGTCATTCATGCATTCATCACAAGATCATACACTATCTACGTCATTCGTGCATTCATCACAAGACCAAATACACTCTCTACCTCATTCATGCATTCATCACAAGATCATACACTCTTTAAGTCATTCTTGCATTAATCACAAGATCATATACTATACCTTCAACGTAAGCCTATGCACTATCTATATTGTTCGGGCATTCAATGTAATTTTCATGCTGAAAGAGCATATATTGTCGACTGAAACTAATACAGCCCACTCAGTGTGTGTGTGTGTGTGTGTGTGTGTGTGTGTCGGTATTTTGTTCTTGACAGGAACTTAAATTGATGTAAATACGATTAACATCGCTTGTGTGCTAATCCAAGAAATCCCAGTCATAATCTTTAAGCCTAAGCCCATCAACAACTTAAATATTTTCTTTTGTATGTGTATAAATCCAAGGTGACATGTGAACTTTCCTGAATAATGCATAAACTAAATTGTAAGTACGTATAATTTATTGTAAAAAAAATGGACCACACATTCAAATCTTTGTCATGAGATACAAATCCTACTTCCGTATGGTTATATGTAATACAGACTTGCAAATCGTATCATGCCACATAGAAAATTTACAAAGTGTAGATGATTATAGACTATCATATTAGGAGGAAAAATAATAATGAAGATGTGTCTTGACAGGTAAAAGGGAGGTATCGTTTTATCCTACTTAATTCTCATCCTTTTTTTCTTCGCTTATATCCTCATGAATGGTACATGTATAGTTCTTATTTTCTGATTAAGAAGATAATTTTAAGAAGATTAGCCTATCTTATCGTCTTGTTGCATCATATAGCTGCTGTTTGCACTTTTCATCAGATGTCAAGCGGATTTGTATTGATTTTCTTATCTACATAAACCACACCTTTTCACAGAGAAAATTATTTGCTTTCGAGGTGGAAGCTAAATTACCTGTATCACAGAACCAAAATGAACGATTATCGTTTCATCCTACTGTTTTGTACAGTAGCTGTACTTGACGCAGGTAAGTTATCTTAATATATTATTGCTCTTCACATGTCAATTTTTTAACTTCATTTTAATTACTTCAAATTGCTTTCATTCTTTTTGTGTACGCTGGATGCATTGTACCTTGCCTCATAAAGGGGCCCCGAGTGGCCGAGTGGTCTAAAGCGCTCTTCGTTACGGATCACTGCCATCTCACCTCTGTCTGCGGCGGTTCGAGTCTAAGATTCAGCCAATGTGGGCATGTGAGAAAGCTTGCCAGTAGCTTCTCGTGGGTCGGTGGTTCTTTCCGGGGTTTTCCGGGTTCTTCCTCCACCATTAATACTGGCCGCCATGTATAGCCTATCGTGCTGAAAAATGGCGTTAAACCCCACAACAACAACAAAAGCCTCATAAACTCCGATATTTGAGAATTACATTTCATCGAATGTAACCAAAGAAATCTCAATCTGAGTGACAGAAAACAATATAAAATCTCTTTTGAAATGATTAAATTTCGCAATTAAACTAAACCAATTGCGTTTTGGAAGGATATTTAAAATTTATATTTAAGACAAAACTAAAACTTTATTAAACTTCTAGTGTGTCGCACACTAACTTGTTCATTACAGTTAAATTTGTGCACTGTTTTGATCTATCTTTGTTGATTGAAGGCAAACTGTTTCTAGCATTAATTATATTGTGAATAAAAGAGAAGTAAACATGGCTTTCAGGTGTAGTAGCAGCATTAGACAATGTGAAAATCAATTCCAGCTTTAACTAAATGTCCCCAAATTCTATATAGATGATATAAATACATCATGTCACCTAGCCAAGGGTCGTCGATGCGCTTCGTTGTTCTTCAACATAAAAAACGACCGAAAAACAGATAAGGTTGCACTGACATACAGTCCAATATATAGAGGGTGTTTAAGGTATCTTGTTCCCTTACCTTCGATTTTATCCATCCTTTCTTGCTGTGCAACATTAATTTGTTTTCTTTTGTTTTTGTTTATGGTTTGCTTTTATGGAGGTTTTCATTTTATATGTAATGAATTCATTAATATCCCCGTGATATGATGACCGATGGGTCGCGGGACACCATCCCAAGGTCACCTTACAATCAAAACATTTCTGGTTATCAATTAATCTATGGACAATAAATAATACACAAAAAAGGAAAAGGTGCATATGCACCCGCACACACGTATGCATACATGCATATTATAAGCAATCTCATTCGACACAAATTGGATAGGCTGACACAAGTATCAGTGTATAGGTGACATAGACTTCGAAATATTACAGTATTAGTTCATGTTTCCTGCATTGCACATTTACAAGTTTATGGTTTATGCCCATTTTTTAAGAAATTGATCTTTTCTTTTGTTTAACTTAGGAGCATTTCAATATTCTCATGTCCTTCAACTATTTGCTTGGAAACATAAGTGGAATAATTTTGCATGTTAAATTTCGACAAAATAAACTAGAAATTGCACACAATGTCCAGCTGTTCACTTCCCAAAATTATTTCTTTTTCGGAAAAATGGACAATATTTAGAAACCAATATGCATAAAGTAGAGTAACAGAGTACCACAACTTTGAAGTAATATTATATATGTTCAATACTTTCTTTGGCGCTCTTACAGAAAATGCACTTGTAGTATATTAATATTTAATCCTTTTCAAAAGGTTATTACTTACAATTCTTTTATGAATGAATTTAAAATTGAAAGAGATCATTTTTTTTATCCTCAGTGCAAAGTTTTGCCGGTTATAAACCTTGGACCAATCTTCATTTCTAATATTTTTATTTAAATATTACATCCACGTTTCCTGCTTAGCTGTGTGTTAACTCTTTACCATTTCAAAATAATCTATGCTAACAAATTTCAATGCCTTTTTTTAAGTTCATCATTTTACCCTTCTGTTTATCAAACATATTGTGAACCAAATGGTTTTTGATTGCATCTTTCCAAGATTTTGGAATTCTGGATATTAAAAGTATTTTTTTTAAATTGTCGCATCCGGTTCTTTTGTTTTATCATTACAAAAGGTATTACATTACCGCGATCATTAACTGAATCATTAATAATTTCAATGCCAGCATCATTCCAGGAGATATATTGATGGAACTTTTTCGGTGGAACAAGTTTAGAAAATTTAGGTATAAATACTAATTTAGATTTTGCGGATCCTCTTTCTAATTCAATACTACCAAACTTACATCTCTCCGAAAACTGTTTTTAATGAGCTTACAAATTTCTAATTTTCTCCTCCCTAAATTCTAAATATCCTTCATATTTCTGAATATACTTGTATTGACTAGGTGTAACAAGATAACCGGGTTGGATTTCAGATTTACAACAGAACACTTTTGATGGTGATACAAATACAATGTTTAATAACGACGACTTGAATAAGCAATCAATTATTATTATCATGTGCGTGTATATCATCAAAATATTGGATTAATTAACATAAAACGCACGTACATAATGAAAATACAACTAAATGACCTTATATAGTACAATAACAACGGGTGAATAATTCACATGGATTTCACAGGAAAAGATTGATGTATTTTATTCAAATAGTAAAACAAATGTAGTATTTTACTCACATGGTAAAATGTATTCACTCAAATAGTGAAATTATGTAAACAAAAGGAACATATAAACAAATTATCTTTACAGTCCAAAACCACACTGGATTTTGCGAACCCCCAAAATTAGCCCACGGCTAAAAGATTACATGTATGGAGTTACACACTCCGTCACCAGCACACTCGGCTACCAGTCACACTGGCCAATCAAGCCGTTAGTATTCCACGTTGGTCAGTCAAGCAGTCAGCGCTCACCAATCTCTGTCAGCAACGCCCGATCACCTGCTGATCGACCAGCAACACCGTTTATTCAGCTCTACGACTGCTATGGTTCGGCTTCACATCTGCTATGGTCAACTTCCATGGTTAGCTCTGCAACTGGCACCACGTCGACTCCATCACTCTGATAATTCTGTGCTAGTCCTTAAAGTAGACCGCTCACTGACAAGGCGTTCCGCAATGAACATTAAATCTTACGGTGGGGCATTTATACACAGACGAATTCGTCATACATTGTCTGTGCGCTGGAAGCATTCGGTTCTTCCCATTTAAAGCATTCGCACGTGCAGCATAGGATGAACCGAACTTTTTCGAAATATTGTACAAGATACATAAATCACCCTCGGGTATCGTTGTACACAAAAAAACGAAACCCTAGCACATGTATCCAATAAATAAAAGAATTTATACAATTCAGTGACACTAGGTTTTGCCACGCTCCATCCTCGTTTTCAAGTAATCTTTTAACCCATCTTATCTTAATATAAGATGAATGAATAAATGTGTATCATATTTAATATTCTCTTATTCTCCGAGGTCACTAGTATGTCACGTTTAATCGTCTCTAATTTTCCACCGTGCGCAAACTTAAATAAGGTACGATTTAGTCCTGATTCATTTTTGGCTGATGCATTTGGAGGTGCTGAAAAAAGATGTATGAATATGGACAGTACAAGAGTTTTTACAACAATTACATTACCTACAAATGAAAGATATCTTTAACTCTAGTATGCCAGAATTTTTCTGGATTTTGTATTAGTTTTTTCCTATATATAATTTCCGACATTTGTTGTAAGTCTAGAGGAAACTCGATGCCAAACAGTTTAAAATTGGAAGAACACCAGTTGAGTTCCGTATCGGGACACATTCTTGCATTAGAAAACTTCTTATTTCCAATCCAAATAGCATTTGTTTTTATTATGCTCATTCCAAGTTCAGATAATACAAAAAAAGTTTTATTTTTGGAAATATTCTTTTTCCTGGAAACATTTGAGTACTCATACAGAATTCTTGGGCAAAGACATTTCTTGAAATTTTATTAGGAAATTCAAAGATTGAAATATTATCTTCTGTGACATAACAAAGAACTATGGACACAACATCAGTATACTAGCTATAACATACGTCATTGCCTTCCATTTTGGATTTTCGTATGAACTCGACTTCAAATTTCATTAGAACATTTTATTATTAGGACATCTAATGTAATAATTCTTGGATAATTCTTAGATTAGTTTTGGATTTGATTCTTAAGAATGTAAGTTATTTTCCTCTTTTATACATTGTTTTTCAGAAAAGTAAATTATTTGTTAAATTTTGCAAAGCTTGTTGTCTTCATATATTTGTATTTATATACACTTCACCGTCTCCAGCATGTATTTGGCCTAACTGTGGTTCAAGTCCTACTTGGTCAACAGGACACAACCTGTGTCTGCAAATGGAATGCACTACAGCCCAGTTAATCTATGATGTGATGTTCAGCAAGGGTCTGTTCTTGGACATGTTCTCTTCATAATATACACACAGCCGCTCTCAAGTGTCATATATTGTCATCCAGTGTCTCATCAATTGTACGCCGCTGACGACACCCTTATATACAAATCTAGCCACCCAAGCGAAGCTGATGCTACCATCCAAGGTGTTGATGGTGCATTTCTGATGTGAAATCATAGATGACATGTAACAAGCTGCAGATGAATGATGATAAAACTGAGGCCGTTCTAATCACAAAACAAAAGCTCTTTCAGTCACATCCTTTACCTAAACAATCATTACACCAATATTAAATTCACACAGTCAGTACGAAACCTAGGTGTCACTCTGGACAGTACTCTCACATTGCACCAACATGTCATGAACATATGCAAGGCTGCATATCTTGAGCTGAGACACATCAGCTCCATTCGCAAATGTATTTCAGTTGATGCCACTAAAACACTTGTATGTTCATTAGTACTCTCAAGACTGGACTATTGTAACTCAATTCTGTCCGGTTCAACCCAATATCTACTTCAGAAACTTCAAAAAGTTCAAAACACAGCTGCTCGGATCATACTTGGAGTACCACGATCAGAACACACCTCCCTGCTACTCTGTACCCTACACTGGCTATCCATTAGATCCAGAATCAAACACAAAATGTGTTCTCTGTGCTACGTTTCAATGACGGACTCTAGTCCAACATGCCTATCCGACGTCACACATGTGTATACACCTGCACGATACGTACGCTCCTGTTCTGACAATCGTATACTCGTTATTCCCACTACGGTTACGAAGTCATATGGACAACGTTCTTTTGCATGCCAGGGCACAGCAACGTGGAATGAATTGCCTCTGAACTTCGACACAAAGATACAGTGATCCCAATCAAAAGTGCTCTTAAAACACACTTATTTCGACTGCAAGAACAAACTTAAAGACCTAATACTGTTCCCTACCTTAAATAGTTTGAGCATATTATTTTTTTAATTTCATGGAGTTTTATTTTTTTGTCTTCTAAATATTAAGCGCTATACAATGTCCTCATTATTATTATTATTATTATTATTATTATTATTATTATTATATACATGCAAGAGAGCTACATACTTTACTTTAATTTCAAACAACACTCGATCTTTTTTTAAGCTATGTCGTTTGGTGCCTGACATGATCGATGTTTTGTTCATTAATTACTTGCTCGATAATTTGTTTTTTTCTCATACTAATCCATGTAACATGGTACTACCGAATGTTGACGGTTTTCTCGATTAACATATTTACTGGGAACAATTGTGGCACGTTTAGTTGAAACGTTTGATGCATTCGTGAATTAATGTACGACGGTGACCGATACATTTAACAATGTTGGCATTATACTGCAATATAAAAAAGGTTTACCCCCCAGCCAAATATACATTTTAGACAGTATTTGACTGATCTATCAATAATATTTATTTATTTATTTTGTTATTTATTGGTTTTCCAGGAGCTTATGAAATTGTATGGCTCAGAGATCTGAATAATGACGCACAGAAGCGTCATCTAGACCTTGGTTTATCAGAGGAATTAAGGTTCCAACTGAAAGGAGGGAAGAAATCAATGAACCTTCATCTCAAAGAAAATCCTTACGTACGTGCTGACACCGACATGTACGTTGTCGAGGCGATGCCCGACGGTACCAAGATAGCCGTGAAAGAACCATTCATAGGGAAAGTTGTAAGTTAATAGTGTCAGATCATAAACCACGGATTAACATCCTTAACCCTAATGTATAACCCCAGATTCTGATCCCAAAAGCTTAAGGCTCTACTTCAAACTAAACATTACAGTATTGCACAATTAAACGTGTAGTATGGAAATAAAGCAGTGAATTATTTTTCACATTTCTTCAGTCGAATCTACTTGCACATCATACAAATATTTCGGCATATTTTGACAAGTAGAAATACTTATTTCCCATCATTAATATATCACGCAACACCGTTCTTAATGGCAGCAAGATAAAAGAGCATTTTGTAGCCTACAGCAATGAATTTTTAAACAGCAATAATCTATAAGCATGGACCTAATTTCCGAGCACATATGCATCTATAAAACAAATGTTTCACATGTTGTAAACTTTACAACATGGGTGTTACCTAGTTTTGTCTCTTTAAAGTACATCAAGTTTGTGAGAATATTACAAAGAATGAGTATTTATTTCCCTTACCAGTTTTTGACAGCTTTTCCCAGGACAAAATCTTAGTCAAATACTAATTAAACCCATGCTAGTTTGTATTCCAAAGTAATAAATTATATATATATATATATATATATATATATATATATATATATATATATATATATATATATATATTAGTTCAGAACTCTGTTGTTTATAATAATCAAGCTGTTCTTATCAAAATTGTTAAACATAATTTAAAATAGTAAGTTTAATTTGAAAGACTCACAATGAATGTAAATAATTTGAAGAAAAAAATGTTGTATTTTATTTTCCTGACAGGAAAGAAAATACTACCACGACATCGAAAACAGCGCCTTTTTCACTGTCCGTTGTGTCAGGAGAGCGAAAGGCCCCTGTGCCAGGATATTGGTAAGTCCGACTGTGGCTATGAGCAACCTTTCCAGTTCTTATTCAATTTTTTGGGAGGAAAAAGTATTTTAATTTCCATTGGTTCGGATCTGTAAAGGACGTAGATTATAATATGAGCGTTTTATTTGTCAACATCTACTGCAAATTCGATTGATGTTTGATTCTTGTGAAAGGTGTTTGTTGTTGTTATTATTATTATTATTATTATTACAGGATGGAAGTTTAAGGATTGGAGACAAGTATTTCCATATCGCCCCAGTTTCCGATCTAAGTATTGTGGATAGATTATATAGTAATCGAGAGTACCACGACACACTTCACGTACTTCGGGAAGAAATGGCAAATGGTGAAAATATCCGCCTAACGAACGATACGATTATACGTAAGTTTCACATAAAAGACGTTACTGGATATGTAATTGTGGTTTTGGAGTTTCTTCTGTGAGCTTTTGGCAAGATAAAGCTACAGCATTATATCTGATAGTGGGTGAATATGACCATTCGAACTCTGGTTTATTTCCACCTACATTTGTCGCTGACGAACAAAAGGAGGAACCGACGGTGTTATTATACAGAACACATACTGTGGAGCAAGCGATTAAACTAGAACCTAAAATGTTAATGTAGTGTTAGTGATAGTCGCAGTTCAACATTTACGAAGTTTTTGACAAACAGGTACCAAAATGTAGCTACTAGATATATCATCATAGATAACAACTTTACCAACTTACAAGTTTATTTAAATCCAGTCAATTGTTCATTAGCTGTTTGCCTCACATTGAGACAAGAGGGAATGCTTAAACGTTCTGCGACAATATTTATGTAATCAAAAGGAGGGATTCGGGTGTTTCGAAGTGGGGAAACGCGTATTTAGAACTAAAACATTAGAGTGGATGAAGAATGGGGAAACGAGTGCAGAACATATTGATTGATACTTTTATTGGCTTTGATGATTACAGTTATTATTATTGTTATTATTATTATTATTATTATTATTATTATTAACAGCCGATGTTGTTGAGGAGGAAGTTGCAAATACGAGTCTCTTTGTGAATCTGAGGAGATCATTAGACAGCATAAATGTTGAAGAAAGCGCCTTAGACAAAAACAAGCGAGCCACTGCAGTGTACGGAGTGGAACTGCTTGTTGTAGTGGACCCTCCTGTCTGGCAAAAGTAAGTAACCATTGTTTCCTTCCTTGCCTTTCGTTGATTTAATCGTATCATGTTAAGTAGAAGCAGTAAACCAAAGAAACTTAATGATTTACCAAATCAAACAAATTAAAATTGATATTTTTAAGAGCTGCTCAATAGTGTGTGGCCTGTTGAAATTCTACAGAAAACGAGTTGATTGTTATTTACAAAGTAATCCGTTTAACATGATGTAAAACATCAACATTTTGCTATTGCAATACAGGATGCATGGTATTTTAGTATGACTAGCTATATGAGGGTCTCGAATTCAAATCACCACGAAGGCCACGTGCAGACTTGAACAATGGCCAGAGGGAAACATCACTGAAACCTTTCATAAACCGGAACTGGTTTAAATAAAAGGTATCCAGCTGAAATGATGGAAGCAAGACGTAAGCGATGCAACAATCAAATTTTTATTAAACCCGGATGGCATTTAAAGATGAATTTTCTTTTATTATTTTACAAATTACGAGTATTGTATCGATCCGCGGGAAATACGTCCACGGCTCGCGGGCTTGAAAACTGATAAATCATGATTACAATCATTGCTAGTAAATGAGGACATTTTAAATTGACCCAGAAATGTTAGTCTTCCCAGAAAATTGTGCAAGTTTTGTTCAAAAATCTGCCTTATCGTGTTAAATTGTGCAGAAAAATTTACCCACACAAATGATGTGCTTTCATTCTGTGCCATGTTGTCTGGGGATTCGACAGTGGAGTCATTGTACATTTTAACCGTCGAATTGTAAATCTTTTTTATAAAGTACAGAGACGAAACCTTAATAAACTATTATATCATATGGAATCATATCCGAATATAAATAAGCACATATTTGCACTACGCCCAATGCCATGTGTATTTCGAAGATTGATCATAATGTTTTTCATCTTGTGTGATATGATATATGGATACATGTTGCGTATTTTACTGCGCGGACAAATCCGTCGATTGACTCATTGACTGATTGATTATTTGGTACAACAACACGTGCCAGGCTATTGTAGTGAAACGACAATGACAGTAAAGTGACTTTCCCAAAGACACGTAGCATCAAACGACCTTAGCTGAACTGTTGCAAGATTCCAACCCGCAATTCAACCATCCCCAGTGTGCCCTACTGATTGTCATAAACGGTGAATAATGCAGTAATGGACGCAATGGTTTATTATCTGGAAGCATGCTGTCGTGATGTTCTAGTCAAAAACATTTAAAAGGATGCAATATATATAAAATATTATACTTTATTTTAAAAACTTACGCTTTATAGATTTACTTCTGTTGTGTGTCCATTTCTCGGATAACCAAGTTTGATGTGCGTTGTATAATCAGGGCTAAGATAATGTCCTGATAATCCCCATACATACATACTAATAGCACGTTAACGACTGAGTCACAACAATGTCTTACTTACCTGTCCTGACAATCCCTATACACACATACTAATAGCACGTTAACGACTCAGTCACAACAATGTCTTTCTTACTTGTCCTGACAATCCCTATACACACATACTAATAGCACGTTAACGACTGAGTCACAACAATGTCTTACTTACTTGTCCTAATAATCCCTATACACACATACTAACAGCACGTTAACGACTCAGTCATAACAATGTCTTACTTACTTGTCCTGACAATCCCTATACACACATACTAATAGCACGTTAACGACTCTGTCATAACAATGTCTTACTTACTTGTCCTGACAATCCCCATACACACATACTAATAGTACGTTAACAACTCTGTCATAACAATGTCTTACTTACTTGTGCTTATAATCCCTGTACACACATACTAAATAGCACGTTAACGACTCTGTCAAAACAATGTCTTACTTGTCCTGACAATCCGTATACACACATACTAATAGTACGTTAACGACTCTGTCACAACAATGTCTTACTTACTTGTCCTGATAATCCCTATACACACATACTAATAGCACGTTAACGACTCTATCACAACACTGTCTTTCTTACGTAGTAGGAGAAACTTCTATATTTTTCTTTACAACTGACAGTGACGGGAAACTTACCCAAGTAACTGAAAACATTTTTGAAGAAGTCAGTTAAAAGCTATTCAAAATTATAGTGCATAATTCTTTCCTAGACAAAACAAATATCCTGAAATGATTTGTGTATTTGCAGGTTTTATGCTCTTGCGAACAATGTCACCCAGAACGCAATGAACCGAGTGAGAGAATACGTCTCACAAGTTATTAATGGCGTAGGTATTTCTTGCTAAAACTTGTTTTTGTCATAATCTATTTTAATCCCAAGCATATCTAAGCAGTAATATTCGATTTTCTATATCAATGTTGCACAGCTTTCCGTGCATTTATATCTAAAGAAAACATGAGTAAAACTCTTATGAATACGTGCATTCCAAAGTCGACACAGCCTTTCATTGATGCTTTCTGGGGGGCTTTTAGAAGATAATTAATGACACAAAATCATGTAAGGAAAGCAAAGTACGCCAGGTCTCAATTCTCTCTCTCTCTCTCTCTCTCTCTCTCTCTCTGTAATACAGACACACACACACAATACGCAGACACACACACACACACACACAATACACAGACACGCATATATATATATATATATATATATATATATATATATATATATATATATATATATATATATATATAAATGTGTATCCTCTCTAGGTTGCCCTCACGTACAAGTCTATTAAAGGCCGCTCCTTCTCCATTGACATCACACTCAAGGCAATTACCGTCGTCAAGGTAAGAGACATTGAAACCATAAAATCCTATAATCAACTTTTCCTATGCTATGTATTATATTGAAGACCTAACCTCCTTGAGTATCATCAGTATATACTATATAATTAGACTCTCAATTAGTTAAGATCCGCAAATTTAAATTTCCAAGTACTTTATTAACATCAGATAACAACAACTTTCTTCAACCTTTTCTTTTCTCTCACCATTATTTCAGTTAGAAAACTTAAATTCAGATGCACTGTAATTGTAAAGTAAAGTAAGTTTACCTCTCGTGATTTTATTTTTTCACACCCTACTATATAGTGAAATAATACATACGTGACAAATAATAATACGGTGTCCCCGATGTAATAGGTGGCTCAAAATATATATATTCCATAATTCTAACTCAGTGACTACGCAACAGTTTCTTTTCCATCGACATAGAGAGCATTTGAGACGTCCGAGTTATGGAAGAATAGAGTCATTGAATCATGACTTCTGCCACCGCCATGTAAATACTGTGGAACACAAAGCATTTGACATGAACTAAGATCAGTTTTTGTACATCCAATGAACCAAACTTCACAAATTAGTAATATCGATCAGTGACCATGTCGATATCGAGATAATATCGCCACCTGTACATATAAACCAAATAATAGCCAATGTGTTTGTGATTTTGGTAACAACCAAATTTATACAATGCTGAGACGTATTCTATACATTTTTGTGCAGAAAGAAGCAGACGGACCCTACACAAATGTGAAACCATTCAAAAAGAATGGAGTGTGGTCCATTAATGATGGTGATTACCTGTCAGCGTTCGAAGATTGGGTGGTGAATACTCCTGGAATACCGTCAAGGTCCGATTTCGATCACGCTATGATGCTCTCCGGGTGAGTGCGATGCAATTTTAAGAAATAAAATTAAATTAATTGTATCTGTATTGATATCAATCAGGTACCTTCCACAATTCCCCTCTAATCTGAATTTGATTTATTTCAACACAAATTTCATTTCATAAACGAAGATTATACTATTTTTTTCTCAGCAGCGAATTTGGCGCATAACTCCAAGGAATGTTTCTCAAACTATCTGCGTATGAATGGCCATTTACTTTTAACGAAATCGAACTTTTCCAAACAGGACCAATCACACCTGCAATTTATGTCATTGAGAGAAAATAACTGATATTAAAGCATTTGCACTTTCGCATTAATTTCATGCTGCTCTCGACAGATATAACGACCTTCTGAATACATTTTGCTAATTTATATAAGTAAAATTAATGATTAGTATACTTAATTTAATTCCTACTCTCTTATTTACCAGGTACAGTTTAACCGGCTCTTCAGGTAATATATATATATATATATATATATATATATATATATATATATATATATATATATATATATATATATATATATATATATATATATATATATATATTATGTGTGTGTGTGTTTGTATGTCTTTCTGTATAAATCTGTGTGCGAGACACAGAGAAAAGCCTGACGCAAGACACTCATAATAAATCATTTTAGTCCATGTTCACTTACATCTAGAAACCAATATCGTGTACAGCAAAGACCCGATTATTTGAAACTTGAGACACAATTCAACATACTTGGAAGATACGTGGAATTTTTAAAGTACAATCCTATAATACACAACGAATAATGCCGAATGGCACACATTAAGCCGTGGAATTCTGGTGGCTTTTCGTAATATTTTATGTTGCGTAAAAAGTGTATTTCTTTGATTAGGTGTGGAATGAAAGGAAAACTCATATACCACTCCTACAGCATTGTACTCTGTTGCTTAGATCTCTTAAATAATGGAATATTTACACTTTCATTTTCAATTCAAATGCCACTTAACACTGTACACATGTACCATCTAATCAAAAGGTATTGATGGGGATTGTTCCGAACATTTCTACGCCTTTATGAAAATTTAGAGCAGCTGGAAAAAGCAGTTGATCTGAATGCATCTATTCACTTTTCAGTCAGTCATAATATTTAATCTCAAAGATGGCGGACACCCTTTTCGCGGCTTACCAGTCTGGGAGGAAAATATAGATATGTTACTCAGCAGTAGTTGTGTCTCTCTTTACAGGCATTGCCTATATGAGCGCTGTATGCACGAGATCCGGTGTTTCCCTTGCTCAAGAAGCGGGCTACTTTAATACAATGATTGTAGCTAGCCATGAGCTAGCACATAGGTAAATTACAAACATAATTAGGGACACTTTGCTCCGTTATGAATTGATTGTGTTTCTCTTTCTCCGTCCCCCTCTCTTTCCCTCTTTCTCTCTCCCTATGTATGTATGTATGTATGTATGTATGTATGTATGTATGTATGTATGTATGTGTTATGAATATTAATGCCTATTTCAGTTTTGAACATGTATTTCAACAACTTGTGCAAAATGATCAAGTATTAGCTAATTTGTTCAAACTGACGAAGTTACACAGAGAATGTGATACACATTTGGATTGCTGCCATGGGAAGGAATTTGTATGACATTTGTTTCAAACCGAATTTGAAAAACAAACACGAAACATATCAGTTGTTACAATGTTTCACGTATATGTTAAAGCTAATTTAGCTAGTTCGTTGTGAACATAGAACAGGTATATCAACCAATAAGTCCAAAATGGTTTTTCCATTTCGAGGCATACTAGGGTCTTTACGACAGTTAAATCAAAACGATATGATTCGTGAATCATTCCTAATTCTTTTTATTCTAACTGGACACTGGACCTTTGCTGCTTGGTGAATGTTTGTCGAATTATACGTACAAATCCTTATGTAGCTATATATATATATATATATATATATATATATATATATATATATATATATATATATATATATATATATATAGTCTAGGTGCTGATCATGATGAAGACGTAGGTTGCTCCAAAGGTAACATCATGTGGATGGATCTCCCAAGATTGGTGGATGAATACTCGCACAGGGCATGGGAATTTAGCAAGTGTTCGATCGACGCCTTTCAGAAAACTCTTGCACAAAAGTAAGTATTAATGCATAATATATTTCCATATTAAAATGTACAGAATTTTTAAATAAGTGAACGTCAGGCGCTATGGAATTGTTGACGATGGGTTTTTGTTAGATATTTTCTTTTCTTGAAAGTCGCCACATCTGAGGCGTTGTAAATTTCTGTACTTTTTTATATACTCGCAATTAGTTTATTTCCAAATTGGTGCATTTATTTATGAAGGAATTTTTTTAAGTATCGGAGAATAGTATTTCAAATAGGAATGAATATTCCTAGCCAATAAAGTTGCGGATTTTCTTGCGAGGTTTTGTGACCTTAGCACCATATTTAATCCCATGATAGGATATACATGGCTGTAAGGGTTGAACATGGAAAAACTGAGAAAAAGCCAACCGACTCACGAGAAGCTACTGTCAATCTTTCTCACATACCCACATTAGTCGAATCAAAAACAGACAGAGGTGAAATGGCAGTGATCGAAAAAAGCAAGCGCTTTCGACATTAGACTTGGAGTAAAAAAGGAAACTAAATTTGACGAAAACAAGAAAAATACAAAATTTCTTACGGAATTACGCCATAATAATGAAATTGCTTCAGAGATGACCAGAAAAAGAAGAATATCTGATGTTATATAATATTTTTGCTTTCTTATAACTGATGACATCTCACATTTTGGTGATACCTATATTTAGATAAAGTTAACATTAAATAAATAAGGAATGATTTGAGAATTTTCCAGCTGTATTAATGCAAGTGCAATACATAAAAGAGTGTTTCAGTAAAAGATGCGATTTTGAACGATTTTAGCAAGATACGGGACAAGTTAAATTGAATACAACTTATGCTGGTCTCCATTTTCAATGGTACCAGAGTAAACAACGTTACAAGACAACATCTGTTTAGTAACGTATTATTAAACATCGGTGGATTCCACATTTGCTTGTTCTCTGACCTTTGTTCAGTGGTGTCCCGGGGCTATGTATTGTCCCAAGTTTAGTTAGCATGTCACATAATAGGTGTACGCAGTCAGATATTGGAAACCGACATCAGATGTCCGTCGTATCTAGATCAAACTGTGAGATAAAGTGTGGGAGTACAATGAAAATATAACTTTTGAAATTCGTTCGTCTTTAACGTGCCATCCTACTATAAATGATTAATCAGAACATAAAATTGCGAAAATGCAAATCACTATAAAACAAGAATAGTCACTAAATTCAACACCATTTCATTTCTCCCTCCAATTCAATCCAGCTTTTACTATTATGGTTGTTGATTTGTCAATTGACATAATTGTTATCATTTTTCAAGATATGAATTTCACAAAACAAATCCCTTTTTATTAATATGTCACATGCAGGTTTCCATCTTCAAACGCTAACCGTAGTAGCCCAGTTGGTCAAACATCTTATTTTAAATCCATAGGCCGTCCAATCAATCTCCACCGAAACAGCATGTGTCTGCTGCCACGGTGTGTCATTTATAAAAGACGCTTATTCGCTTAACGCCAATTTCCTCCACACATAAAGTCGATAATGAGTTGGAAGCGCTGTTAAACCACGCCGAAAAAGAAAGAAAAAATAGATTTTATAAAATAATAATCTTTCAGAAGACAATTTCATCTAAGTTTAGCAGACGAAAATCAAACTGAAGTCGTAAACGTCCACAAATCTGCATCAGATACCGCATACTGTTCCCATGGAGTTCTTTGATAGCTTGCATAACTGTAAGACGTGCCTTCTCCTAATGCCACGTTTTGAAAATTGTCTGATGAAAGCAACGCAAATGATTCAGGCTAGTCTTGTTAAAGTAAAATGGACGCGGTTTTAGCTTTGGAAAAATTATACGAGAGTTATCACATACCTTTTTGTAAAATCAATGGATGCAAATATCATTGCTCTTTATATTTACCAATTATAAAAAGGAAAAGGAAAGACCAGAGGTGTAAACGAGATTCATCGGTGAATCATTTCTGACAGGGGAAAATTAAGTTTGGCGATTTCTGCAACAACAACAAAAATAATTGGGAAAGACAAAAGCAGTCATCCAAAAATTTATATTATCTCGAATGATACCTGGTACATTGTAGGGTTGAAGACTTTCATAGTGTTTAATATGGAAAACCAGGGCCCCAAAGCGTCATCAGTTCAACCAATATCATTTACTCCGCCACACCCAACATATACGTGGTCTTCTACAGGTCAGGCCTTACATTTTACTCGGTCTTCTACTCGACGCACCCGAGAGTTTACATGCTTTTCTACTCGCCACACCCAACAGTTACGTGATCTTCTACTCTAATTTGTAATGTATTGATATGCATAAGCAAAAGAAAAATCATTCACTGTCTTGAGCAACACTATATAATTTCCTTTGCAAATGAGTGAATGCACACGTGTCACGGAGAGACACGATGTTATGGCGAAACATAATGTCAGTCAACATGCATTCAATAACAACCGATGTAAATCAGCTGTTCCCATTTTTAATATTATTTTAATATAATAAAGCCTAAAAATAGGCGCGGTGGTTAAGTTGCCATCTTCCTATACTTGCGACGGATCTCTACATTCTTCTCGCACAGGATCAGCATCAACGGTGTATTCCGCTTTACTCCAACAAGCCTTGGCACAAATCGTTCATGTCAGCTGTGTCAAGAAAAAGAAACCAACGAAACTAAAGCATGGATAACATCTCTCTCTCTCTCTCTCTCTCTCTCTCTCTCTCTCTCTCTCTCTCTCAGTGATTAACGTTCCGCAAGGGGAGCGGGTTCGAATTCTTCCAATTGACCATATATATATATATATATATATATATATATATATATATATATATATATATATATATATATATATATATATATATATATATATATATATATATATATATATGTGTGTATATATGCCCACACATATACACATTTTGATTACGCCATCTTTCAGATCCTGTGTTAAAGACGAAGCTACGTTTTATAATAAAGGGGACTACGATAATTACAATAAACTTTACCCAGGTCAGATCTACAGTGCAGAAGAGCAATGTAAGATTGCCTTTGGACAAGATTCATATAGATGCAGTGTAAGTAGAATGATCCTTTATCTTAAATTAAAATCATGCACACGCTAACGACGGATATATTATTCAACACTTTGTCTGTGTGTCCGTCTTTACGTCTTTGCTTCACATCGTAATTCGATTTTTGATTAAGCAGCTACTTCAAGTTTCAAGACAACTTCATTGTTTGTTTGATCAATCTTTCCTTCGCGATCTTAACGGGGACGAGAGGTACTGGACAGCAAAGTAAAATATACATAAATGGCAGTATTAATATTTTAAACTACTCAGAAATAACTTCAGATATGCAATTATACGACAAGGACACTTAATATACAATATAACGAAACTGGATTTGCATGGCTTTATTCGCGGGTTAGATTAAAGTCAGTGACGACATATATTTAACACCAAGTTAACAACCTCATTACAAAATATTCAAATGATTCCAAACCGCGTTTGGGTTGGTTGAATGCTGTCGATGACACAGTATTCCCAAGGAGAAACCTAAGCTGGAATCTGAAAATGCCAGCCGTCAGCATGCGGGGGGGGGGGAGGAGCATAACGGTTAACAGCTCAGGCGACCTTATTCTATAATATATACTAGTATTTTTTTCATACCAGATTCCAAACCCAGATAAAATATGTGTATCCTTGACGTGTTACAACCCCCAAAATGGATACTGCGGCCGTCAGATTGCTGCCGATGGCACGCAATGTGGAACAGGGAATAAGGTATTTGGCTTTACAGATAAATACTTAAATTATTCATACACTTCATGTAGGTAATGCAGTCGCACCGGAAATATAATTACATTATTCTTAAAATCAGTTTAAACCTAAATTCATATTTCTCAACACTAATAACTCGGAAAAACTGATTCCTATGCAAAATGCATATACATCTAAAGCAGTAATACGCCATGTAGATACAACAAATACTGTAAATGCAATAGGAAATAATTTAGTATAAACATAGACAGTAAAGTATCACATTTTGTACACATTAGCTATAAGAAGATAGGTGTTATATACCGTTAGTATCATAACTTAGATCTTTGAATCATGGCAGCATATTTCCAGCACTTGCTAATTTAATGGCCTTTGGAATCAAGATTAAAATAATGTAAACACTAGACTATAGCTTGGACTTATGCTATCATACCGAAGTTCTTGAATTGTATCCTCGTTCAGGTTGTTCTGTATTAGTATTTCTTTCTATATTCTGACCAAGCTTATGTGTGCGTATGTATTTCCATATTAGAGTATTTGATATTTGTCAATCTATGTATTTTACAGTGGTGTATTGACGGCCTATGCGTCTCAAAACGTAAGCATGTTCATTCTCTATTTTAATATACTAAATAATCGTCATGTGTGTGTGTGTGTGTGTGTTTACACGGACACCTGGATTTGAATCTCCTTAGAATACGCATTAGAAAATTATCTAACCTGTGTAATAGTTTTATATGTATACATTTGATATTTTGCCTAGTATTATCAAGCATTCTCCTATAGAATCATAAAATAGCGCATTCTATTTTCTGCAACTCATATGTTCACTTTACATCGTTTGAAAAATGAGCTGTAACGACCCCGATAGGCCGGTGAATTATACAACGGCAGATCAAGGTCAATGATGTATTATGCTGGATGACATGTATACACGCACTATGTATGCGATAAAAGATCTTCATGACATTTATTATGTATAAAATATTTGATGAATTATTTTGCACATGACAGTAATACAAAAGCCAAACCCTGAGACATCTTTTAATGAAACGAAAAACTTTGTCTCCGTATGGAAAGCAATAAGCACAGACTGTTTGTTCAGCTTTAAATCCACAAGACAGATTTAGAAATTCTTGGTCACTTTTACAACTTTCTTTTAATTATGTTAAGAATTATTGGTTAGGTTTTAAGCATTGAATCATGGGCAGCGAAACGTACCATGTAGACATCTATTTGGTAACAACAAATAATAAAACAAAATATCGGTTATGACAGACGATGGCGGAATAGACAGTGAAGCTTTCTGCATGAGACATTTTGCACATGCAAAGAGCTATTTTGATTTCATTTCCTTAATCTTATTTTAATAAAATTTTAAATCGTTATAAGTTTCTAAAGGAATATGTCATTTTATATATAGCATCTGGAGTAACTACTCCCAAACCAACTACCACTACAGTTAATGGTGCAAAGACTCCTTTTTCGACGAGTGCGCCGTCCACTTATCCACCCTCCTGCAGAGATTCCGATGTGTGTAAACAAATGTACGAAGTTTACAATCACAAAAAGAGGTTCTGTTCTGACTTTGGCAACGTCTGTTGTGAAACGTGCAAAGGTGAGCAATTCATGAGGTAGACACACACACACACACACACACACACACATAAACATATGTATATATATATATATATATATATATATATATATATATATATATATATATATATATATATATATATATATATATATATATATATATATATATATGGGACTCTAATGCTGATTAATGCTTTGTACTGGGTCGGGTAGGATGGCGACGAGAATAACAAACGAGACGGTACCGGAATAAATAGTTGGTACCGTATTTACTAGCTTATAAGTCGAATCAAAATGCAAACAACATATATGCTGATATGCCGTAGTATAATAGGCCTACAAATCAGGTCTTTGTTGTTTGTTCTACTGATCACACCTTACTAACTGCACAGACCCGGGTCTACCGGCACATTATGCGACGGCAGATCTGAGTCGGTGTAGTTTGTAGTTGGTACGTGAGAGGAATTGGTTATTACCGACAAAATGAAAAGAAAATAATCCAAAATTTCACACAATCTTACTGTTATAATTCTCATATATATCTTACTCTTTTCTACTCTAATATATTCAGCTGAATTTCATATAATTCTATCAAGTAATATTTTCCATTAACTTTTTTCTTATTTCAAACTAGTTTAATCTTCTGTTTCTCGTATTTTATATGTTTCTTTCTTATAATTTAGTTACATCTCTTTTTTTTTATAGTCGAGCAAAAATGCGAAGATACAGGTTACATGGATTGGTCTTGCGCCGACATTCGCTCGTTCTATTCGTCGAAGTCAAAATTCTGTTCAAAATGGTCCGGGAACTGCTGCGCATCCTGCTCTAAAAAAGTCACTGGTCATCGAAGATGAAGTTTTAATGAGGTATCCCCACGTTTGCAACCGTTTATATAACGATGGAGATTTCAAAAATTAACTCCACAATTATGTTATATGCACACAAATGAGAGTATAATTTTTGCGGGACATAATCCATGAAACTCATAGTCGGCTATGACACTCACATGGATTTTTAGCTGATTCGTCCCCATGCACCAAGAACTTCGATTTGCGTGAAAGGAATATAAAATTTAAATCGCAGATCTGAGAAATGATTAACTCTGTGAATAGTTTCATCGCAGGTATACACTAACTTCGATTATATCTGACCTTGTCATGGTTTTGAACTAAAGACAACCACAAACTTCACTGTAAAATTTGTCACCAGCATACAGATTTAAACTCTAATATGTGCAACATTAAACGTAATATGGTGACACGCAAGAATGTCGTTGAACAAGGCTTGCTGTAAGTGTGCTCACATACAGGGAAATTGGAATTTTATTGACTTAGAGACGTTCTAATAGTCAACATTATCCACATATACCCAATGATTACCTGGTTATATGATTTAACATTTTTTCATTTAAATAGGACACTAGAGAGCATTAAGTATTCACTGATCTTGTTCTCTCTGAAGGTTGACTTCGAATATTACTTTATCAGAATGACCCGATGGGTTAAACATGCATTAGTCATCTTGACTTTTTCGACTCGAAATGCATGCATTGTTTTGCATACATTGTGTGGGCGTGCTATGGACAAATTACCTCGTTCATATCATGTTTGCATAATTCGTGCACGTTATTATACCAAACGTGATTCTATCTACCCTTTAAATATTCTAATGAATCGACAAAACGTCAATTCCATCCGCCCCAATAAGATACCTCCAAGTACCCAAAGTATTCGGGGTCTATTATTTGTTTTGTTTAATATCACTCTCTGTGTGTTTGGATTTTTAACGTAGTTTTTATATTTAAAAAAATCAGTACAATGACTGCAATGTGAAAGTTTATGTCTAGCACTGGGGCATCATAATATCATTCTGTGTGTGTTTTTTATGTTATTTGTATTTTAAAAAAATTACTTTTAACGTAGCTTTAAAAAATTTCAGTCATATCGCTACGATGTCTGCAGTGTGAAACTTTATACTGATGTCTAGTACTGGGGCATCATGACGCAGGCATGTAGCATGATGTCCCACCCAGTCACATTATCCTGACACCAGACTGACCAGTCCTAACACTAAGCATTTAATGCTAACCACCAAGCAAGACAGCTGATAGAACCATTTTTATAAGTATTTGGTATGACTCGGCTGGGGTTCAAATCCGCGATCTCCAGCATCCTAAGCGGACTCTCTAACCACTAGGCCACAGGAGCGTTAATATCACTAAATATGTCCATAGTTTATTCTTCACATTACTTTACCCCAATGTCGATACATCGACAATATTTGATTATTATATTTTCCTCAGAAAAAAAAGAAGCTATGATACAATGTTGTCTGACAATAGCATCAAGTTAACTTTGAACATTCGTCTGAGAAAAGCTACTTTTTCAAAGCCATTAAATGTACTGGTCTTTTCTTTTCAGAGCCAATGAAGTAAAATTGCTACATCACGTTGATTGACCAAAAAAATCGTCTAGATGTAACTGCTAGCTGAGTCTTTTATTTTAAACAAAAATATTTTCTGTGTGAATTCGATTGAACGGAAAGTTTGACGTGCATATTAATGTATTGATTATGAATAAAGATTTCCTTTCAAAATCATTTGTTGCAACCAACCTTTCGCAATCAGTCTTGTTTTTAGACGTTCGCCTTCAGTCTGCTTCTGTCTATATCAAAGCATTTCATGGTTTAAGGAATAATCTCATTTGAGGAGCGGCTTTATGTTTCATCAGCGATGAGACAATATAAACAATGATTTCGGTTTTAAAAATATGAAATAGAATATCAGCGTATATCCTGTCTGGTCCCCTCAACACTCACATCACAGTAACGGCAAAAATTATACAAACAGTTTAGTGTGAAAATAAGCATCTACTGACAAAGCTGTATCTTTTAAAACAATGTCATTTATGGCAAGACAGAGAGAACGAGAGAGAGATGGGTGGGCAGTTACATGGCGAAATCATTCAACATTAATAATGTGATATTGGCACCGAATGTAACCTGGTATGTATGTTATAATGTCTGCTTGACCTTTGTCCGTGATTGAGGGTTAAGTTCTGACCGAAATGAAGGTTATGTCTACCTCACTTCTGTCCATTTTTTAAAGATGTTTACTTCGATCTCAATACAAGGTCTAACCATATTTACAAATTTAGAACATTCTGGAAGCGAACCTGTCACCCGCCTCCTTGCCATTTATTTTATTTGTAAAATTAGTATAATAATATATAAAGAATGCGGTAAACAACGTTATTAATTTGTGTTTTAAGTTCAGTCGTTATGGTTCAGATATAAGTTGAGAGGATGCATTTACTTAAAACTTATTCATTTGAATTACAAAGTACTCATTGACGTTTTGGACTAAAATCTTTTGGAATTGGTGTAATTTCATTCAAAGATTTATGGATTATATCATTTGCATACACAAGACTGTTTGCATATCACCATATTCAAGACTATTAGTACATCAGCACATTCAAGAGTATTGGAATTCATTCAGATCATCCTTTGATTTTGGACTTAATGATAATACATTTAGGATTAGTATGGATTCAATTGACAATAATGTACTTTCCTTCTTAAATTTTAACTTTTTAACTTAGATAAATAAATGTATTTGTTGGTTTTACTACACTTGGTTTCACTTCTTTCTGTTACTTAGTTTAAGATAATAAAGTCGTAACAACCCAACAAATACTAAACACATGAGCTACGGTTTTATACAATGTCAGTTTATAAATTAACTGTGATCGTCCTCGTCTCTAAGAAAATCACATTCTAATGAACTAATCAGCTACAGGTAAGACCTAGTGATTCTTTGGGATATGCCGGTTGAGGTTCCTTATCTCATCGCCGCTACGGTAGCAGGATTGGATTGAGTATGAAGGGACGAAAAGGTACACTGACACTCTTTTACTTATTTGTCTTTACTATAACTGCTCTTCTGACTGTCTTATCGCTACCATCTTTACGTTATATTTGACTAGACACCACCCGTGGCTTAATAGTTAAGTGTGAGTGCGTCAACGGATAGATAGATAGATAGATAGATATCAAAGAAAGGTCTGTATCAAAACTCAACGAAAAGGCGATGTAATGGCCCAATTGCAAACATAAAATACAATCTTATAGTATGTGTTCTTCTCAACTTCTTGTATGCAGACCCTAGTTTGTCGAAATTGGCTCGACGAATTTTCTTCAAAACTTGATTACTGTTACAACGGATCCCTAATTAGAAACTGTCTAAAAGAAGTTGAAATAAAAATCCTCTAAGTCGAAGTAAAATCAGTACAAACTAGTGATCCTATCTATTAACTCTTAATTTCGTGTTTCCTCTTGACGAAATTCGTCAGGACCCCTATCGCGGATGTATCTATCCCCTAGAGATAAAATATCAAAGACTGGTCCATGTCAAAACTCGTAAGATGGGACGTAATGGCCCAGCTGACTAGGTATGATGTCATCTTCTGAGGGCATCTGTTGAACTCGACCTCCTTTCTCTAGCCGCGAATTTCTCGAAATTGCCTCACCTTTCCTACATTAAGAACGTGTCCCTAATTATATACTGTCCAAGAGACGTTGAAATAAAAATCCTCTAATTTGGAGTACAATCAGTACAAAATAGTAATACAATCTATTAAGACTTGCGTGTTTTTCGTACCCGATACCCATCTGCTGTCCTTTATTTCCGTTTCCTCTCGACGAAATTCGTCATGACTTGTTTGTTGATGGACTCAATCCCCCTAGAGATAAAATGTCAAAGAATGGTCTATATCAAACCATATAAAGAAAAGACGTAATGACCCAAAAATATACGTAAAATAAAACTTTCATACCGGATGTGTTGTACCCGACCGCCTTTATGTGACCGCGACTTTCTCAAAATCGGCTCGACGATTTAAATTATTTTAAAAAAAAAAACAATTAAATTAAGTTTCTTCTGTTGGTACGGGTGCCTAACCAGGTACTGTTTAACGGGCGTTGAAATCAAAATCCTTTAATCAGAGGTTCAAATAGTACACACTCTTTATTCAGATTATTAACCTTTACGTGTTTTTCATACCCGGTACCCATCGAACACCCCTTAAATCGTGGTTTTCTATCAACGAAATTCCTGAGGACTTCTTTCGAGAGTTAACTCTATCCCTTACAGATGAAACATCAAAGAAGGTTCCATGCAGTGTTCTTACGGCATGTGCCTTACGCGACCTCCATCTTTCCGCAGATTTCTCAAAATCGCCAAGACGAATTTTTTAACAACTTTTTCTACTGTTGAAACGTGTATCTAGTTAGATACTATTCAAGGAACATTGAAATCAATGTCATCTTAGAAGGTGCTCGATTAGTACAAACTATCGATACAATCTATTAACATTTGCGTGCTTGTTTGTCTGTGTTTTATGTTTGTTTCGGGGTGGGGATGGGATGGTTAATACTAGGTACCCATAGGGCGTCCCTTATTTCGCTGTTTCCTCTCTACGAAATTCTTCAGGACATTTTTCGTGGATGGATTCTATCCCCCTAGAGGTAAAAGTTCAAAGAAGGGTATATGTCAAAACTTTATAAGGAGGTGACGTAACGGCCCAAATATATACGTAAGATATAATCTTCTTACGGCATGTGTCGTACGCGACCTACTTCATCTAGCCGCAGATTTCTCGAATTCAACTGGACGAAATTCCTCAGGACTTCTTTCGTGACTACACTATCCTCTGTGCGTCTGTGTGTGTGTGTGTGTGTGTGTGTGTGTGTGTGTGTTATGCAAAAGGATTTTTCTAATAACCTTCTTCTCATTTCTTGCTCTGGGAAGGAATTGATCATCAGTTAAGAAATGTATTTGCCCATGGAGAGAGAGAGTAAAGAGTTCCTGGCTTTCTTGAAATATGGTGCCACTCATGATGGTGTAAATACAGCTACATCTTGGGGAATATGGCAAGTGAAGGTACGGGATCTGTATGGACACAAGCCTCTTTGAGATTCCGACGAATGAACTAATTTGTTGAAATATTCAACGTATAAAATTACATTCCAATATCAATCTACATAAACCTAAATTACGGATATAAGAGATACATATAAAACTACGATATTCCGTCACTTACCAACATCATACATTTATATCATTTCTGCCTTTTATAATATAATACAGATAATTAAATATCGAATAACTTCACGATAGCTAAAGACTCGGTTCAAATGACCCGGAAGATATTATTTTAAAGAATAGTAAAGAAATATTAAAATAATCCAATGTTGCAACGTACCGATCGTAGATTAACATTTTAACACTAAAAATCCTTATACTATATAACAAAAAATGTACATAGACGATAATCATACGTATAACGACACAAACCTCTAAGATTCTGACGAATGGACTGGTATGTCCGCCGATCGAGGCATTTTATATCAGTTTCTTAGGACATGGCCAAATATGTTGATACGTCTAGTTCTTGTGTTGCGCCAGAATCTCAAAGTTAGGCTCCATCATTTATTAGACTATCGTTTGGGTCTATGTACGTCATTAGGTAGACAATTTGCTTTTACATGCATGCATGAATACATTTGTTCTCAAAGAAAACATACATGCATACACACATACACGGACGGTTAGACATATTGAGTGATAAATCGATGAATGGAAGTTTGATAACTGGACGGCAAAAAACTATCACTGCTAGCAGCAGGAATATAAGCAGTTTTCGTAATTTTATGACTGGCTTGGTTTGGATAAGTGCAAACGAACAAGTTAGTATTCAGTGACTAGTACACCTACGGTCAACATTGTTTTCATTTTGATGTGATAACTTTAATGTCGGCAAAAATATATAAAACAATTTTGCTTCACACTTACTTATGTACATACAGTAAAATAATGAAATAAAGAAAAACAGTCATTCATATTATTATATTTTTATAAAGGATATACTACATAATGTTTTAATTAAAATTTTATACAATTCTATATAGTGCCTTGGTATTAAGATCGTTAGGATACAAAGTATCTAACTTATGAATCCAATAACTCTCTTTTATGAGTTTATTCATGTCTTTGCACACATTATATATTGGCATGAAAGAAAACTAGAGCAGAGAGTGACTATTTGTATTAAAATATATTGAAATATTAGACGAGAACTGGGGATCTCTATAAAACAAATTATGAAAACAATGATTATTTATTCTCTTAGAAACTTGTTGAAGTGTTTGTCCAACATACTGGATGTTACATTTTTGCAGGTTATCAAATAAATAACGTCAGTTGATACACATTTAGTATTATAACGCAGAGAAAATACTTGTTTTGAATTGACGCAACTAAAAGAAGTATTTTCTCTTATATTTACACATTGAGAGCACCTATGTCTGTTATATTTAAATGACGAAAAATATCTTATTTCATTTTGTCTGTTTAGTTCTAATTAAATTAAATTAGTTATCAAGATAATACTTGTACAGAACACATATTGAAACAAAGTGCAGAGAAAAATGCTCTCATAAAAATATAATTGCGTGTATGACTGTTTGTCTCTATTTTATTATTTCACTGATTCAGGTTTCATTACAGACTCACGTATCTTTACGAACCGGTCATATATATATATATATATAATTGTTGTGATGATGGGTATCATTTATGACGTTAAGTAAATGACGTAATAGTTGACTTAAAATATAAAGACGTCAAACGTTTCTTTCAAAACATTTTGTGCCTGAAGAAGCATGCAGTGAATGTGAAACTAGCTGCACAGAATTATCGGCGTTTGTATTGTTTTTTTTAAATCGCAATTACATACATACATACGTACGTACTTACATACATACATACATACATACATACATACATACATACATACATACATACATACATACATATTTGGGGGCCATGAGTGGTCGAGTGGTCCAAAGCTCTCACCGTTACGGATCACTGCCATCTCACCTCTGTCTGCGTGGGTTTGAGTCTCGGGTTCGGCCTATGTGGGTATGTGAGATAGCTTGCCAGTAGCTTCTCGTGGGTCGGTGGTTCTTTCGGGTTTTTTCCAGGGTTCTTCCTCCACCATTAAAACTGGCCGCCATGTATCATGTGCTGAAAAATGGCGTTAAACCCCACAACTTATTCCAGGCCCAATATCTGTGTCACATTCCGATCCATACTGAGCTGATTCCAGGCCCGATATCTGTATCACATTTCGATCCATACTGAGCTGAATCCATGTCAGATATCTGTATCAAATTCAGATCCATACTGATCTAAATCCAGGCCCGATATCTGTATCACATTCCGATCCATACTGAGCTGAATCCATGTCAAATATCTGTATCAAATTCAGATCCATACTGATCTAAATCCAGGCCCGATATCTGTATCACATTCCGATCCATACTGAGCTGAATCCGTGTCAAATATCTGTATCACATTCCGATCCATACTGAGATGAATTCATATCCAATATCTGTATCGGTTATCCCAAATTGATTTGATGGAGTCAAACAAATCGTGAGGGAGATACAAGGTCTATAACCCATGTACCGATCTATTGATACGCGACCTTCAAGTGATAGACATGTGTGTAAAACGTGTGCGATATATGTTACTTGGAATCTACCGTCCTCCATCTGCGTCGTCACACTTCTGGGATTCATGGAATATCATTACTGAGCGTAGCCTCATTGTTTGTGTTAATATTATATTTATGGGATTTTTAAACGAGGAAATTGATACTATTATATTTATGGGGTTTTATGCGATCTTATAGGTGTTGTCTAATGTTGTAAAGCGCTTAGAGCTTCTAAAGATTAGGCGCTATACAAAGTCCTCATTATTATTATTATTATTATTATTATTATTATGACTTTGATACAATTATGATTATGGGTGATTTAAACGAGAACCTTATACTATTATGAAATCTGTGTGTTTTAAACGAGGACTTTGATACCATTATAATTAGGAGTGATTTAATCGAGGAATTTGATACTATTATAATTATGAGTGATTTAATCGAGGAATTTGATACTATTATAATTATGAGTGATTTAATCGAGGAATTTGATACTATTATAATTATGAGTGATTTAAGCGAGGACCTTAAAATGGTTTAATTATGGATGATTTAAAGGTTGACTTGCTTAGTGGTGAATTCAAAAGTTGCAGAAATGTGATAATGCGTAATGACATGCAAATTGAGTTCACTTAAATAAAAAATAGCTCTGCAACTACGTTATTAATTTATTATTTATTATGTTCGTCATTCTAAAATTATCTATGTTGATGAAAATGGACGTGATCACGCATTTTTACTTTTGGGATCATATTATACGCACATTTTCTCTTCTTTCCTTTCTTCATCGTTTTTAATGTTCGTAGATTTGCCAGTCTAAATGTGCAATTAGAGAATGATCGGGGAAATAACAAAGGGCGCATTTTACATGCTTAACCAAGTTACTTCCCCTGCATTTATCATGTTAATGGTACGTTTAACATTGTTTCTTATTATTCCCATTGATACTTTTAATAACCATCAGAAACCACTACCACAACTACTATTACTGCCTCTTATTCTTCTTTTGCCACTACTATATCTGCTGCAATAACAATAGTAGTTGTAATTTCTGTCACCATACAACTGCAAATGCTGCTGCGAGAGTCAGTCATGGTTGTTAATTGTACACTGGATGCTGCTGCATTAACTGCCAATACTGACATTGCCATTTGGCTGCTGTGGACAACACTAACATCATAGCTTATACTGTTATTAATACTATTACTAACTACATAATACTGCGTGTACTTGCTACCTTTGATGTTTTTCTACCACTATTGATACTACTACTATTTCCACCAATACTAGTACTAATACTAAAGTAAATACGACTACCAACACTAACATTAATGCGAAAGCAATGCTACTACCAACACTACTACTAACAATTTTACTATCAATACTAGTAATAATACTACTAGCAATGCTACTACTAATGCTATTACCAATACTACAAAAAACACTACTACTGCTACTACTACTACCAATGCTTCTACCAATACTGCAACCACTACTATTACTACTAATAATACTACTACCCATACTACTACCAATATTACTATCAACACTACTACCAAGAATACTACCAAAACACTACTAACGTAATCAGAGGCTATATCGATTAAGTATGCAAAAAACCATTACCTGCAGTACGTAACTAACAAATTATTGCTGGTCATCTGTGACGTAATAAAGTGCGGTCAAGAATAATGTGTGTTGAAAAACATTCAAAATAACAGAACTGTTAATTTCTTCAAATATAAATTGATATATCCCGGTATTTAAAAACGATGTGCATTTACTTATTACATTAATTGATAAGTATCATATTATATTATATTTAATTGTTACAACTTTCAGATAAGCAGCACTGCATATTACATTTAATTGTAACAACTTTCAGATATGTAGCACTGCATATTACATTTAATTGTAACAACTTTCAGATAAGAAGCACTGCATATTATCTTTAACGGTAACAACTTTCAGGTATGTAGCGCTGTATATTAAATTTAATGGTAACAACTTTCTGATAAATAGCACTGTATATTACATTTCATGATAACAACTTTCAGATGAGCAGCACTGCATATTACATTTAACGGTAACAACTTTCAAATAAGCAGCACTGCATATTACATTTAATGGTAACAACTTTCAAAAAAGCAGCACTGCATATTACATTTAATGCTGACAACTTTCAGATAAGAAACACTTTATAATACATTTATCGGTAACAACTTTCATATTAGAGGCACTGCATATTACATAAAAACGGTAACAACTTTCAGATAAGCAGCACTGCATATTAGATTTAATGGTGACGACTTTCAGATAAGCAGCACTGCATATTACATTTAATGGTATCAACTTTCAGATAAGCAGCACTGCATGTTACATTTAATGATGCCAACTTTCAGATAAGAAATACTGTATATTACATTTAACGGTAACAACTTTCAGATAAGAAGCACCGCATACTACATTTAACGGTATCAACTTTCATATTAGAGGCAATGCATATTACATAAAAACGGTAACAACTTTCAGATAAGCAGCACTGCATATTAGAGTTAATGGTGACAACCTTTGGATAAGCAGCACTGCATATTACATTTAATGGTATCAACTTTCAGATAAGCAGCACTGCATATTACATTTAATGATGCCAACTTTCAGATAAGAAATACTGTATATTACATTTAACGGTAACAACTTTCAGATAAGAAGCACTGCATACTACATTTAACGGTAGCAACTTTCATATTAGAGGCAATGCATATTACATAAAAACGGTAACAACATTCAGATAAGCAGCACTGCATATTATATTTAATGGTAACAGCTTTCAAATAAGTAGAGCACTGCATACTGCATTTAACTGTAACAACTTTCAGACAAGCAGCACTGCGTATAAGATTTAATGGTAACAACTTTCAGATAAGCAGCACTGCATATTACATTTAAACGTAATTTTCAGATAAGCAGCACTGCATATTACATTTAATGATATTTGTTACGACTCTGTGATCACAAACGTAAGAGAAAAGAAGCTAAAACAACAAGTTTTATAAAACTTAACATACGATTGAATTATCAAAGTTGCACACGTAATGTTTGAGAGGAACTAAGAGTATTATGAAGTAAATGCACACTGGTCCTTATAAAAGGTCTATGAAAGTCATAAATTAAAGAAAAGTTGTTTTACATTTCAATACTGAAAATGTACTTGTCCTCCAAGAAAAGGGACATTATCAAGATTTCATTCTCCAGAATTCCTTCGAATAATTTATAACAGTTAAAGAATAATTTTATAATAGGAATTATGAGCATTTTCTATGTTCAATGAGCAGCCCAAACATTTTTTCTCTGAATAATAAATAAGTACAGAATTAAACATGTCTGTAGACTTACAACATGAACACAATAAATGTGAATGACTCCTAAAATCGGAATGAATCTAAGTGCTTAATATTTTATATGCCGTATGTTGAGACTGTACTTCGCAATAGACCCCACGTAACAGCACACACTATTAAATTTGCGTTTAATTAGGCCTCTGACCTCACGCAACCATTGGGAAGTGAGAAGATTATTCTCGGAACATCGATAACTCATCAGTCACTAAGAAACTACACTATAGACGCCATTTAAGTCTTATATTAAGATTATTATTAATAATTGTCAATACATACAACATATATTTATAAATCCTATGTAATAGTATACTCATAACAGAGTAAAGTCACGCAGGCCAAACTTAACTAAAATTATTTTATATACATTATGGCTATTAAAAAGAATTGTCCAAATCAGATAAAATCATGTATGAGGGGTTACAAAAATATAGATATACATAACAGTAATAACACGATGATTAGCACTGATGACAAGATGCTTAAAACAGTACGACACGATGAAAGAATTGATTGCATATTTCAATTAAATATGCAGACATGTATTTTTCTTACTTACGTCATAACACAACTCGAAGACCAAGTAAACTGTACAACTCAATCTAGAATTATTAGAATTAAAACAACTCAAGGATTTTCAAACTATGAAGTGGCTGTAGTATTGGCAACCATATATATGGCAAAAACGTACTTAAATCTGAAATATTTCATACTTTGAAAAGATTGAGGAACCAAAAGAAAACCAAAGTACCAATTTTAGGCTGATGTTATTTTGGCTTGTTCGTGACATCTAAAGACAATAAATCCAGCATAATGTCTCCTGTAGCTGCTTCTAATTTATTTTACATGACAGAAATATAACAATATTTAAGATACCTTTATGATGATCCTGACACCCTATTTGCTACTACAAATTTAACAAATTAAGAAACAAACTGAACCAGATAAAGAGGCCTCATTTTAATTGAATAGTTGGCTGAACGATTACACAGAACTTCCACATTACACACGCAAACGTACAAACTATATAACACTATTACACAGAACTTCCATATTACACACGCAAAAGCACAAACTATATAACAATAGTTAACGTCTTACCAAAGTTACTTGATGGATACAATAGCAAGCATGACCGATCAATAAACATGACTGCATAGCGATAAGAACTGAATGTACTTAATGTTATTAGGATATGTCCATGTGGAACAACATAAAAAAGGATAGGTGAAGTATTTACCATCCAGCTCCAAGAATCCAGGAAAACTGTCAGCAATTACTAGTAAAGCTTTCCATCATAAAAAAGGGTATTGTTTCTTGACAGATTATAAAGGTTTTTCTCATGGTATATTATAGTGGCTTATCATATACAAGGTATATACTACTTATTCGTGATGGTAATGCTGTGAAAGAATATGTTGGATGGTCCACAAGAATATCAGTGAAGATTACCTATCCATACCTTCCTTAGCTTTGTTTGGTTGGTAAAGGGTAAGTATTATATGTTCATTTTCGTCTCCGTTAACTTTAAACTGTCAGAATCGTGCAATATTTTACGATACTGAATACCTTCGTATTGCATGCATGTGTACGACACGTGTGCCGAAAGGTCTACTGTTACGAACTACTTTCTATTGTAAACAAACATTAAACGCAGAGGGCAGTAATTTTGACTTAGTGTATTTGTCTGCGGATGAAGTAAGCCAACTGTTTGAGCAATTTTCAAATGCACTAATCAACGTTGCAAAATATAGGAAACAAAGAGATTTGTTAACAAAGAGTAATTTGGAAACAAATTTAAATAAATATATATTTTACTTGACAAGATATTAAAAGCTGCATGTATTATCCCAGACCAATGGGGTTAATCAATTGGAACTCTGATGAAACGAGATACAGAAGGGGCAGAAGTTCAGGGGAGAATCAACAAGCATTCAGTAAGGAATACTACGGTGACAACTCTGTCGAATCCGCGACCTCCCGCGGACGCTCTATCAACTAGGCCACCGGAGCGGTCAGATCGTGCACGTGACTGGGCATAAAAATGTCATCTATAACTGGCAATAATAATGAGAATAAATCTACATTATTTTTCTTAATCATCATGCCAATTAATTGGTACTAATTTTCTTTACCTCAAATTATTCACTGAATACATTGCATAAGCTTTCAGGCATAATACAATTTCATGAAAATTGTCGTGCATAACAAATATATATTCTACATCATATAGATAACTTTTCAAGGTCCTATTTCGCGAGCTAATTTAAATTCACTGAAAATAATAACAATAGATATATAAAAAAGACATTACCATGTACTTTGATTTCTGCAGCTTCTCCTGCAGATTGTAGCATAAAATTCAAACCTCTTCATTTTTCCATCAAGTATATTAAATACGCTGCTCCAATAATGCTTCAGTGTAACATATTTAGTTGAAGCTTTATTGTCAATTTAGTTGTCATTACAAAATGTAAAATATAAAAAGCACTCTACTTCGTATCGTTATCCGTCGTCAACGTGCTCACGCACTAACACCGGTAATCATATACGTATATATCGCATTGCGCGGTTCTGTAATTGCTAGAGAAAGAGCGTATGAACTCGCCATTCCAAGACAAGGCCTATTCCATGTTGTAACCCAACATAGTCAAGAAATTCAAAATGACATTGGTAGGATGGTTAGGTATCAATTTCACGTGTATTTACAGCTTTTCAAATATAGGAATTGTTCCGGATGTACTGAAGCCAACCCTCACTCAAGAGAAGCGAGAAACACCAATAAGTGTTTATAATGTACACCGATGTTTGCGGACAAGAGTGTCTGCATGGGATTGATAATTTCAAAGAATGTGCGTGATAATCCTCCCAAAATCAATCATAAGCAGTACAGCTTTTGGAGATAATATATTGCACAATGACATCGACTGCTCTCTTATTGAATAGTTCTCGGACTACACACCTAACTGACTTTGAACATTTTTTTAAAAAACATCTGAGGGAGGGTGATTGTATTTGGCATGTTCTTTTACGAGGATGAATAGGTAACAACAACGTTTTGATACTGTATGCTGCTCCAAAGCTATAAATAGCAGCCGTCAAATGTAACAGGTTCATAAGTAATCACGTCTCTTCAACTTGAACTCCATCAACACCAAAAGAAGATGATGGCGATCGTTTTGATATGTCTCACGAGGATGAAATGATGACAACGAAGGTTTAGAATACTGAAGGCAATCTGGTGAATGGGAAAGGGACGTGTGGGAAGAAGACGACAAAAAAATCCCCCAAAACATGTATTCGATGCTTTCTTTGTCTAGTCAAACACGATTCCATTGATCACGCGAATGCGACGGTCTTTAGTCTATTGTTGAAGTAGTTGAACTTGCACAAAACGTATATGCAAATGCATGGTAAGGTTTTTAAGCTCTATTAAATGGTGAAACAGTAGGCAACCAATAATGCAATTATGACTATTAACCATCAATAGTTATTTCTTTATTATTAAAATAATTGAAATGTAAGACATGTATGTTTTACAAGATAATGGTGTTTTTAAATCATCACGATGCGCGTTGTCATTATCTGTTCTTGTAACAAGATGTTGTATCTGTAGTGTAACATTATCTAAGCTTATTTAAAACTAACCCCACGAAAATGCAGCTATAGTTTCCACACTAAGCTTCTTTTCGTAAGATCCCTAGTAGACAATATGTCTGGTCACAGTGTTACAACTACTATAAACGCCTCAGGAGTCCCCGACACAGCATACTTGTATTTTAAGTCCCGATTTGAAGTTTGCAATTACTTGTTGACTATATTTAATAAATAAATAAAATTTTAAAACAAATGGAACATTGATGTAAATATATGCGCGCATATTACAAACGCAGGCAAGTAGAAGTAAATTAAATTTTTCAAAAAAAAATGAAAAGCTCGTAATATTTATTTTATTTAAGACAGGATTTAATATTGAATAATGTTTAAAATGCAGTAATGAATAGCAAAATTTGTATTTTAACGTCCTTTACATTCAATAGTTCTTAATACGTTTAACTGAAGAAAGTTAATTTTATAACTTTAAACAAATCTAATTAAGTTTTAGTTTGGTCATGTACAATAGGGCAGCAACTGTACATTATAAATGTACGGTCGAAGTCGGTTTTATATCGATCTTTTACTTGATTTCTTTTTATGAAATATGCTTCATGATAACCTTATATGAGACTTAAATAAACCATTTGCTACCTTATCTCACTAATTCATACATGTTTGTTTAATTTTAATTTAAATTAGATGTATTTTCCGCTTCTGATATAAACATGTTTGAATTAATGAAGAAGCAGCCTGAAAATAAAACTTGCCTTGCTACTAATTTATTGACGTACATGTAAATCTCGAAACAATAAATAATGACAGGAAAACTAATAACAACAATGACGAAGCTGTGCCGCTGCTGACGATATTGTTGTCTCAGCTGGATACAGTCTGGTGACAACGACGAATTCTTTTAACATTAACAATAATATCGTCATCCATGTTCCTAATCAAAGTGTTTGTGGTCTTCCTATTTTTATATATAAAATAATAATTAAACGAATAGTGCATAATATTCGTGATTGTAACAGATTAAAAGCCCGAAATTTCATTGCCTTTTGCCGTAACATTGTGTGCTCTTTTGGGCTCTAAGAGTAAACTTACTACGATTACTATGGCTTGTTACCGGTCATACGCTACAAGCCTTAGCACAAAAGCGTGTTCATTTTTTCATTTAAATGTGTGAAATAACATCGTTACCCGTCAATTGTACACGAACTATTGCTATAGACATCAGAAAAATCTAAATATAGTATTGCTATTATTTCGCAAACTTTTACATAACCGTAAAATCTAACAGAAGATTTGCAACGCTTAAGCGATTACAGATTATCGTAGTAAGAACCGTAAATACCTAACTTTATAGTACTTTAATTAATGATTACAGAATATTACTTTTAAGCCGATTAACAGATTTATCGGATTCGTGCAACAGGCACATGGTCATTTTTAATACATTTCCTAAGAAGCTTAGCGGATTTGTATCGATTTTGGTACCTATATATACCAATCTTTTGACGAAGAAATTCCCTGACGACATAGAAGCGAAATTAGTATTTACAAGTACCAAAATGAATTCTCATCATTTCATCGTACTACTGTTTACTATCGCTGTACTGGACGCAGGTAAGTAACCAAATTAGATCTCCCATGCACAACTGTATTTTCATGATATTTTTATACTCTTTTCGCGATAAAATTTTACATTACAAATTATTCCTTTAAATTTCTTTGATTCATTTTGTGTACGTCAGATACAGTTTCAATTAGCCCGCAGACTCCAATATGTAAGATTTACATGAAACTTAAGAACAACCATTCAGTCGGAATGATGAACACACACACACACACACACACACACACACACACACATATATATATATATATAGAGAGAGAGAGAGACAGAGACAGAGAGACAGAGACATATATATATTACAAAAGAGCTAAACCTTTTTATACGTAGCAATAGTAGCTCTTTCCCTATGTAATATCACTTCGTACCTAGTGTAATCGATTGTGTTCCGACTCTATTGTCTTCAAACAGGTCTCAAAAAAGAGCAAAACCAACAAGTTTCCTAAAATGCACAATATAATTTATTTCCCTAAAATACATAGAAACTAAAAAAAAATAACTTACGGCATGATGAATGAAATCCTAAATTGTCCTAAACGTTCTATCACAAGTCCAAAAGTATCGCGTAATCCGAGTTCCATTTGTATTACGAATGAGGATCACACAATTATATCAATGCACCAACATTACTGACGAATCACAATGATATACTCCAAAATGTATTTAACGTTAATAAATGACCCCCGCAATCCATAATAATGAAACCTAATGTACATTGTATAATACATATAATAATTGCTTGTTTGATTTGTTCATTGACTGTTTGATCGATGGATTGGTTTGTTCGTTATAGTAGTCCTTTTACCATGGCGCTGACGAATATTTGCGGTTTCCTCAATTAACATATTTGCGGGAGTATAATTTTGTCGTTTGAATGTTTATGAGTTTATAATTTAGTGTACGATGGCAACTTATACATTTAACGCTGTTTTCATGGTCCTGCAATGCAAGGCAATGATTAGCCCCAGCCAAATATACGCACTACACCATCGTTGACTCGTGGATCCACTAGAGTTTAATTATTCTTTTATTTTGATATTTATTTATTTATTTATTTATTTATTTATTTATTTTCCATATACACCAGCGTTTGTTTGGCTTAAATATCTGAACATTGACACAGAGAAGTGTCGTTAGATGTTGGTCAGTCAGAGGAATTAATGTTGCAGCTGAATGGAAGGCAGACGTAAATCTTGTTTCACTTGATTTAATGTATACAGGTACCAAAAACACTGTTTTTATTTTCCTGCAATATAAGAAAACCATAGCCAAATATAATTTCATATATATATATATATATATATATATATATATATATATATATATATATATATATATATATATATATATATATATATATATATATACATAGATAGATATAGATATAGTTTGGTCTTTATTTATTGATTTTCTAGGTACTCTAGAGTTCGTTTGGCTCAGAGATTTGAACAATGACGCAGAGAAGCGTCATCTAGACCTTGGTCTACCTGAAGAATTAACGTTCCAACTGAGCAGTCGGCAGATATCGGTCTACCTTCACCTAAAAGAAAATCCGCACATGCATGCTAACACCGACATGTACATTGTCCGGTTAATGCCTGGTGGTACGAAGGAAGCAGTGAAAGAGACATTCACAGAGAGAATTGTAAATTAATAGCATCTGTCAATAATCAAAGCTGAATAGCAACACGCCCATGCACAATCCCGGATCTTGATCCCAATTACCATTTAGTTAATGCTTCATGCTAGCCAGTATTATTTCATTTTGGTGAATTATACACTTTATTGTTATCTGATTATGGTGAATTAAGAAAATTTATTAGCGAATTATTTTACACATTTTTTCAGTTGTATATATTTTCAAAAGAAAACATATCGTCATGTTTGAAAAATTAGAAATACATATTTTCTGCAACAACATTTTTTTACTGACAGGAAGATAAACGAGCATTTTCTGACTAAAAGTAATGAAGTTTTAAACTGCATTACTGTGCAAGCAATGACTTTATTTCTGAAGACATGTTGATCTTTAAATAGGTGCGAGGCCACTAAATCGTACAACTTTATTCCACTCCAGATCATACTCGAGAAATATTCTATCTTCGAGCCAAAATGTCTTGGCAATCAAAAGATTCCTCTTGTCGATTCCAGTTAAAACTTCCCAGTTTGTGATAACATGTTTTACTCGAAATGATGAATGACTTTTTACAACTGAAGGGCCCGGAATTCAGAAGCTTTGGTTAAAATCGGTCAGATGAGTATTTAAGTATAACGCTGCAAATCATTATTATGTTTCCTGTTGTAACTGAAATATGGGCTAATGTCTCCTTTATCGAAAAACATTGTATACTCTATCGCAAGAAATAAGTAGCTTATATAAGAATATTCTATCGTGTTCTTTTTTAGAACGAAAAACACAAATTGATGCCCGATTTTTAAATTTCATGGAATAACGTTTACAAATAATATCAATTGGTTGGTATCATGCGACGTTTGAAAAGACTTTGCAGATTATTAGATGATTTTGGGGAATTTGTAATCCCTTTTGAGCATTATGTATTGATATCACAGGTTATATTTGTCTTACTTTGTCTTATATATGCCTCTTGAGGTGTAAACTTTACATACTGAGTGTGGGAACGTCTTGTCACTTGGTTGTGTCAGGCATCCTGAGTGTGGGAACGTCTTGTCACTTGGTTGTGTCAGGCATTGACTGCTCGCTCTATTTTGCTTTCCACTGATTTAAATTGTCCCCTTTCCCTTCCATGTGGTATTTCAGAGGCGTCGTTTCCTTCTATATCATCTGAAAGAGACAAAATGGTTTTATTCTCCTCTTCATTTATTTCATCAAACAAAATCATAATTATCTCAATTCTATTCAAACTAAGTAGAGTTTGTGAAAATATTTCAGAGAATGTATATTTATTTTACTTGTCATTTTTGACTCCGTCTTTCCCACAATTTTTTGCCAAATACGTGTCTGATGAATGCTAGTTTTCATTCCAAATAATAAAAAATATATTTTAAAAAATATTTCGAACTCAGCCGTTTGCAATACTCAAGATGCCCTTACCAGAGATTTTATAAACAATTTAAAATAGTAAGTTTAAATTCAAAGACTCACAATGAATATAAATAACTTGAAAAATGTTATATTTTCCTAACAGGAAAGCAAATACTACCACGACATTGACAAAAGCGCCTTTTTCACTGTCCGATGTGTCAAGAGAGCGAAAGGCCCCTGCGCCAGGACATTGGTAAGTCTGCTATGCGCAAGCTTTCCAGTGATCAAATAATCATTTTGGAGTAAATTTCCGTTGGTTCGGAGCTGTAAAGGAAGTAGGTGATACTGTGATCTGCAAATTGGATGAAAGTTAGATTTCTTTTAACTATGCTGCCGCTGATGATGATGATGACAATTATTATTATTATTATTATTATTATTATTATTATTATTATTTCAGGAAGGAAGCTTAAGAATTGGAGACAAAAGATTCCAAATAGCCCCATTTACGGATATAAATAATGTGCCTCGATTCTATATGAGCCTAGAGTCCCACAATACACCTCACATAATTCAGGAAGAAGAGGCACCTGGCGAAGATGTCCGTCTAACGAAAGATTATACGATTGAATGTAAGTTTTTCATGAAAAATAGTAATATTTAAGCATTGGTGATACTGGAGTTTCTTCTTCTGGTGAGCCTTTGAGACGATATGGCTGAGACATTGTGATCTCACTGACATTTCTAGTTTACCTTTTTCAACATAGGTCACTGAGTAACAGAAAGAGGAACAGGATGTTTTATTACGCATTTCACACATTGTGGAGGATGTAGTAAAGTTTGAGAAGCAAAAAGTCATTAACGGAGAGTAGAGATTATTGAAGATTACCTTGATATAGGTAACAACTGTAGAATTCCGAAGAAGTATGTGATTTTCTTTCTCACGAGTAACTTTTGTTGCTGGAAGTCAAAGTGAACAAGGTGACTAAAGCTAAAACGTTAAAGCGCAGTATTAGTAGTAAACACAGTATAAGAGTAAAGAAGTTAATAAGATACATGCACCAAAATGTAACTATTGTATATATCATCATAGATAACACCTTCAACAACTTACAAGTTTACTACGACAATAGTTATATAATGACGAGGAGCAGTTCGGGTGTTTCAAACTCGGAAAATGCATATTTATGACTACAACATTATTATTATTATTATTATTATTATAAATATTATTATTATTATTATTATTATTATTATTATTATTATAGCCGGTGATGCTGAGGATAAAGATATACACGAGAGTCTTTTTGTGAATCGACGGAAATCATCAGACAACCGAAATCCAGAGGAAACTGCACGAAAGAAAAGCAAAAGATCCCCTACAGTGTACGGAGTCGAATTACTTGTTGTAGTAGACCCGGCCGCCTGGCAAAAGTATGTGTGTGATTTGGATTTTTAACGTAAATTTAACAATATTCCAAGCATATTGCTACGATTTCTGCAGTGTAGCAGTGTACTGTGATGTCTAGCCCTGGGTCATCGTGCCGTAGACACTTAGCATCGTATCCCACCCAGTCACATTATCCTGACACCAGGCCGACCAGTCCTAGCACTAACCTCGTAATGCTGAGCGCCAAGCGAGGCAGTAGCTAATGACATTTTTATAAGTCTTTTTTATGACTCGGCCGAGGTTAGAACCCGCGACCTCTCGCATCCGAGGCGGACGCTCTAACCACATAGACCACTGAAGCAGTATGGCAAAAATATGTAATCTGTGTTTCCTTTTTTGTCATTTGTTGTCTCATATTGATTGGAGCAGTAAACCAAAAGAGAGTTAACGTTGCATCAAACAAAACAAATGAAAATGATCTTTTGAAGTGCTACACAATAGTGTTTAACCTGTTGAAGTTAAAAAATCAGTTGACTGTTAATCGCAAAGTACTCCCTTTATGATGGTATAAAAAAATCAACATTTAGCAATACAGGATTATGCGCCTTTCATTATGACTAGCTTGATCATCGGTAACATTAGCGCGAAAGTAAATGCAGAAAATGTAACCCACAGACAATATGATGTTATTGAAGTCTGCGTCCTACTGTCTCGTGGCTCTAAAATGAGGTCATTGCACACTTGAACTGTTGGATAGTGACTATTGTATAAATGTGCAGAGACAAAACCAACTATTGTATGGTGCATCGTATCTCGATATCAAATAAATTCATATTTCCCATGACCTAAGCATTTGAATTCCAATGTCATGTGTATTTTATCGATGGAAGTCTGCTTTATTGCCAAGACAATGAGAGCAACGTATTTTACCCAGAGTCATATAGCAGCAGCCGATCTGAATTGGTATGTTGCAAACTTCGAAACCGCAATTTAATTATCCCCAATGTGCCCTCCTCTTGACGTAGCTTCCTTCATGTAATAAGTGGCGATTAATGGACTAATTGAGGCAATCGATTCGATCATGGACGCATGCTGTCATGATGTTTTAGTAAAGAGGGTCCTTACAGTTTTAAAAGATCAAGATTTTTTATAAAACATAGATTTTAAATTTTAATAAATCAATTCTGTTTTGTGATTCTTTTTTAAATACTAACTAGCCACTACTATGCCGTTAAGTCCTATATATAAATATTGATTGTACGTTAATACTCGGTGACAAAAGCAAATGTCACAGGATTAACATTATATTTTTGTTGAAAATTGCTAACTTAAGTTGAAAGAAATCCTTTCCAAATAAATTGAAAAAACATTCAGAAAGCGAAATCATAATACAAAATTCTTTCCTAGACAAAAAAAAAAAATCCTAAAATGTTTAGTATTTGCAGGTTTTATGACCTTGAGAAGAGCAACACCCAGAACGCCATGAACCGAGTGAGAGAATACGTCTCACAAGTTATTAATGGCGTAGGTACTTCTTGCTGCAAATTGTTTTTATTATATTATGGTTGAAACTAAGCATGACTAAACATGATGCGCACTTTTCCATGCATTTATATGTAATGAAAAGACGATAAAAATTTCATATAATTCCGCGTGAATAGTTGTATTCTACACAGCTTTTCGTTCTATCTGCTTTCTTAAGAACTGTTAGTACGTAATTATGGATATCGTGATGTATATGGTAAACAGATACAGACATATATATATATATATATATATATATATATATATATATATATATATATATATATATATATATATATATATATATATATATATATATATATATATTGTTAGGACTCAATGGTATCAAACTACGTCACATTAAGAAACGAAACCAACAAGTTTAGAACAATTAACAAATAAAAAAATTCTTTCTATCTTTCTTTAGACTACAATATGAAAATTTATGAACAACGTTCAGTTTTGTGAATTACATCCTAATTAATCGTAAATGTTTTATATGTCAAAACTATAATATGTAAATGTGTAATTTTGTTTACATCACCCTTATATATATATATATATATATATATATATATATATATATATATATATATATATATATATATATATGCACACACTTTTTGGTATTTTGTGCAGACCTTTAAAAAGTGTGTATTTTGTAGGTTGACCTCCGGTACAAATCTATTATAGACCGCTCCTTCTCCATTTATGTCACTCTCAAGGCAATTCTCGTGGTCAAGGTAATAGACATTTAAATAATAAAATGATGTAATCAAACGTTCTCCTGCTATGTACGACATGGAAATTAAAGGTAAACTTCCATAATTATCGGCAAAAGATATTATATTATTAGATTCTCAATCAGCAAAAATTCTGCAAACAAATAGTTTAGTCGTTTATTTCACCATTTGCTCGGTTTGAAAATCGGAATTAAAATGCGCTGCAAATGTAAGGAAAATTGAATTTACCTCGCCAGACTTTCTTTTTAAAGTCGAACAATACAGTGTTTTAAAGCATTTATGTCTTAAAGGTATGTTGAGGGTCCCAGATTTATTGGTTGGCTTAAATTAAATACTACTCAATCCTCTGATGACATCGCATTACAAACGTTTCCAGTGACACAGAGGGGAGTAAAGTGAAAATTCTAAGCTCTCGTTAGCTCATGACTTTTTCACCGTCACTTAAATAATGTGGAACCTACAGCATTTGACATGAGCTGTCCTAAGCTAAGATTTTTATACGTTCCATGAACTAAAACTTCACTAATTAATAGTATGGATAAGTGACCATGTCAACATATATATAATAACGATAACTCTACATACAAATCATAAAATAGTAGTTGTATTTGTGGCGAATGAAATCACTCAATTTATACAATGTTGGGACGATTTCAACGTTTTTCATACAGACGTTGGAAGAGGGACCTTTTCAAAATGTGAAACCATATACAGAAAAAGGGACATTATACATTAATGATAACGTCTATCTGCCAGAGTTCGCAAAATGGGTGAATACCACTGGAATCCGATCAATGTTCACTTTTGACCACGCTATGGTGCTTTCCGGGTAAGTGCATTGTTTACTTTTGATAAATAATAAATAAATCAACTGTATCTGTATCAATTATTTACCGTACGATTTACCCCTCTGATTTTAATTTGACTAAGTTCAAGACCAATTTCATAAACGAAGATTATACTAATAACCCTCTCAGCAGTGAATTTAACATATAACTCCAGGGAATATTTTTCAAATTATATGCATGTGAATTGTCAGATACCATTTGCTAAATGGGATTTTTCCAGTTTGGACCAATCACACCTAGCATTTTGTCATTCCCAGAAACACACTTTTGCTGAAGCTTTTTCACTTTTCGTATTAGTTTCATGCTGCTCTCGACGTATATAATGGCCTTCACATATACTGACAGCACGGTCCGTCTCAAAGCTAAAAAGTACTAACGGTGGGTGAATGAGGAAATACCAATTATCTTCGTCATGATCACAATTGGATCCAATCAGTATTGATCTGATGTCTGATGACTGATAGATGTATGATATCTTTGAATAAGCCTTTACTTCTTTCTGAATCAGTATCATATAATTAACGCAGTTTACTTTTTTTACAAATAATAAAAATACGTTTCGTATTATTCAGTTACTTTTATTCTCTTATTTACCAGGTACAAGCTGGCCAATTCTACAGGTAATGCATGTGTGTGTGTGTGTGTGTGTGTGTGTGATGGAGAGAGAGACCTTACACAAGACAAACCGGACTTAACATATTTTACTCACAAAATAATATCCGGAAACCAATAACGTGTACATATTTTACTCATAAAATAATATCCGGAAACCAATAACGTGTACAGCGCAAAAGCCAAAAGTATTTGAAACCTGACATATAAGTATCTGAGACCTGAAACATAAGTACTGGAGACATGAAAGCCAGGTATTTTATATCTGAGATACAAGTATTTTAGACTTGAAACAAGTATTTGAGACTTGAGGGCCAAGGATTTGAGTCCTAGGACACAAGTAGGAGACTAGAGATACCAATATTTGAAATATGAAGAACTTTAAAGTCAAATCCTATAATTCACAACAACGGGATGCAGTGAGCCGTGGACATTTTGTATGGTTTTTCGTAATATTTTATGATGCGAGCAGCGGGGGGTGGGGGGTGCAACTAACCGGGCAAAGAACCCCCCCCCCCTCCCGGCAAAATCCTATAATTTTGGCCTTGAAAAAGTTGATTTTTGTCATTGCCAAAGACCAATCCGAACCTTTTGGGGTGACCAGACCTCCCTACCGTCCGGTGTTTATTTGTTGCCAAAAGCCAATCCGAGCCTGATTGGCAAGATGAAATCCTTATCTGAAGCACGACAACGCCCAGATGTGGTCTAGGGGTACAAAAAGATATGTCGCTGCGTTTACCGATTTTGTTGTGAGGGTTGCTCAACCGAAGACTTTATCGAGACCAATGAGATATCGTGCGACTGGGTCGTGTAAGCTGATTGTAATGAATCCATGTGGAGTTCTCTGATCAAAGAAGGTTTTAAACTTATTCATGTCCATTTCGCCGGGACACAAAGTTTGATGAATATTTAGCAATGTATGTTTATCAAATCCGTTAAAGATGACCGAAAAGTATAGTTATCTCTGATCACTCTGGGGATCTGAACAAGTCGATGCGTGACGTAAATGACATCTGTGTTTTTTGTCTGCCTCGTAAAACTATTCTGTTTGTTAATCATGATAACATCGTAAAACACAAGATTATTAATATTACCATCAAGATCATCGGTGGACGGTGCATCACTGATGCCTGTGATGAATTCAATGACACCTGTAACAGAAGACGAGTTATCTTCTGCAGCTTCACTGAATTCTTTTATGACATCATAACATCACTGGTAGTCTACGGATGACGCTGCTAAATAAAGTTTGTCCCATTTGAGTCATCTCATTATCAGGATGAGCAGCAACTGAGTTTTACCAGATCCAGACGGACCAAAAATAATCGCTCGAATACAATTTAGTAACGCCGGATGACGCTTGACGTGTGTTTGTTCGCGTGTCGCTGAAAAGTCAGTTACGTTCATATTGTAGGAATACGTGTTATTTATAATCATGAGTCTATATTGTATCTGATGCAAGGCGGTAATGGATGAAACTGCTCTAAAAGCAACAATGATGAAGAATAACAGGCGAGCACTTACAGGTACGTGTGTAAAATGCGGCATAAAAAATACAAGTTTGTGATTATGCCTCGTAGTGGTGATATTGCTGCGGCCTCAGACGATTACCAGGAACACCATAGACTAAGTACCCCGGGCAAAAATTTCTTCCGGGATGTAATTAATGTCGTCCTGGTACACGATTTGATATCAGACTTGACGTAAAAAATGAACCAAACCGGATGAATTTCCAGTAAAGGCGATTGATCAAGCGTGCCATACCCATGATGCCGCGCATAAAAATAAAGATTTGCAACAACCACATATCGCTGACGTCAAGTTGATTAACACGCCATAAACGATAAAAAAAAAATATGCGAGAATTGCTCGCCAACTGGTTGATAAAATTGGCTTTGAATGGTAAGTTACCCTTGGACGCAGGCAGTTAATTGTCCGACAATTATAATAATGGAATCGATTTATTAAAGCCCAAGAGGATATTGGAAAGGTACAGCAGCGATTAGCAAACTCGCTGGTGCCCCAGGGCCCTCGCGTGATGTTTCTGTATACTTATTGTCCCGACAGAAATATGGTAAATTTTTATCTACCGCCACCTAAAACGATTCAACATGGACGGTTTGATGTCAGCACTCCCAACGAAGTTCAACAGGCACAGATATTGTTATTACCACATGACACTATCACTGGCACATCACGCAAACGACATACACGTACATGCAAATGCGCGTTGACTGTCTTCGACGTTGCAGGTAGATGCAAGGAAGTGTGGTAACAAGCCACCATATCAACAGAAATTACATCAACGGGATTATATTTTGTGTTCCAGTAGTGTTATGAATTTGGCTGAAATTTTGTTACACTTGCGGTCCACACATGAACGTTGTGGTCGACTATCACATCAGGGGGGAATCTTTGCTAAGATAGTTCCCAGACTTGTGCAAAACCTAGACGGTTATTGCTTTTAAAACTATGAGAAACTTTAATCGTTTGGCCAACTCTGCGATGTCTTCCATGCGGACTTCATTATTATTAACACGTTATGTCCATTCTTTTATTTTTTTATTCGTGATTCTGTTAATCCTTCTCTTGGTCGGGCATTCATAACATGCTCAGTGACCCGCTGAGCCACACAATTTAAGATACCAGTGGCCGAGACAGTGGCAGGGGTGCTTGCACCCCGCATCGGTTGAAGAGCATTAATATCTGGCTAGTTTAAACGATAGAGTACGTACACAATAGCAGTCGCGGGATATGATTTTTCTTAATATGGTCTGGCAATGACCTTTCAGCATATCCCAGTGCATAATGTTATTCTGCAACGGCGATATGAAGTCCATGTGCTGGTGATTGCTGAAAAGGGTCGAGTTTATCCCGAATAATCCATCCTGGCTATCCTGTTTGACAATAAATTTAATTCCAAATAAATACGTTTTATCATCACCTGAACGATCGTTAATCATCCCATCGCGTTGGTCATTTATTGTAGCATCAATGAAAATAACAAGGTGATCTATTCGGAACGATGACCAAACATGATCTACACTGTCCCGCCATTCTGATATGTCATAGAAATTATAAATCAAACTGTGGGCGGTTTTTTATGTCTGCTCTATCAAATTCAATCCGGGCCGCGACAGGTTTAATCATAGATCATCTTGAAAACTCTTCTCCTGTAGTATCTAACGATATAATCTGATTTCGCAAATTTTCTAAGCCAATTATTTACCTAGCATGAGCGCGTCTAACGTCTGAAATTATAATACTCTTCTTGCAATTACTTTGCTACAGTCCACCAACCCATTATATAATTAAGCAAAAAAAGAACTGTAAGTGGTTTACGATTCGATTCACAATCCCTACGTGGAAAAAAAATGTTTTAATGAGTATTGTACATCTAGCACGAGTGTCCGGCGAGGACGTTTAGGATCAAAATCATGCGTGAAATGCAGAAGGGGAAGTTGAAAATTATAGCTTTGTATTAAGTGTAGGAGGTTACAAGATAAAGCGCTAAAATGATAGTACGATAAAGGTCGTCATGAGAACTACGAGGTTAGAATAAAAGACGTCAAAGAGTATCTAAAAAACTCACAATTTTCTATGCGACAAGGAAATAATAAATCAGATTTTCTAAACGGACAGATGAAAAAACGGACAGATAAAAATTATTTTCATTAATATTGACTGCTGCCAAATTCAGCACAGAGTTAATAATCTCAAATAAAATTATACACGTAAATTAAGAACACAAATAAAACGTGAATTAAAATCACAAATCAAAATATTTCAGCTTCAGTATATATAGTAATGCACCTATTTATTTACAAACTATAACCCCAACCGATACGCTGCCTACGACAATTTGAATAACAATATGGGTGTATTATCTATAACTAATGCATTTTTTTAGATGTGTATTGATAACTGATCGCACAGTAACGCAATTGACGGAAGAGAAATCAGTAAATTGTCTTATCCATATTAAATTACATTGGTATAAAACTGTTTAAACAACGGCAATTGAACGCATGACATTTACATGTAGCATGTTTAAACTACTTTAACCCCACTGGAGCCCCTGTCTACGACAATTTCAATAACAACATGTGACTATTACTGCATTTGAATGGGAAAATACGAACTCGTTTTTCGAATAGAAATAATGCACGACCTTGGGAGTGCAGTATATCCATCAGAAAAACGAGTTCATATTTTCCAATACCAATTCAATAATATTTTAATTGTATGGTCATTGTTTTATTCTATCTAATCCTTAATTATATTAACAAAATACACTACAAGAAACAAAGTAACTGAATGTATGCCATATTCCAAAACTAAATACGCAAGCACAAATTCATCATCACACAACAACATTATTACTGCGCACATAACTCCGCCCAGATAATTTTAAACTTAGTCGTATGCTCGACATGACTTTCAAAAGAAAATGGCGTGTCTAGTTAAAATTGAAATTTGGAGTCATATTGTGAATGAATGCGCATTGCAATAACTTTCCCATTTGATCTGGAATGAATAAAGTTTGGTATTTTTTTTCGATTCTACGAAATTTTATGATTATGGACTTTATTAATATTTGACAATTCCACATAAAAATACATCGGATTGAGGAAGCGAGGGAGAAGTGTGTTGACATCTGCAAATGTGTTACAGTTTCAGTCACTGAATGTTTGAAATCATAATGTGGGGAAAATATGAAGTCTTTCAATTGCAGCAATTATCAAAAAGACGCTATGGAATTTAATGCTTATTTCATTTAGATTGCAGTGAGTAGGATGTAATTGCACTTATAGTCGAAATTACAGTACAATTTCGAAATGTGTAATCAAGGTTGAGAACCTATGACATGGCTCATGTAATTCGGATTTGCAGAACTAAGAAAGTACATTTTGAGGAAATTCAGAATATAAAACTGTAAGTATTTTTTTGTTGCCATTCTTATCACCAGCTAAAGACGACATTATATTCCTTGTCACGTATATATTATTTGTAAGGACCCTTTCCTGCGTCTGTTGTATAGCTAGCCATAATCGAAAACTTTGTATCAAAAACGTTAACGTGAATTGTATTAAAGTAGCTGGTATGTGGCAGTCCACGAAACATCCGATATACTTTATTCAGAAGCAAATTTAAACAACCACAACGTAAAGCGCATATTACACGAGTGTACATGATTTGTTTACAAATCAAAAGTGCTGACGTCTGCGTCCATTGTTTATGCACGTGAATGCAATATGTGTATTTCCACGTGAGTTCAGTATCGGGTAATATTCCACAATTCTGAAAATGTCAAGTTAACGGAGAAAAAAACTCATATAATAATCTCCTATAACTATTTTTTTTATCTACAGATATTTGATTGCACAGTACGGTATTGACGAAAGAGAAAATCAATAATTAGTCTTATGTATATTAAATCACATTGGTACAAAACTTTAAACACAGTGAGGTCACATATGTCCGTTACATATTAGTAAACAGTCGTCACTGAAGCCGATGTAGTCCGATTGAACTGAAAAATCAAAGATGTACTGATAAATTATAGATGTACTAATTAATCACAGTAAGCACACAGATATACTTATAAATCACATTGATATCTTAATTAAATCAAATCACCCTTAAACACGCCCCGTTGTATTACTCACACCGTTGGAATCTATATATTACTTCCAAAATAACTTGCTTACAACTAGTTTGATAGTCTAGAAGTGGGAACTCTGTTCGGATTCGAATCCACGCAACATACAATTTGTCAGCATTTGTATAAAAAGTATCTTAATTGGGGGATGCGCCTGGCCATAAAGTCAAAAGGATATGCAATGATCATTAATAATTCGCTTTCCTCACCATTCCGAACCACCCCTCCAGGGGTATTCGTTTTTCTCCTCTGAGTTCGCCTTGGTAGGAGCGAGCAAATATTATCAATGCTCAATATATATCCTGTTGACCGCTGGTAATTTAAAGTTTGGACATCACTCCTAGCCTCTAGAATTTCATTTTACCGCTAGGGTTTCTCTGAGGGTGTTTCCACACACAGCAGGTGGATGCACAACATAATAGCCAGTATCAAAGCTTCATTGAAGTGTACCCCATGAAGGCCCACCATGGAATTACAGCCTCGTTTAAATGTAGTTCATGAGCGAACACCATGGAATGCCACTGGAAAAATCCTCATTGTATTGAACCCCATTGAGGGACAGTATGGAATTGCAGCCTCACTGAAGTGTACCATGAAGGGACACCATGGAACATCACTATTATCAGATAGCGAATTATCTGATGCTACACCGTCATTTAACCACGTTGACAGTATCGGTGATATATTTATACAGGCAAACTCGTACCCCATGTTATTTCTGTGTGTTCATGCAATTTCTTACCCGCATATGTTGATAGTTTTTTCTCGATAATATTAACACCGACAACTAAAGAGACACCGATTCCTATCACCGACAATATCACACGAGTCGCTGATAATGTACCGATTGATCCTTGTTTAGCGAGCAGTGAGTACGCCTCATATACAACACTGTCGATTACGTTGTTTTTGTTTTGTCGTGTGCTCGTCGATTATTCTTCCCAGGGATACTTTCCACACAAATGCTTGACTATACCAGAAGGATTATGTGGGATTCGTTGTCACTCCCTCTTATATACAAATCTTATATACAAATTAATCAGTTGAGGCGTTGCTACATTCCAGACACCGCCAATACTTCCTTAGGTTAAGTTTATCTTTTGGATCCCTAATGAATATTTCCTCCGTATTTTGCTTTTGCACAATTGTCATAGTTCCAGAAAATCTATCAGTTGACTGACTCCATGGATATTTCGTAAATATCCTAAATGTCGCAGAGCTAAACACGTGAATCCAGCGGTAAGTTTGATGGTGTTATTTTTTTTTTTTTGACCATGTTGCTGATCCAGACCACATCATGTATATTGCATTTATGAACGGATTCGTACGAATTACACTAGCCTCAATCTTTCTCACTCGCGCAGCGACGTCACGGATTCCTCTGGATAGATCTGAGAGCGTTTTGTTGATCGCTGCGATTGACGTTTGAACGTTGACTAGACTGCCGAGTTTTGTGTTCATTTCAGCGAGCTTTAAGTTGACGACCATTGGACTTCCAAAAAACCATTGGTTATTTTGTCAAGCCGTTGAAAGTTTCTGGGAAGACACGTAAACGTGCTTACTTTAACGTCATACTCAAATCTTAACGTGACTAATTTATTATCAATCTTGGTATTTTTTCTTTGCACCGGCGTCTTCAGACGCTGGTTCTCTCAAAATAACAATTATATTTTCGTTCATATAGAGTTCACCTGTCATTGTATCACCAGTTTTAGCAACATGTTCATTGATCTCGTTTCTGATTGTCGTGACTGATCGCTTGAGTCTCTGATTCTTCTGCCATAAGTAAATACCGGAATATTATCTGCTGTCGCACCTAAAACTCAATCAGTCCACTTAATATTTCTTGTATTTAACCCACCATGCTGATCCTAAAAAATATCTAGTTTATCTCGCTCTATCTAGGCGAGGTTCATAAGAACAGTAAGCTCATCTTATGTCAAATATTTTGACAAATCTACTTCACCGAGACCAAGTTTCTTAACTCTAGCGAAAGAACTTTGTAAATATCTACCATTATAAACTCCTAACCTGCCTAAAACGACTGCTAGTGGACTCGTGTACGACTTTATGCGGGAAGCTGATGAGCTTGAGAAAGCGGAAGGTACAGTAGGGGCTTCTGGACCGCATATGGATGGACCCGTTATTATCTGTGTTGGTAAAGTTGAACACCAGACGGATTTTCTAGCTAATCTGCTGATATATATTTGCAACTCTCTCGGTGATGCCAATTCATACCAACCAAAATAAACAACACTGCGGGGATCAACCGCATATTCAATCCAGCGAGTACCTGGAGCAGAGAGACCAGCAAGATTAATGATACCAGTTTCAACATAGTCCGGTTGTTCGAGCAACTGATCACGCATGAAATACCTCTGAAATTTGTTATGTTCAATCGCCGAACATCGAGAAGTGAACCTACATTAGACATGGAGAGGTTCAGCAAACTGTTCATGGCAGTCACAGACCATAACCATACCGCATTCCTGGAGGTCATAGGCCCCGTCACTTTTTTAAACCGTGTCCTGTTGCTTTTTCCAATGCCATGCCAGCAGAGGTTCCAACAGCAATAAGTGCAGATGCTTTTTCTGAAGCTGTAATCAGCGCTGGTATCGCCGCTAAAAGGGGAATACCACCAGTCTTTGCCGTATTCGCACACCGGCTTTTTGTTTCTTGTTGTCATTGTAATGTTTGAGCTGAAGTTCAGTCAGAGACGGTACATTCGGGCCTTGCATCAGGGTTGATGCAGATATATCGTTGTTCCACAATGTTTTGATACCGATTGTAGCTTTTTAATATGGCGTAGTGTCAGTGTGACATTGAAATGTTGCTATAACATCACAATAGTATGCATGATTTAATTACAATGCCGACTGTGACACCACATATTCTCTAGGGATGCATCTACGACCCTCATTCGTCCACCAACCCCATAGAGCTGGATTGTTTTGTTTGATAATATCACATCGATTGCTCTATAACCACCAGGACCAACCGTTATGTCAGTAACAAATGATCGCACAAGTATGTCAACGACAGATTGTCTCAACAAATCTAGATGTTCCAGTGAGAAATAATAGATCGGATACAATGACAAAATATGGCACTGAGATATTTGCAGAATATTATCAATGTTTTGATCACACCCCATAAATCTCATCAAACTATGATACGCCCGTGCTACGTTGTTTTGTTCGAAATTCACTATAATGTTTTCGGATGGTTCCTGGTGTCCATTTAGTCTAAGTAAAATCGTATGGTGTATCCGTCAAACACCATGGTTTTCATTTCTTGATTTTTAAATCTTACGTTAGCTTGAAATGCATCGAACATATATCGTGAGTCAACGGTTATTGGCAACCATGACAGCGTTGACTTACCACCGCTATTTCTGAACGATACCAAGTGTTGTTCTTCAGCGATTGGTGGTGTCATCTTTAGCATACATAATGTAAGTTCTTATAGTTCCACTTTATCAGCAGCTCCCGCATTAAGTCGCCAGACCGCACCGTTGTCGTTAGTCTTTTAATCTAACTCAACCGTATGTTTGGCCCCAAAACAGCTTTTCTAACATGCCTGCACAATCCGAGGATATGTGACAACTGCATCATACAGCTGAATCTACTAAAGCCGTTAACTTGTGATCGTCTTGCAGCAAATCCAAAGCTAAAGTCTATATTCCCGGCGAGGACTACCTAGCTTTACGTCGGCGTCATTGTTGGGGTTGGTATGTGTTTTGGTCGTCTTATGTCATACTGTGAATGGTCCCGGTGGTCAGTAATATCCTTTGAGAACATCATTGATGATCCAGCAAACCATGAATAATCATCGGAATATCTTGCAAGACCGAATATCATCGTAGCAACATCGACGTCATTTTGACATTCTTTCATTTTTCTATCGTCGCCGTTATATGAGGCACTTTTAAATAACGTCACACTACCATCATTAACAAATCCACATTTGTCATTTGCTGCAAATGCAGTATTGTCATTTTTCTCAAGTTTACCCTGAACTTCAATAAATATCTCGGCGGGTATGAAATATCTTGATGTATCTCGCACTTGTAGTTCGATTCGTCCATGTTGGTTTGGTTCTCGTGCTTCATAGAAATAATATTGTCAATCACGCACCAACTCGTCTTTAAGTACTGGAGCGTCCATGTCAACTGCGTCATCGGACACATGCTTGAACATTTCATTGTATTATTTGCTATTTGAAACGAAATCGAGCCATATTAACATCCACTATTATGTTATATATATTTAATTTACATTACCTAATGGAAAACAACTCTTTAAACCCATACAAATAGAGAATACTTTATATGTCTTATTTGTTTACACATAATAAAGTCAATTCAGGTCAAGCAGAAATGAATTCAATTTTGGACAAGGTCAAGTTCCATTAGGTAATTGTTTTTATTAAAAATAGAAAATGCTACTTGTGACACGAGTTCAAATAGAGAACTATATTGTCTTGTAAGTGAGATGATCTTTTTTCAGTTGTGCTTTCAGACCTAGCACTTTTAAACTGTATTATATGTTGGTTCCAGTATTTCATTTTGGGCTGGAATTTTATTTCTTCAAACTATTGGATTCAAATGATTATTTTCTCTGGAAATATAAAATGTGCTCTGATAAAATTCTTGGATAGAGAGATTCACTGGAAGTTATAGTGAATTAAAACGTAGAATTATATATATATATATATATATATATATATATATATATATATATATATATATATATATATATATATATATATATATATATATATATATGATTCAATGAAAAATGGTGACACATCAACACTTTATAAACCTTCAGACTTCTACTGAATTTTGTTCAGGACTTTGAATTACTAGGACTTGCATCTGTAATTCTTGGATAATACAAGGATTTAAATCACAATACCGTAACAAATATTCTCATTTTAACTTTATATTTAGAGAAAAAAATTATTTGTTGAATTTTACAAAGCTTGTTGCCTTTCACACTTTTTGGGTACTTATTTTAAGATCACAGACTCCTAACAACTAGGTTTCCAGTTATGTTTTTTCCATCTAGGCAACTTCTTTTGTCAGTGGCAGCTGGGTGACGGTACGCCAGGTAATTATTTCAACCGCTCATTTGCGGCTTCATTTATTCTTTTACTGACACTTGCTGGCATCACTTCGGTGCTGGACAGTTTTACTGGCTGTTGTTTCGTTGAACTAATCGTGTGAGTGAGTCTGTCCTTGACAGCTGAAAACGCTTTTCCAGCGGAATCACCAACAGGGCCAATAGGTTTTTCACGAACAATGTCGACTGCTTTCATTCCTAATTGTTTGACAACGGGGATCACGTGGGGGGGGGGGGGGCTATCCTTCTAAACAAACCTTGAACAACATCACCAATCCCATTTCTGTAGACACCTTTATATACTGGTAATCGAAAATTTATCACCCTGATCATCACAATTCCAAGTTAAGTATTGCTTATAATCATGCTATTTTGTTATCGCCGATCTAATTGACCAATCAGTGTAGTAATCGTCTGTAATTCCATCAATTAGTGCCCGATAAACGCTGGTGTCGATGAAACCGCCGGTAAATAATTTCAGTCAGATCGCAGCTGATTCACTGATGATTTCGGGGGAAATATTGCCGGCTGATCTTCCACCAATCAAAATTTCTAGTCGAGAAACATCAGCAAGGACGTTATTGTAAGTTTATTGAATCCGGCATTGAAGTTTTGTTTCTTACGACAACAATCGCGAGAGACAAGGCCACTATCGGTTGCTTCTTCAAGTAATTCGTTGTATGGATCTGGTTGTGGTTCCAGAGCATACTAGTGTTTCCTTGATCAAGCTTTTTATCTCTCTTTTTTCAGATCTAGTTTTTATGCCTGACTTTCTCCTTTCATCTACTGATTATCCAAGTTGACGCTTCATTTCTTTATGTTTTTCTTCACTTCCCTGTTCTTCTCTTGCAGAATATTGCTTCTACTGATTGGTTAAAGACTTTAAGATTATTTCATCATCACTAGATTTGGCGTGCCTGGTATACATGGCAAAGCGATATACATCTTTAACCCAATCGACATATTTTAGGCTGTCAAGATGCATGGGTTTTACATATTTATCTCTATAATCCCATCCAAACACGGGAATTTATTTATTTTATTGTTTATCGTGTGCAGTGCATGCTCAGCAATTTAGCAGCACAATCATCAGCGAGGTGCAGAGCCTGCAGTTCACCGGGGAACTTTGTCAGTGGTCAGTTCACATTGTGTAACATGGTCTGCAGTGCTCCACAGCTACATGAAGTGTCAGCGGCCTGGCCCATCGTACAAGGTTGACTTCACATAGCCCTTGTCCTGTCCGGAAACGGTCCATCGTGGTCAGCAAATGTTGTGAAAGGTTGAAGTCAGAAGGGCAAACAGATGGCTAAGCTACGAGGGAGTGGTTTACAACATCAGTTGAAAACCACTCATCACTCCATGCCGAAATAACATCCTCCGACAAAGGACCTAACCGAATTGGATGTTTCTCAGCAGCCAAACGCGGCAGTATCAAGTATTATATCTTTATCCATGATAGTGGCAATACCTTCCTCAGTAAATTTATCTATTATGTTAGTTTTAACTTTTGGTGGTAGCTGAGGCAGAACTTCTTGTTGAGGTTGTTGGGTTGGTTGAGTGGGTTGAAGAAGACCATCAATATCCGCCAATAATGTCTCAAGAGTTATTCGTGTTGCCTCAGTTGCTGTAAAAAAAATGAAATCGGTTGGTTCGACAATTTAAATAACTGTTCTTTACCTTCTCTACCTTCTACAAATTCCACTTGATCTTCCTGACGTTGTTGTAGTTTCTGTTTGACAATTACGGGCGGGAAGATATTTCTTCATTGCCTCTAGTTGTCGAGCTAGTTTAGCTGTACGAGATTCCATAGTTAGCTACATTTTTGGCACCATGAGACTGCATCTGGGCGTTGTCGTGCTTCAATGAAGGATGTAATTTTGCAGCCAGGCTGGAATTGGCTTTAGGCAACAAAGAAATCAACACCGAAAGGAAGAGGTGTAGGGGGATCTGGTCACCATACACGGCTCGGATTGATCTTGGACAATGAAAAACAATCAACATTTTCCAAGGCAAAACTTGGGTGGTGGCGCGTGGTGGGTGGTTTGTCGCGCCCCAAAAAGGTCGGCTGAACCCACCCCCGCTGCTTTGCGTAAAAGGTGTATTTGCTTGAATAGTATTCATTAGGGAATGGAGAAGAAAAAAAAAACTAAAAAAGCGCTGCTATTCTATTTAATTAGTTACTTAGATCCTTGAACAATTGGAATATTTACAGTCATTGGCAATTCCACTACTTCTTAAACCTTGCACACGAGCATAATCAAATGGCATTAATGGTGATTGCTCCGTAAATTTCTACCTCTTTCTGAAAATTCAGGGAAGCTGGAAAATTCACGTGATCTGACTGAGCTTGTTCAGATTCAAGCAAAAATATGATTTATTATAATCTCAAGGAATGCGTTCCTCTTTTCAAGGGTTGCCGATCAAGGTACAAAATAAATATATACATTTTACTCGGCAAATTTTTGTTTTCTTTTATAGGCCTAAGCTATCGGGGTGCTGTATGCACTCAAAATAGTGTTTCACTTGTCACAGAAGCAGACTACTTCAACACAATGACTGCAGCTAGTCATGAATTAGGACATAGGTAAAGTACATACATACATTATACTCTGATCGCCCTTCATATTCTATGCAAGTTTATATCAACCTACCAATGGATGGGCCATATCGCCATCTGTTCTTGTTTATGCAAATTGGCGTAACCGTAAATTATAACCCAGATATGTCATTGTTATGGTAAAAATGATAGGTGGGTGAGTGATTAATGAGCAAAATGAAGGGGGAAAACATGTTTTACAAGTAGATGTGCTGGCTGTTAATATATGATGGTTATATTTGGGCGTGATTAATTTTTTATCGAGTCTTCTTAGTTTAGGCCTTGGTTTCAGTGTTCTAAGGTGGCGTATCAGGTAAAATTACCTTTTTGTTTTCCTGATCTCGAACTCCAGTTTTGGATGTGATCATTTGCAATTAGTGTTATTGCACTTAAAATTTTTGCCAGGGGAAGATAGGTGTTCTGTAACTGGACCTCTGCACAGTTTCTTTTTCAGATTGATAATTTTATGTAGCTTTCCAGTTTATCCCGCATACTGAGGGCCACAGATCGTATATGTTATGAGAAAAGTTACATTATCTGTTTTGCACGATCTGTTTCCACCGTGTACGTTCAATGCTGTGCTAGAAAATGTGCTAATCTCTATCATATGTTGACAAGCTTCGCACCTTTTATCACAACAGGGACAATATTTGCTAGGATATCTTATCGTGAGATTGGTATTACCTTTGCTCAGACTAGGACGTCTTTGACTTTTTCTTTTGGCCCGCGGTAGGCTACTACTGGTCCGTTCTAAATGATTGACTTAATGTGTCACAAGATTCCACGATGTGCCAATGTTTCTGGATGATTTTACCTACACTTTGGTTGTCTGGACGCTAGGTGGCGATAAATAACATCTGATCAACCTTTGTATTGTCTCTGCATTTTAGAAGGCCGTTGCGATTTGTTTGTTTATCCCTTTGTGTTTCCTCCGCTATCATTTATATGTCGTAGCCTCGGATCATCAAATGTTCAGATAGCTCTTCAGATCTTTTCAGGAATGTTTCTTCGTCGGAGCGAATTTTGAGTATCATGCATGCTTGACTATATTCGGATGTTCCGAATGCAACGTTTTGAATGACAACTAGATGAGAGAAAATACTGGTGTTTATCAGATGGTTCTGAGTAGATGTCTGTATGGATTTGTTTTCTACTAGTTTGATTTTTGTGTCTAGAACAACGTGGTTTGAGATGGAGACTTCCAGATTTTCTCTTCGGTGTTGCCACTTCATTTCTATATCATCGATGAAGTGTACCCACTGGTATGGTGTATCTTCCACCAATGCTTAATGTTGACCCGCCAGTCTTCCCATAAAAACTATCAGAATGCCAATTTTTGAAACCCATTCGGTTCCATTATTTCGAGGTAGTTTTCTTTGTTGTATTACAAGCTCCAGAACTTTAACTAGGAAATGCGTGGGGGGGGGGGGTATCTACAGTTCTTGTTTTCCATGCTTTCCTACCCCTGTCGCCGTTCACTGTGGGGTATCCTAGTATACAGAAATGTGACGTCAAAGAAATCATCCTATGTGTACATCAATAAAGGTTCTCCGCATGCTTTGCCTTTCATGGGGTACGCTGTCTCACGAAATTATTCAACTAGTCTGCCCGAGTTTCCTCGTTTATGGATCACAGGTAGAAAATAAAATCTTCCTGCTCTCGGGTTTTCTGAGCTTAAGTAATCTCTCTCTTTCTCTCTCTCTCTCTCTCTCTCTCTCTCTCTCTCTCTCTCTCTATATATATATATATATATATATATATATATATATATATATATATATATATATGTGTGTGTGTGTGTGTGTGTGTGTGTGTGTGTGTGTCTGTGTCTGTGTTTGTGTGTGTGAAGCAATTTTCACGTATATGTTGAAGTCAATTTAAAAATTCCTTTCGAACGTATAAGATTCAGAAGACCGACCCCATATCCAATCCGAAATGGTTTTCCCTTCGAAGTACGCTAGACTTTTTAATGTGGTTAAATTGAAACGATGGTTAAATTGAAACGATATGAGTTGTGAATCATTCTTAATTGGTATAATCACATGTGGACCTTTAATCCTTGATGGAATGTATGTCGCTGTGTGTGTGTGTGTGTGTGTGTGTGTGTGTGTGTGTGTGTGTGTCCTTATTTATGTATATATCTATTTTTTTAGTCTTGGCGCTCGTCACGATGAAGTAGAAGGTTGCCCCACTGGTAACATTATGTTGAAGACTATTCCAGCCGTTGTGGATGAATCCACGCACATGCTATGGGAATTTAGCAATTGTTCAAAGGATGCTTTTGAGAGGACTCTTCCTAAAAAGTAAGTATTATTGCCTAATATATTTCTAGATTAAAATTGCTGACAGTTTTAAAATAAGTGAAAGTCAGGCTCCTGATAATGGGTGAGGATGGAATTTTGTTAGATACTTTCTTTAATTGAAGACCGCCTCATCTGAGGCGATGTAACTCTCTATTATCCTTAATCGATCTACACTAACTGTATTTAACCAGACTTATAAAAACAAAGGTAATAACAGCTTCCTCAGCATTAAGAGGTTAGTGTCAGGACTGGTCGGCCTGATGTCAGGATAATGTGACTGGGTGGCACATGATGATACATGACTGCAGCACAATGTCCCAGTGCTAGACATCATTATAAACTGTTAGACTGCAGATATCATAGCGATATGACTGAACAATTGTTAAAGCCACGTTAAAAATCAAAATCGCACACACACACACGCACACAGACTGACAATGATCTTTTCAAGAATTGTAAAGAGTCGAAAAATAGTATTTTAGCATAGGGAAAAGTATGCCCAACAAAAAAAGTCGCTTAACGAGATTTTAAATGACACGATGGATTAAACATGGCGGTCAGTATAGCTGGTAGATGAACAACCCGGGACAACCATAGAAAGAACCACGAGAAAAGCCGAGCACTTTAGACTAATCGGCCACAAGGAGCCCCTTTCTTTTGAATACAAGAATAAAACTTAAAATGTTTAGATTTTTCTGAAGTATGCAATAATACTGAAATGATTACAGTGTGTGTATATGTGTCTGTGTGTGTGATAAGGATTTTTAACGTCGCTATGATGTCTGGAATGTGGCAGTTTATAGTGATGTCTAGCATTGGGGCATCATGTCGCAGACATGTAGCATGATGTCCCACCCAGGCACATTCTCTTGATAACTGGCCAGTCAGTCCTAACACTAACGTCTTAATGCTGAGCACCTAGCGAGGCAGTTGTTAGTACCATTTTTGTAAGCCTTTGGTATGACTCGGCCAGGGATCGAACCCACGACCTCCCGCTTCCGAGGCGGACGCTCTAACCACTAGGCCACCGGAGCGGTACAGAAATGAGCATAAGATGAAAATGAAAACTTATTGCTATATACTGTTTTTGCTTTCTAATAAGCAATGAAACATATGCAAATGCAATACAAAAAGAGTGTTTCAGAAGAAATGATCTTGAATGATTTTTTTTTAGCCAGATGGCGGGACAAATTCATTTGAATATACCTTATGCTGATACCGACGGTACATTTCACATTTGGTTGTTTTCTGACCTAATTGGGGGGGGGGGCGAATGACCTAGTGGTCTAAAGTGCTCACCGCTGCAGATCACTGCCATCTTACCTCTGTCTGCGTGGATTCGAGTCACAGGCTCGGCTAACGTGGGTACATGAAAAAGCTTGCAAGTAGCTTCTCGTGGGTGGGTAGTTCTTTCCGGGGTTTTCCAGGTTTTTTCCTCCACCAGTTATACTGGCCGCCATGTATAGCCAGCCTATCTTGTGCTGGAAAATGGCGTTAAACCCAACTACAACAACTAAAACAACAACGACCTATTCTTAGTGGTTCCCCCTTTGATATTCCTTGCCGTAAATTTAGTTAGCATTTCACAGAATGAGCGTAGCACAATAAGATATTACAAAGTGACATCAGACGTTGTCTTCATTTTCATTCTCCGTCCACGTTTATCTAAATCTAATTAATAGAGAGTGAGAGAATAAAAATAAAAAGGTAGACATGAAGAAAATAAATGTCATTCGTGTTTATTGTGCCAACCTGCTATAAGTTTTAGTCACAACTTAAAATTGCGAAAATGCAAAATATTAACACTAAATCTATTTTAAAAAATTATCGCTAAAAGGCATATCCTTCATCGTTCCTTGACATCTTGTGATAATTTTACAAGATATAAAACTCATAAAACGGAACCTGGCTAACAATATATTAAATGCATGTTTCCTTCAGCTGAGAGTGGCCGTGATAGCTCAGTTGGTAGAACGTCTTATTCGTAATCCATGGACCGTGGAGTCAATACCCACCGAGACAGCCCGTGTTTCCTGCCACGGTGCTTCATTTGGAAAAGACACGTAGCGTCAATTTCCTCCGCATAACATCACCAATAATGAATTGAAGCGTTTTCAAAGACTCACCAACAAAATCTAAGTAAAAAAATAATAAATAAGATAATTCAGCATACAGCATAGTGGTTGTTTCTTTTAGCAACTGAAAATTAAAATGAAGTTTACTTTACACATCAGAATTTGTCCAAAATCTTCATTGTATACCGTATACATTTCTCCTTCCTCCAGCCACGTCATGAAAATTGTTCGAAATGTGCGACACAAATGATGCACACTAGTCTTGTTCAAATAAAATGGACGCTGGTGATGGGTTTGGAACATATAAGAGAGCGATAACTCGTTGGGAAAGATTGGCAGCATTCGTATTACCTTTTTATATTGATCTATATTAAAACATGCAGATAGTGGAGAAGGAGAAACTAGAGATGGAAAAGATACTCTTAAGGGAAACATGTGAAGATGCAGAGAAGAGGTTTCTACAACAACAAAATAATTTGCAAGACAACCGTGGTCATCCAACAAAAACGATACGTTCTCGTGTAATACGTGGGTAAATTGTGGGGTTGGAGACTCAAGATGACTGGGACTACTATTCTTAGAAAAAGTCTTACTAATCCGTAGTCTGCGGATGTTCATTAGCAGATGAAAAATCATTAAGTGTATTGTGCAATGCTCTATTATTTGCTTTCTACAGGCGAGAATGCACAAGCTTCATGTAAAATGTCGTGACGACACACAATGAGTAGCATACATACAGCTAAAAGCGATATATTGCTGTTGTTATCGTTTTTGTTGTTGTTTTGGTTTTAACGCCATTTTTAGCACACGATAGGCTTTGCTAGACCATTCGGCCATCCGGGTCCCATACAAGCCATATGATTACGCTGTCATCACTTTTTAATAGTGATCTTAGATTCCGAGAAATCTGTTAAGGTGTTACAGTACTGTAACCTTGACCGAACTGTACAGTCTGAATAGACGGGATCGGTACCCTTAGTGTACTACTTAACTTACGTTGCTTTGGCACTAAAAATTGTTCATGTTTAGTCGTGCTCAAAAACACAAAACAAACAAAACAAAATATCCTCTCTCTCTCTCTCTCTCTCTGGTTAGCGCGCTGGACTCAGGACTAACAGGACGCGGGTTCGAATTATACCATCCGAGCAGCTCGGTTCAGCTACTACAGAGTGCCCGGGGCAAGGCATGTTACCCGAATTGCCTTGGCACTGACTAACGTGCTTGTGTTGTTGTGACGTAAAGAACTAAACTAAAATTCTCTCCTTCTCTCTCGCTCTCATATGATATATATATATATATATATATATATATATATATATATATATATATATATATATATATATATATATATATATATATATATATATATATATATATATATATAATTCTTTTTTCAGATCCTGTGTTCAAGAAGAAGCTACCTTTTATGATAAGCAGGAGTACGATAATTACAACCAAATTTACCCAGGTCAAATATATGGTCCAGACGAACAATGCAAAATTCTTTTCGGAGAACAGGCGTATAAGTGCAGTGCAAGTACAATTCTCTTAAATTAAAATTCTTGATAATAATAATAATAATAATAATAATAATAATATTATTATTATTATTATTATTATTATTATTATTATTATTATTATTCCATTTTCTACTAAAAGGCTGTGTGGAGTTTCAAAAGATACTGGATTTCTTTGGGTTAAAGAGATGACTTTACTGAAGGATCGATATTATTATTAAAGTCAATGATAATTCACATTACCACCGAGAAAAGCACCTCTTCAAAAGAATCCGATTGGTTCAAGCCCGTGTTGCAATATTTACCAATGTTCTTGATGGTGCTGTAAGATAAACATGCACATTACCAAATTGAAATCTACACTGAGAACTGAAAATATCGGCGAACCAAAGTGTAAAGACTATTTTTCTCCTCTGCCTATCGTAAAGTCCCCATCCAACTAAATTTCTTCCTGTCAAACTCCATTTTTGAACAAAATCTAAAGGATCGAATTACACGAACATATTGACAGTGTGTGTAAGAAGATTACGAATATAAACCAATGATAACAAGAGAGAGAGAGAGAGAGAGAGACTGACTGACTGCGAACTGTCAAACGAATCATCAGACCTGTTAATAAACTTGTAGTACGGGGGTAGGATGTGGGGGGTGGTTTGATATATATATATATATATATATATATATATATATATATATATATATATATATATATATATATATATATATATATATATATATATATATATATATATATATATATATATATATATATATATATATATATATCTCGGAATAATATTAATATTGACCATAAATACGGTGGACTTTTATATTTAACTATTTACTGCATTCCAGACGACAAAAGCAGATACAATATGTGTATCCTTGAGGTGTTACAACCCCAAAAATAACGTTTGCTACAGGAAGGTTGCTGCCAATGGTACGCCATGTGGAAGAGAAGAAATGGTATGTGCTTTGCCCTATACGTATTTTCATTATTCCTACATAGAATTTAAGTAGAGCAATTGTATTGGAAATAGAAGTATATTATTCTTAAATTTAACTTAAGCCTAAACACTCACTCGCTGCTTACCACTAATGAATTGGCAAATCTCATTCTTAGGACCTGTGTTGCATTGGTTATGTGAAAGTGCAAAATACAAATATACCAAAAGGCAGTAATGTATCATGTACAAACAAAAGTGCATACCTTATATTAAATGGAATAAGTTGCCGTGCCTGGAAAATATTTAATACAGATCGTGAAATCAAAGTATAAGATTTTGCACGTGATAGCTATAAGATCGTATGTGTCAGTTACCGTTAGTATCATATCTTAGCGATCAGAGACAGGACTGTATGCGTATGGCAATTGCTGACTAATTTTATAGACTTTGCATTAGATAGGCGCGTCCGTCTCGGATGCGAGAGGTCGCGGGATCGAACCGCTGCCGAGTCATATCAAAGACATAAAATGGAAATAGCAGCTGGCTCGCTTGGTGCTAAGCATTAAGAGTAGTGAATAGGGCCACCCTAGGGCAATGGGGACTTAGCATTAAAAACACCCCTGGGCCACTCTAGGGACAATGGAAATTTAACATGGAGAAAAACGCTGGGCCACTCTAGGGACAATGGGAATTTAACATAGAGATTGGGCTTGTCTAGGGACAAGGGGAATTGAATATGGGATTATTATTTTTTTTAAATTTTTTTAAATTTAAATTTAAATTTAAAAAAGGGGTAGGCAATTGAAAGGCTATCTCTTTTCGAGAAATATGGCTGACCCTGAAAAGGGCCTTTGGGTTTCTTCTTCTTCTTCTTCTTCTTCTTCTAACACTTCCACTTCTTCAACCATCTTCTCACTTTTGTCACTATTCCTGTCTTCTTTTTCTCCTTTTCTGGCATCCAGTCAGGATGCCCTAGAGCTTTAAACTTTTCCTGAACTTTTATCCAACTCTGATTCAGTCTCTCAAACTCTGCCTGTTTCTTTTTATTTTCCTCATCCTTTCTTTCTTTACTCCATGTCTCCTTTATCTTCTTTACTTCTTCCACCATTACTTTTCTTATTAATTCTTCAGCTTTCTTCAGCTTTTCCAGACCTCTTTTGACAAAGGGCCAATCTAGCCATTTCACCATTCCCTCCAAAAAGCACCTTACTTCTACAACATTATCCAAGGCCTCTTTTAACATTCCAATTTCGACATATGCAGGATTAATTAACCCTCTCAACTTCTTCACTTCTTCTTCTATTAACTCCTCTATCTTCTCCCTCGCTACTTTTAGTTTGTTAGCAAGGTCCAGACTGTTTCTTATCCTCCATTCTCTTTCAATTCTTTCCACTACATATTCACTGTCTATCATCCAATAGTATGTTTCCTTTAAGTTGTTGAACAGGTCAGATACAGCTACCATTTTCTTTCCGTTATTCCGTAGAATGGTGCGAACGACGAACGTTGTGGGTTCTTATACTGAAAGCGCGGACGTGAAGGAAAACATCCCCCAAAACATAAAATTGATCTTACCTAGATCATGACCCAACAACGCGCGGACGTGAAGGAAAACATCCCCCACTTTCTCATTTCATATAATAGAACCCTAACTATACTCTTCACATACGCTAAGAAACCCATAATCTACTATTCACACAAACATACCTGAGCTCTTACAAACACAAACACACAAACACATACCCTCATATTTTTTTAAAAAGAGTTAGTGTTTATATTCACACTACTCTACCTACACACATTGGCAAATTAATAGTTATTTCTTTTCTAGAGTATTGGGTAGCTTTGAAAAGGGCTGGTTTTTTTTGAACTTCATGGACACCTGGTTAATGGTGGCACCTTCCAGGCCTGGCGCCACATACACATCTTGTCCCCCAGTTACTTTTTACCTTTTTGGGGGAGAGAGCAGAGGCAGGATATGTGGCTTCAGAATCCCAATTTTCGGTTTCTGGGATTCTGAAATTTTTTCTTCTTCTCTCCTTTTCCTCCTCCTATTCTTTGTATCTTCTCTCCTCCTCTTTGTATCTTCTTTCCTCTTCTTCTTTATATCTTCTCTCCTCCTCTTCTTTGTTTCTTCTTTCTTCCTCTTTTATCCTTCCCTCTTCCACAATGGCTTCCGCGGCCAGTTCATTTAATATGCGCCTGGCATATTCCAGATGCACATGAAGTTCCAACAGTTTCTCCAGTCTCGTGTTCATTTTTGGTGTTGATCAATCAACAAGGGTAGCTAGACTGCCGAACGAGTTTCAATTTATACTGAAAGCGCGGACGTGATGGAAAACATCCCCCTAAAAACATAAAATTGATCTTACCTAGATCATGACCCAAAACAACAACGCGCGGACCTAAAAGAAACACTCACTCACTTTTTATGCTACCCATCACTATTTTAAAATTTTTTATAAATCACTTCAATAGACTATTTACATACGCAAAGCAATCCAATCTAACTCCAAATATACACCTCAAACACCAATAAACATGATTTTAATCTACTATCCACACCAACGTACGTGAGCACTTACAAACACAAACACACAAACTCAAAAACACATACCCTCACATTTTTAATAAAGAGTTAGTGTTTATTTTCACACTACTCTACCTACACACACTGGCAAATTGATGGTTATTTCTTTTCTAGAGTATTGGGTAGCCCTGAAAAGGGCTGTTTTTTTTGTTTGCTATGGCATTCTTTTTAGTTTCTAAGAATGCGATGTCCTCTGAGGATAGACTTTCTGGCGATAGGTCTGCTTCTTCGGAAAGAGAAGAAGAACTCTTTGGTGTCGATACGACAATCGACAAAGCCTATGTCAGCTTCAGGTTGCTGCTGCTCTTGTTGTTGCTGTTGCTGCTGTTGCTGCTGTCTCTGAAGTCTGTACTTCTCTGTCCATTCTTCTTTTTCCCTGTTCATTTCTTCTCTGAAGAGCTCTTCTATCAGGTCTTCAGTGATTTTTAACATTCTCACATTCTCTATTTCTTCTGGCTTCGGTATCAGACTGTGTCTGACCCTATGCAAATTCACGTAGGCTTCGTTGAGCTTAGCTAGTTTGGAGCACATCTTCGTAGGAGGATGAGTCGACAATGGATGGTTAGACTGGAAACAACCCCCGGTTCTTAAAGTCAAAGCGCGGACGTGAAGGAAAACACCCCCCACGGTTTTCGAGCCGCAACGTTAAGTGAGTGTCATGAGAAGGATAGTAAGAAATGAAAGAGCATCAATCCAACATTCTTATAGCTAAACAAAAGACAAAGGCATTTTTTTCAAAACACAACATTTTTTATTCAAAAATCACTTAACACTAATCAACAACTCTAACATTTTTAACAATAATCCAACAATATAACATCAAACAATTTTTTCTCAATTTGCAGTCTACTTTAAACAGGGCTGACAACGTTGTGAATGAAATTGTGATTTCCACTGTTGGAAATCATTAGGCCATTGATGGACACTACGTTTCCTAGCTTGAGACAAAAGATAAGCATAATGGTCACAAAACCATCGATCTACTTTCACATCGTTTCTAGTAGAAGAACGAGGATCAAAATGAGTCACTAAATGTTCTAAGGAATAGCCCAGGCTGCGATGATGCAGAAAATACACACAGTACTGTCCACACACCAAGGAATCTGTGCCTTGTTATTTCACATTATTGAATCGGGTGGTCTGAGCATTTCTTCTCATAAAGTCAATGATATCGTCTTCCAAAGGGGGCAATCCGTACGAATCGAAATATTCCACACATCCTTCTTGAGGAAAGTAAACGGCTACCCAGTGGGTTCCTGGGAGATGACTGTCGTCCGTGTTGATCACGTAAGATTGATGGTCTTTAGGTTTGCGATGAGGGAGTTCATCTTTAGCACAGACGACAGGATTCCAAGAAGCCGTATACGAACTGTGGTTCAAAAGGTAATAAAGTTCCCAGGTATCCATTGTTTTGTGTGTTTTTTTTTTCTTCTTCACAGGTAATAATAAGTCGTCAATTCGATCCTGACTTTTTGCTTGAAAATGTCTGACGAATAAACGGTTATTCGTTCTGTTTCCTCACTCTGATTCAGGAGAGCTTCGATACGATGGATCTCTTGAGTGGTTAATGGTGGACAAGAATGTTCACGCAAGTCTTTATACCACTGGTGCAACACGTCTTTGTTCGAGATGAGACTCCAAACTTCGTCCAGATACTCGTCCAATTTTTCTTCTTGACTCAACATCAGGCATTTATCGTGTTGAATTTGACTGGGATGATCGTTTTGACATCCATAGCAATTTTTCTTGATCAATTTCGTCATTTTATCGACCAAGTGTTTGGCAAAACAGGAGACTAAATGGTCTTCTTGTTCTGGCCATCTCGACTTCATTATGACAACTTCTTCTTTGTCTTGAGATTCTCCTCCTTCCATGGTCTCCTCACATTTCATCTCCAAAGTTTCTCCACTAGGTAAAGAGGGATAAAAGTCTTCCATAGCTTCTAGTAATCTAGAATGACTTCTCTCAAACTGTTGATTTCTATGGTATTATCGAATTCTGCATACAGGATGACGTTCACCGTTACATCAGGGTCTCGGTTTGCAAACTGAATTTCCACACGAATCTGGCCGGATTTTATAGGGTGGAAATGTCCCTCGTCGCTGCCTTGGTCAGGAGTGAAATCGAAAGCCCACAAAGCATAGCCTCCTACATAATCGTCGTACGTAATACCGTGACTGGTGTTGGTTCCTAACTGGCCGGTGGCTTCGTACAGGGACAAGTACGATCTCAAGTAATTCTTCTTCTCAAAGTTAGGTTCGAAAGGTCTGGTACACAAGGTCTTGCCATCGCGACTGACTTCGATCTTGGACACGCCAAAGTGTTGAAAGTAGAAAGGATTTTTACCCAAAGCTCCGCTGAAGGCTTCATTCTCGACGATACCAACGATCAAACGTTTGGGTAACTGTCCTTGGAACAAATGATCTTCGATGGATCGCTGTCCCTTGGGAATGGTGAAGGTTTTCACTTCCACGCGTCGTATGGGATACTTAGCGGTCGTTCTGCTCAATGTTTGATTGATGTCGTTACCCACTTTAGGTAACACTTCCACGCGTCGTACGTAGAGTCTGGCTTCCTCGATGACAGTTTTGCAAGCAGTAGTACCTATCAAATGGAAAGTGGCACTGCTACGATTCAGTCTCAGGCGAACATTCACCCCGTTTAGCAAATATTTCTCTTGTAACCACATGTCCAAATGCAAACGATCCATCAGTTCTAAACTCTGTCCATCTTTCATTCTGTTTCTTCGTTCTACAAATCCGTCATTGTTTTCTTTCTTTTCATCAGTTTCGAAATTTTCAAACCTTTCAGCTTCGTCAACTTCCCATAGTACAGAGGCATTGAGATGAGTGTTCTTGGCGTCTATTCCGTACGTCAAGAGATTTTCCAGGTACGCTCGATAAGGGTAAGTATCCATGCTGCTGCTGACCAGTTTGTTGTTCAAGTACAAGTCCACTCCGCTAAACAAGGAATGCATGAAACTGTTGACGGGAGCTATTACCTCATCGCCATCTAGGGTCGAATTGTCCTCATCGACAACTTTGACTTTCAAGTACAAGTAACTGCTATTCAGATCGATGTAATCTTCGGGCTGTCCTTTGATTTCAAACTCGATGGGAGCTGAGGCAGTCAATGAGGAGACGGGGTGAAATTCCACCCACTGGGATTCTTGCATCGTCATCATGGTGGGGGGCATGGCAAACAGATCCAGTTCCGTCTTGGAACAAGCGCAAGACTCTCGGTGCATCATTTTTTCCTCTGTGTTTCAATAATCGAAAACGTCTAAGTCTCGAACGGTTCTTCTTTTCTTGGCCTTTCTAGCTTGAAGTCTGGTGAAAGGGTGTTTTCTTCGTCGTCTCTTTCTGCCTTGTCCTTGCTGAATGCCTGATTCGGTAGCGTGCAGGGCATTTATAGGTGTGTCTCGTCGTCCCAAAATGTCTTTGCCCGTTTGCAGCAAGACATTTTTGCCAGCCCTCATGAAGGCTTCTTTAGGGTTTTGTTTGTCAATGATGACATTTTGGAGAAATTCTTTGCCTTGTGTCAGTGCCGCATCTTTCAAGGCGTGCAATCCGCGTGTCACCATCGGTTTCAACACCGGGGCCACCGAACGAAAGGCCGATTTTAACATATCTCCTAAACCGTGTCCTCGCTGTCGAGCAACCCCTCGGTACACTGGATACATGACTTACTTACGAATCGTGAGAAAACCGTTTTCGAAAATGGAGTTTCACCGTGACTTTTCCTTTGGTGAATGGAATATTTTGTCCCAAATCTCCTTTTATAGCAATGTTGACCGTGTCCAAATACGACTTGCTGACGGGTAAATAGTGAGGATGTACAAATTCGCGGTGGACGTGGTAAGTGTTTCCACCTTCCTCGTCAGCGTTCGTGGCAGAATCCACTTTGAAAGGAATGACACGCAGTAACGGTACGGAGGTGTGTCCCACCACGTTGTACTCCACCACATCGGAGTACACGAACATCAAATTCAGTCCTTGGTTCAGTTCTACCGGGGCACGAAATAACTTGCTAAAAGACTCGTTGTCGTAAACGATGGGTAATTCGTTTTTCTTCATTATGGTCATTCTCATGTCCATGTCTCCGCCCAACATGTCAAACAATTCAGGACAAAATAAAATGGACAGGATTTTACTCCGGTCAAATTTCATCAAGAAGCGACGAGCTGCTTTGTGGTATTCCATGGTGACACTTTTTTTTGGCACTTTCCAAAGCTTTCAGAAACACGACATTAAACCTGGAGGTAATGGTGCTGACCAAATGTTGACCACTAAAATAATAGCCTGGGGAATGAACAAGTGATAGGTGGTGTACTTTTGATTTTGTGTACGGGTTTTCTTGTCATATTTGCCATGGGTATCCAAGTACTGTTGCATTTGCTCGTCATAAACTTCCACATCAAAAACATTTTGATTGGGAAGGACATTGAGGACTTGGGTCGGGTGAATGATTTCTACTAAAGCCACTTCCCAATGGGCTTCGTGATCTAAGGGGATGGCCTGAGGTAATTTGGCCGTGTAACAGCACAATGTGTTCTTGGGAAACACCTCCATGGAACTGTCACTGGGTAAGGTTAAGTAAAATTGGTTTTGGTGACTCATAATTCCAGAGTTCTGTGGCTGTCCGAGGGGTTATTACTGGACGTCAGAGGCGTGTCTCCGTCTAAAATGGGGTTCTGGTTGTGGTTGGACTGGTGACTGACACTGGCACTGGACACAAGGTTCCCGTGGTTCCCGTTCGAGGAGAATTTCAGGGAGGGATTGGGAAGCAGGTAACCGATGCAACTGCTCAATAAAATGGTCCACAATTGTTTGTCTCCTTGTTGCAAACTCAAATTGGCAATGGCTCCCCCGATGACACAATACACCACGAAGATTTGGCAGAAAAAGACGATTTGCGTTTTAGGCACACGTTCTCCACACCACACCCACAAGGGTTGTTTTTGTAAATCTTGCACAGAAGAACTAGGTGAAGGAGGAGTGGTCGACGTAGCTGCGTCTGTGTGAAAAGGCATGATGGTCACTTCTTTTTATAGTCGATGACTTGCGAAGCGTCGATCCAAGAATCAAAACTGGGTGGATATCCTTTCCAACGTACTTTGACTTCTTTGACACGTCGTTTGCCCACTTTACGGGTTCTGCGTTCGAGAATGCTTTCGATGTCGTACACGTCGTCTTCTTTTTTGGTGACACGTTGTAACTCGGGCAAATAAAACGTTCCTTTGAGTACTTCTCTGTTCATGTCTTCCAATTTATAGACGGCAGGATGACGGCCATGCACTCGTCCAGTGACGCGAAACAGTTCGGTCGTCCAGTTAGGTAAGTAACCTTTGTCGAAAGTGCGTTTGGTTTTGCCAATGAGTACCCAATCTCCTACGGCCAACATTCCACTTTTCGGGGACGTACCAAACAGGCGCTCAAACACCAACACTTCGTTCTCGGGAGTCACGTCTTGCGGGGCACGTCCGATGCTTCGATGGTAAGATTGGTTGTACGCTTGCACCAGGTGAGGTAAGATGTCGATGTACTTCAGAGTGTGGTGATGCGTAAAATATTTCCACATGCGTTCTTTCAAAGTACGTTGAAAACGTTCCACGATGCTGGCTTTGGTTTCGGGATTCTCGGTGGTAAAAAAATGAATGTCACGTTTCTTTAATTCTTTTTGGAAAGCTTGGTTCAGAAATTCGGTGCCTTTGTCCGTTTGCCATCGAAGAGGGTGACGGCCACTTTGTTTCAACACTCGTTGCAGGGCTCGCACTAACTCGCTGCTCGATTTGGAAGTCAAGGGCACGACCCAGGCAAATTTGGAAAAGACGTCGATGACACAAAACAAATATTTGTAGCCACGATTGTAGCTGGCCAAATGAGAGACATCGGCTAAATCGGCTTGCCATTGATGATCGATGCCTTCCACTCGGGTGAGACTTCTGGCAAACTTGCGTCGAATGGATTTGTGTAAAGTGTAGGTAGCTTGTTCTTGTAACCATCGTTGCACTTGAGGTAAACGGAGACTTTTCAGTCGCGTTTTGGCAGCACGATACAATTTTTGAACTCCTGCGTAACCTGCAGGATGGGAGGGATCGTAGTAAATGCTGGCTAAGACTTTTTCCATTTTTTGTGTTGGTTGGTGTGTTAATAAGACACCCACTCTTGGAGGATGCTACTCTTTTTCTCTTTCGGGTATTTTCCTGGATTGCAATGCTTTGCGTGTGCGACCGGCAATAGGTGTTGAAGAGGAGGAGGATGTCTGAGCGGGGGATATCGGTTCTTGTTTCACTTCTGTCTTCACTTCTGTCTTCACTTTCTTTTTCTCTTGTGATGAAGAAGGGGTGGCCATCATCTTTTTTAATCCATCCAATTCTGGAGGTAGGTGGTGTTGTTAACTTGCGTACTTTTTCTGGTGGAGTTTGAAACCCTTCCTCTTCTTCTCCTTTTTCTGTCTTGGTCACTGGTTGTGGTGGGACTGGTACTGGTACTGGTGATGGTGCTGGACTTTTCATCAAGGTCTTAAAATCTTTCAAAGTGGGTAGAGCTGTTTCGTCTAAAGCTTTCTGGTGAAAGAGTTGCAGTCGTTGCAAGAGTTGACCGTACTTTTGCGATTTTTCTGTTTCGGACAAATCTTGGCGATCCATCAAGGACTGCAATTCGTGTTGTAACTGGGACATCTCGCTCAAATTGGGATTGGGAGGTAAATGCGGGGTGCGTTGTTCTTGCCACCGATGGTATTCCATCCATCGTTTGTAAGGCACTAAAGCTAGTTTTCGTCCTTCCATGGGGTTGTCAGGGGTCGATTCTGAGATCTTGGGACTTCCGAAGGCCTTTTTATCTTGCTCCCACTAGTCCTCCCAACATGGTTCCCAAGACTCCTTTCAGTATGGGGCCTAACAAGAGAGGCAAAATGCCTCCACGTTGCACTAACATCTTCTTTTTTTGACGAATGGGAATTTTCTTTCGAACCATTTGGCGAAGAACGTGACGATGTTTGCTTAAGCATTGTTTCTGGTGTTTGGACAAAGGGATCGTGCCTTTCAAGACGTTCAAACAACATTCGTACACGGTATCGATGACCTCTTTGGAGGCTGTTTGAATGAGTTTTTTTCGTAGGGGTGGAGAAGCTTTGGACAGGACAGATAACATGTCCCCATGTTTGGCTAAACGTGGTGGCAGTCCTTTCCTTTTCTTTCCTTGGGGTTTTCTGGAGGGTGACATCTTTGAGTCTTCAGGAGCACCAAAAAAACACTGATACCCTACTTGGTCACAGGCCTTTTTTATACTGGAACGCGTCGCCACTGATTGTCTTTACATCGTATCAGTTTGAGGACAGGCATGACACGTCGTGCAGGGGTACGTAACGGACTAAATCGAGCCAGTTCTTGCTTGGACAAATCCAGTAAACTTTGTAACATGCCCGATCTTTCATGGACTTTGATTTTGGGAGAAGGTACTTTGTGAGCAGCAGCCACTGCCACTAAATTGGAGGGTCCTGCCACTGGGGATGTTCTTTTGGGGGTCATCAACGGAGAAGTTCTTGGTGTAATCAACGTCTCCAAGTACTCTTCAGTTCTTGGTGTCATCAACGGAGAAGTGGATAAACGTGAGGCTGCCGGAGACACAGTCACCGACGTGGCAGGTCGTGGTTTGCGAGTGTAAGGTTGCGTCCTGGCCGAAGTGCCTCTCTTGCGACTAGTTTTCTTCTGTGGACTTTTCTTTTTCTGGGGACTTTTTCTCTGTTTCTTTTTCTGGGGGCTTCTTTTCTTTTTCCGGGGTGGTGTCTGGTAAGAGGAGGGTCCCGCCACTGCAGAAGTTCTCCTTGGGGACTTGGTCTTTTTCTTCTTGGGGCTTCGTTGGACTTTTTTCTTGGGGAGAAGTTTGGGGGCATTAGGATCCCATCTTAAGAGAGAGCGAATGATGACCCCTCCTAGAGTACCGCTCCCTCCAGGTTTCAAAATGATTTGTTTTTTGGTTTGAGTGTCGATGCGGGGATCGGCCAGTTGGACCAAAGCGACTTTGTTTCGATCGAAAAAGCGTTTGGTTTGATGAGGAATCTGAATGATTCCTTGGAGTAATTGACGTGCCGTCACCGTGAACCATCGTAAGACTTCTTTGAGACTAGCTTCTAAGACACGAGCTCGTGTTTGTGGATTTTTTTCTCGACTGATACCATACAAGGCACGAATCAATTTGACAGGAAGATGCGACTGAAGGGACGTCATGTTCGCACTGTGAGTGAGACAAACGAAAAAGGGTCTGAGGTTTTTATAGATTTTTTATATGTATTTTATATGCTTTTTCAGAACACGTTTATTGAATGTTTCAAATATGAACACGAAAGACAAAAATACATAAAAGCCAATGGCTTAAGTACAAGGATAAAAGGCACATAATAACCATGAACGTGGAATAAAAACAAGTGTCTGTACAACATGTTTTGGGTAATGTTCTAACCAGTTCTATAGTAGGGGGTAAGGTCACACAAGTGTCCTCCCGAAATAGTCTTTCAGGTCTGTCCACAACAGTCCTGTCCTGGGTGACGGGTTCTTCTGGCACCGTAACTAACACGGGTTGAAAAGTAACTTTTTTCCTTGAACAACTCTCGTGCATACTGGGCCACTTCTTGGGTCCATGCCTCAAAACCCCATTCTTTCCAGGCACGGACATCAGTCCAATGGGGATGTAAGTCACAAGCTACACACACATCGTCATACACGTCTTGGGTAGCTAAAAGTTGACGAATCTTTCTTTCCTGTTGAGGTCGAGAAGTATCCAGATGAAAACGCAAGGCTTTGAGCAAAAGGAGTTTTTCGTGACCATTTAAGGCCATTGAGGTGGTAAGTACTGATCGTAAAGAGTCCACAAGGAATCGGCTGGTAAACGAAATCCCAGAAAACAAGTCACTAAGACACACACCACTTGTCGACCCAAATTGAATGGATAAAGTTCTTGTAATAATCGATGGTAATGATCCACGGTTTGAATATGGTCATTGAGTTCCTTCCACGGAATCTGTTCAATGACATGTGACATAAGCTCTGGCATGGCAGCCTGTTTTTATATTCTCTTTTTTTCGGATGCAATACACGTACTTTCTAGCCAGAGATCTTCGTTCTCCAGTAGGGAATCTAAATCTTGCATACTGTAACCGAAACGTCAGAGTTCGTTTAGAAGTTTCCTCTTCCGCTAAGTAGATTCCACGTAACAAATTTTGGTAATCCTTTAACTTGTCTTCCTCAATGCGTTGCACTAGGTGAATGTCGAAGTAACCATAATTATGAACATGTCGATCATTAGCGACCTCAAAGTTTTGAACAATGTCTGACCATTGAAACAATTTCTGACGAATCAGTTCTCTTATACCATTCAGGTACCAGTGGTTAAAGATCTGGTGACGTAACGGATGCAATTGTTCTGTACGTTTCACTTGTATTTTCACCAGCTCTCGGTAAATCCTTTCTCTCAACTCCACAGGCAAAGCACGAATGTTCTCTTGTAAAGTATTCATGAATAAGTCAGTCCGTACAACTCACAATCTTCTCATAGAGAGCAAAAGTAATCCACATAGTGAGTAATTTCTGACCACTGCCATTCAGGGTAACGTCCAAGAATGTCACTGAACTCTTTTGATGTAAACGGTCTAAAGCGATATAATAGGATGAATGCACCCTTGACCCAAAGAAATCTAACACACTGGTTGACTTTTTTCACTTTCCTCTAATGAATTTCTCGACACAAAAGTTCTACAGTGACCCATTGAGATTTAACTCTGGCAAACCCCTGCCAAACTTCTTTGTAAATCTTCTCTTGCAGTTCTTTAGGTAATGATTCAATATCGTTTTTGAAATGAAGTTTAAATACTGGTCTCGGTGATGTCCAACATTTGACTCCTAACCAATCTGGTTTCTTCTTCGTCAACGACATGGTAAGTTACTTCAATGTCTCGGTCCTACTAAGGGTAAGTAATGACAATTCGGTGACCATCGAGCATGTTCTACGTAGGCCGAATCTTGCGGTTCCCAGTGGTGAAGTGACACACCGCAACTGAAGCACTTGACTTTATCTCCTTCGCCCAAGTAGAAAAATCCGGCTCTGGCTAATTCTTCGGGGGTCGGTCCTCCCAGATACTTAGGCCATTTTCCTTTGAACGATTGAAGACGATTTTCAAAGTCGCAGTATTCCGACAAACGCACAGGAAACGAATATTCGTCTTTCACAGGTTCGTTTCGATGAGGGTTGGGTGACATGAACAGGAGTTTGCTCAGGGCTGGATAACATCCGTAGGGAGGTAAACGTGAAGGTCGACATTCCCCTTTAAACCCAGTAAAATGTCCAAGAGGACGAGCGGCATCCCTTTCGCATCCCTCAGGTTTGACACGCACAGCATCCCTTTCCATGATAGGGGTAGTGACACTAAAGTTCCCATGATGCTTTACGGCATCGCTCAGGTCACAACGTACAGCATCGCACCCATCGCAAGGCTCACAATCGCACTCGTCTGCAAACTCCGTTACGCAATTACAATGGTAACAACATGGACAATCGCAGTTTCCTTCCGGACATTTTCCGTCGCAATGTCTGGGTCTTATCCATCCAGTATTAGTCACACTAGAGGAAGATACAACTTTTTTACAATCCCCAAACTGGAACGATGTCTCTTTCAAAGTATTCATCTTGTTCGCTCGGTCTTGGTAGTCACAATGAACTATCGATCTTGACCATAGCCCCTTTTTATACTAGTCGCAATGCAGTCTCCAGCTTGTACATCTTTCCTTTTTTACGTTTTTTATGTCCTGTTCTGGAAGGTACCGTCTCTAAGGTACCGTCAACATTGTACCGTAGTGTGATGGGTGGAAAGGCCATAGAAAGGTAAGGGCAGTGCGGAGACCATCGAGTATGCTCCAGAATAGCTGAATCTTTATAGATACATAGATCCATTCGTAACTTCAGTCCGCAAGCGAAACACTGTACCTCGTATCCCAATCCTGACTCAGGTCCCAAGTAGACAAATCCTGTTCTAGCTAAAACATGCGAAGAAGGTAATCCTTCCCCATCCGTAGGCCATTTCTGAAACGTGTCCAATCGACGGGCACAATCACAATAGTCAGGTAAGAAGACTGGAAAATGGTAGGGTTTGAACTTCGAGTTCTCATCGGGTTTCTCACTCGATTCTTGCTGTGGCGAAGTCATCTTTCTGGTGGGTGACTATCTTCTTACAACCAATGTTTTATACCAACGTGTCCATACGGTAAGGTGAAATGATTGGGAAGTCGCACTCGCTTCTGGTACACGATTTGATAGACTTTTTCCAAGGGCCGACTGACGATGTGGTGAGTGGGTAAACGTACAATCTTGTTCGGTTGGTAAGTGGTCACTTTAAAGTTTGCATCCTCTCCCGATTGCAAGGCTTCTTTCACTACCCCAACGTTCACCACTCGACTGGTACGATAATTCAGAGTCAGTCCTTTCACTTTGCACGTCGTGTGCACTTCTCCTTGTTTGTCCCGGTATTCGTAGCCGTAATTTTTGGGACCGCCACTGACGAAACTTAGAATCTTGTCGTCGGGATGCTCGTCTGTCCAGGCTCCTAAACGGTCTCCTTCGATGTCAGGGTGATGTTGAATCGGGTGATGGATGTAAATGCAACTGTCCGTGTCAAAGTACAGGACACGTTCCCCTAACAGTTCTAAAGCTTCGTACAATTTTAAGCGAGCATGGGCTGTCACGTAAGCCGCAATGATGACATTTCCAAAAGGGTCGTCTTGTACAAAGTCCAGATCTTCTTCGTAATTGACCAAGATCAAATCCTCGCGAACGACGTCCACGTGTTTCATGTATTTGGTTTTGTCGTGAATCATCTGGAAGTAGCGGGAAGGCTCTGTCAAATATTCCGTCTTGGGTAAACACGGGCGTTGTGTCATTTTACCCCACAAGCAATTTAACATCCCCTTGGCAAACGATCGCCTGCCTTCGTTTTTCTCGATGTGGTCTAAAGTGATGCCTTCTTGTTCCCGGTATTTCTCTTTGAATTTTATTTGGTCTTCGGAAGTGTGACACCAGGAAGGATAGCCGCTGGCTTCTTGCTTCAGTTTCAAAAAGGCATCCACGTAGTCAGCGAAAATGCCTTTCTGACTGGGCTCACCCTTGTGGTATTGTTGTGTCTTGGGAAAGTGACAAATTTCGTACACTTCTAACAGTTGGTATCCCATGTCCAAAGCTTTGAACAATTCTACGCTGACCCAGGTTCCCGTCAAGGCTCGTTCTTCCTGGCTGGTCTTGGTTGCACGTTTCGGCACAAGTACGGCACAAGGGAAACATCAGTTTGCCTTGACAATGGTGAGGTAAGACGGGGTGGTATAGGTTCGTGGGAGGCAAAACTTTGCACTTGATCAAGCCTTCGTATTGTCGAATGTTTTTCAGGTCGATGTGTTCCGTTAACAATTGTGGGTGCCCTACAGGAAAGCGACAATATTTGCACACGTAGGGATACAGCGAACACACGTCCAAGTATTTGATTTCTTCTCCTTTCTCTTCGTCGACTTGGTACAGCAAACAGGTGGCATTGGTCCTTCCTCCGTACAAACTATCCCTCGGGTTCAACGGGTCCATGAATTGGTAACTTTCCACGAGGCGTTTAAACTCGGGATCGGTTTTCATACGGTGATCGTACTCGTGTTCCCACATTTCCACCACTTGGTATCCTTGCTGTTCTAACTTTAGGCGCCGCTGACAAGTGTCCTGGTACAAGTCTTCCATGGTTCGTTGCAAAAACTGATTTTTAGTGCCACGGTCAGGGTAACAGACGGGACATCCGTGAAATAAGCAACCGTTAAACTCGTACACGATCTTTGGGTTTTCTAAGTCCCAGCCATCGACCGAATACGTTCCGATTGTCTTTTCGCCCCCTCCGTTGCGGGCATGCTGAATCCATTTACCTTCCTTGTCGCACAAGTAATGTAACCAACGTAGGGCTTTGACCGAGCATTGACGCTTGACAAAGTGGGTCGTTTGAGGACTGATGACAGCCACGGTGTTTTCAGGCATGAATCGTTGTCGGTACACTAAGGAACACGCTTTGGCAATGGTGCAAGCTTCTTTCAAAGGATCGACCCCTCCGTGTTCCATGAACAGTTCTCGAAATGTTCCACAGCAACGTCGTAAAATGTCCACGTCGGAACGACAATACTTTAACATTTCTTCCTGAAAGTCGAAAGGGTCGGAGGCGTGAGCCTGGTACCAAGCGTAGAAAGCTTCTCGTTGTTCGGTACGCATGTTGTCGGGGTCGTAATAGTGAGCCTCAGGTAAATGGGGTAGAACGGCATGTTGATTGGCTTCCGTATTGAAAAAGTGTGGAAAGTACCCTTTAGCCATTTCTGTCATTCCAAACGTTTTAGGCATTCGACTCAAAGGCATGGCCAAGTAACTCATCGAATCTTTAAACTGCACTTGTCCCACTTGCATGAAAATGATTTTGGCTCCGTTCAAAGTGACTTTAGGACGTTCGGTGCCATGTTCCGTATAGTACCTCAAAAGAAACTGTCCATCGTATCCGGAGAAATTGTGAGCCATCACCGTGGCATGACGATGACAATCTCCGTAACGTTCGATGTCCTCTTGGTTCCACGTCTTGTCGATGGGGTCTAAGACCCATCGAGCGAAATCGGCTAGCGTGTTCGGTCCCCGAAAGATTTTTTCACGCCCTCCAGGAATTTTGCTGCAGTGAGGGCAATAACTGAAGATAGGTTCTTGAATGCACTTCTCGCACGCTCGATGAGCCACGAAGAAATTAGGGATGTGAATGCCAGTCTCTTGCATGCATTCGAAATCGAAAAAGATAAAATTCCCTTTCTTCTTTTGATCGTCCTCTTTCTCTGGCAGTTGTTGGTATTTTTGCACGTAGCATTGGTGTTCCAAGTCCACGATGTGGTGACAAATGTGACATTTTTTCTTTCCTCGACATACGTGTGCCTTGGCAGTATTGGTACATATGCCTTGTCCACAGGTAGGGCACAATCTCAGCAGTTGACAAGCACATTTCTTCTGTGAACCTTGCGTCTTCAAATGTTGTTGGTAACAGGTAGGGCTGACAAACGTGCGCAGACAAGTTGAACAAGGCACTGGTTCTTCGCTCAGACAGGGTGGAGAGGCCAAACATCCTGGGCATTTCGATCCACAATGTTTGTGTTGCTCTCGATTGTTATAACCATAGTCACATTTCTCACAGTAATATCTGTATCCCAGGAATCCGGTGATACTGGTAATGGTATCGAAATGTTCATCGTGATGATAGACATGAATGTATTTTGCGTCCTTAAATTCTTGGCCTCGAAACAACAGACGTCCGCGCATTTCTTGAGGGTGCACTTTCAAGGTGTAGCGTGGAGCTAGGGCATCTTGCAATTTTTGCATCTCAGGAATGCCACAGGGTGTGCCTTTGGACAGCTTGTTGCAACAGGAGTTCTGCTTCGTTTCGTTGTTTGGTTCGGTTCGATTTTCAAATGTTCTCCCAGGTTCTTTTCCATTCTACCGTGTCGTTCTTGTTGGCATAGGTTCGTCCCACCACGATGGCACGGGCTAAACACATATGGTCATGAGGGTTGTTAATTCGGACGAGACTTGTTTTGGTGTTGCGAAGGTCGTCCACCAATAACATCTTTTTGCGTCCTGTCCCTTGAGGAAGAGAGACGTGGGCCATTTTCAGTGTTGCTTTACCATCGGTGATGTCAAACTGGTCATTAGATTGTTGTACGTGTTGAATCTTGTCCATGATTTTGGAAGGGGTTAGTTCTGCGGGTCTGCTAAACTCGATCCAAACAGGGGATTTCAAACCATCGTGATCTATGGATAGTGTCAAGCGATCGTCTTCTTTGGGTTGACATTGTCGCTTGAGTGCGGTGAGCAAAGAATCCCACATCTCGGTGATAAACCCTTCTGCTTTCTCCAAGGGTACGTCGGCCTTGAAATCTTTAAACTTCACCGTGTAGGTGTAAGCCGTGGTTCTAAATTTTCTAGAGGAGCGCTTTTCCGTCTCTCGAATGGAATAGTATTTTTCAGGGTTGACTAAGGGTGGTGAACTTGGTTTAGAGGTTTCAAATTCCGGTTCACTCATGTCCTCTTCAAAATCACTGGCATGAATTTGTGCCAAGATTTCAGCTCTGGTACGAGGCGATAGATCACGTTTCTGCCTCTTACTTTCTTCTTCTTCTTCTTTCTTCTCGAATGAATGGGATCGTTTCATCTTGAGTGCAAAACGTCAAATGACTCAAGTTTAAACACCATAAACTAATTTATAGTCATGGCAGACCAGCGTATATAAAAGGGTGCGTGTCTTGTCCTTTCACTATTCATTTCACTCTCAAGACGAGCACAACGATGGAAGAGACTAACCAAATCGAACGTTTCGTCAGAGCTTTGCGAGGGGTCATTAGAAAATTCTCTTCAGATCAGCCGACGGACTACTCTCCTTCCTTACGAGATAAAAGTCAAGATACTTGCTATATCTGTCAGAAGAAAGGGCATTGGTCTTCAGAGTGTCCAGACCGTCAAAAAAGAAAAGAAACAGGGGCTAAAAAGGACAAAAGTCAAGATACCTGTTATTATTGTAAAGAAAAAGGACATTGGTCTCCAGATTGCCCAAAAAAGAAACAAGAGGAGTCAGAAAAAAAGAAGGATTCTTCAGAAGAAGAGAGGGATTCTTCAGAGGAAGAAGAGGAAGAAAGAAGACAATTCTATTTACAAGAGGCAAAGAAACAGGAGAAGAAAAGAAGAAGGTAAGAAAATGAGGAAAAAACGGTGAAGAAATTCAAAAAACAGAGAGAGACTAAACAAGGAGAAAGAAGAAGTCAATGAACTTTTTATTAAAGTGTTGTGTTGTGAATTGTGAATTGGATTGTAAAAAATGGAGAAAAGAATAAATGAATGATATAAGGTAAGTGTCTTTGAGTTTTGATTTTAAAATAAGAACGTACACTCACGCACTCATACACAGACACGTACTATAAGGGTAAAATGGGTGGGTTTTTTTTTTTTGAGTTATTGGCACATTGAAATTGTATTTCTTTTCGAGAAATGTGGGTGGCCCTGAAAAGGGCCTTTTTTTGGTGTAGGGGTGAGTTTAACCAATCAACTTTAACTGCCTTAAGCCTTTGCCACGGCCAAGGCTTACTTCTGAACTGCGTAACGTTGATGATGATGATTGAGTTGAAATCACTAAGGGTGGTACGGCAGGCTTAGTCACAGGGTTGACGTGTTTAGCTCGGGAAGGTCGTATTCTCTTCGGTCGTGATAAAGAAGTCTGATACATTTGTTTCAGACTTCTTAACTCCGCTAAAATGTCCAACAGTACCGTGACCGTTTGATTTTCACCCTCTTGTTTCTTTGCTGCTACTTCTTCTTGCTCTTGTTGCTGTTGCTTTTTTCTTACCTCTTCTTCTTCTTGCTGCTGCTGCTGCTGCTGCTGTAGGAGAAAAGCTTGTTCCGCTTCCTTTTGTTGTTGTATAAATTTCTCCAATTCTTCTTTCTGTCTCTGTCTAAAATTCTCCACTTGCGGTAATGAAGACGGTAACGAAGGTTCCGGAACAAATTCTTGCGAGGTAAGAAAATCCACAAAATCCCAATGTACCTCTTCTGAAAGTAAGTCCGGGTTCCCTTGGGCAGTCTCCCCTGCTGGTGCACCCCAATGGATCGTTTTTTGAGTTTCCGTCATGTTGAATCACTGTCGCATAGATTGACTGCACACAAGCGCTAGCGAATCTATATAGACCACGTGACGTCACAAACTCCTCTCTTCGGATTGGATGCGAGCTGACTGAATTTTGTAACGCGTGTTCGGATTGGTGAATGAACTCAATCCGTTTCAATCCTTCCTGTACCTATAAATAAGCGCAGTTCACTACA